>JAYJLV010000001.1:8051041-8083115 GCA_036873485.1 Torymus texanus | reverse complement strand
CTCTCTCTCTCTCTCTCTCTCTCTCTCTCTCTCTCTCTCTCTCTCTCTCTCTCTCTCTCTTTCTTTCTCTCTCTCTCGTTCCTTCTCGACGAGTGAGCGAGCGCTTTAAGTATATCCTTTAAAGGATTTCGGAGCGATGCATATAAGAATATGAGAGAGCCTAGAGAAGAGCTCACGTATATATAATATCTATGACCTATTACATTGTATAGGTATATATATATAGATATACCATTGTCATGTAAGTCGCTTCTAATCTCTTGACGAGCGAGTATAGTACTGCGTGAAGTACTCGCAGAAAAAAGGAGGCAAGAGAATATAAGAAGAGACCAAAAGAGTGTATAGCAACAGTGGAGCATATTATATGCAGGGCCAAACACGAGTCTTATCAGCCGAAAGAAGGTCTGAAATCGTGACTGATATTATACCAGTGTATGTATACACTCGTATAATATGCACACGTGTGTGTTAATGTGTCGAAGCTCGCGCACGCATACAACAAAAGAGAGCGAGAGCTCGCACATACGACTTTATTAATAAATTTTTATTGCATCGATATGACGTCAGGTCGGCCATTTTACTTTTTGTACCTCGTGATCCAAGTGTGCGTGCGCGCGTGTACAACATGTATGTGTGCGTGTGTAAGTATCTGTGTGTATGTATATATGTGCGTGAGTGTGTGTGAGTCTGTGTACGTGTATGGTCGGCGTTGGTGGAGAATCTATAACATTCGTTGTAATATTATATGTATATATTCAGCGCCTGTGCTCTTTTTTCGTTAGAACACAGGAGTGCCGCTATTTTTAGGTTTTCAATTATTGATTGACATTGTGTTTTGAACAACAATTTTACAGCTCTCTATACATTTTATAAGATAAGCTATTCAAGTAAAATGAAATAAAACGTGAAAATACGAAAAGAGCTTGCAATTTTCTGGCTAGAAAACCGAATCGAACGCGCGGACCGGCGTTCAAATTCGAATTTCCCGCTAGAACAAGCGATACACGAGCGGTGGGATCAACTGTCAGCTTTATACTTATTTTCGCGCGCGTTCTAATGATCAATAAAAAAGCTCTTCGAAACTTACTCCGCTCGCATATTTACCAACAAAAAATCATCGGCCAAGCCCCTCTGGTACCTCTAACCTCTCTCCCACACCCCAACTACCCCATCCTACCCTACCCACACCTTAATACACCACCGACACCTCAAACTTACGTGTACATGCACGTATATGACGACTAAGGCGCGCATTCGAACCGAAGCGCGCGAAAGTCCACCGCACACGTGCTTCGCACGCATCTCATCTCCGACTCTGTCCCCCTTGCTCGTTTATAAACGTATACACGAGTAATGTCCCCGGCGAGTCTCTCACTCTCCGCATATAAGACACAGACAAATCGAGAAAAACAAAGCGGAGCGCGCGCGCCGGGGCTGGAGCAGCAGCAGCAGCAAGCGCGCGCAAGCGGGGCCCAGAAAATGGTGGAGAGAGAGAGAGAGAGAGAGAGCAAAGCAACGACGATGCACGGGGCGCCGCTCGTGCGCGACCCCCACACTACGGCCCTGCGTGCGAGCGTACCGCCGCCGCCGCCGCCGCCGTCGGGCCGCCCCCCCGCCGCCGTTGCAGCGGCAGCTTCCCCGGGTAGCCCAGCCCCCATTGCACCGATTCTCACCGTTCAAAGTGCCCCAGCTTCGATACTGTATAGGGAGAAAGTAGCTAATGACAATTGACCCTTAAATAATATCTAACCTGGATAACAGCGTGACAGGTCGTGAGGGAGTACGCGCGGGAGGCTGGAAGCCTACATACATAATATGCACGATATACTTACCAACCACAGGGACAGCAGCTGCAGCCCCGGTGACAATAGCTTGCGCTAGCCAACGCTAACACAGCGTAAGGACGGTCCTGCCGTCACCGCCACTATCACTTCCGTCGTCGTCGTCGTCGTCGTCGTCGTCCTCCGAAAGGAACGCCACACTGCCACACTCACTACTACCGCGCCAGGCCACGAAGGTAGGTATTTCCTCTGTGCCGTCTGTGTGCGCGTGCGTGTATATGTATATACGTGTATATATATATATATTTATATGTGTATATATGTGTGAGAGGAGCGCGCGCGCGCGCTCACCACCACCACTACTACTATACAACACACACGCGCGCGCGCGGCGTTTCGCTGACGACGATGATTCTCTCCTCGCGCGCAGCGCTCGCTGCTCGTCAGGCCGCCGCTGCTCTCTAACTAGTCCACCTGCAGCTGAATGTCACTCCTCTTTATCCAGTTGCGTTGCACTTATCTTCGCGGGGTACTTTAACAAGTAACAACCTGCACGTTATGCACGCGTTGAATCAAGAGTGTGTATTCTATTATATAGATCTTATATATGAATGTCTATATACTATGAAAACGAGACTGGAGAGCGCGATATTTGAATCGAGACGGACACGCGCGCGCGTCTTCTCTCTTCTCGCTCACTCGTTCTTGGCGCTATATATATATGCTCGCTCGGACACACAGCTGGTAGGTATGGTTGTATGGAGGCACAAGATCAGAAACAGCAAGCGGTACATACACTGTCTTGTTTGTATGTAGGTAGATAAGAGATATATACCAGGTAATAGGCCGCGTGCGTACGATATACATAAGTTGTATACCAAATGTGTATATATTAACACGCAGATAGACACAGAATAGAGCCGGCGAAGAGACGAAAGAGACGAGATGTCGTGTCGTATATATGTTCGTCGTGTATATACCCCACGTACGTCTCTCTCGCTCGCAGCCAGCGACTGCTACTGCTCTGCTATAATGCTAGTGCTACTGCGGCTGACTGGCTGGCTGGTCCAAGATGGCGACGCCTGGGATCACGTGATACGCGTTGCTACTGCTGCTGCTGCTGCTGCTGCTACTGCTGATGATGACGCCGGGGTGCTGTGTGCAGCAGCGGCCGCAGAGAGAACAGCGGAGAGCGAGAGAGACTTCCTTTTTCCCTCGGTTTCGAGGTTGAGATTGAAGTAGAAAATGAGGAGAGAGAGAGAGAGGCTAGGGATTTTTTACGTTAGTGGGTGTGACTGATTGACCTTTGGATGGATACAGTTTATGAATTATTGCGGGTACTTATATAGGAATTTGGCGCTGGGATTGATAATATTGGGAAATCGACTTTGATTTTGATTGTATTGTTTGATTGCAGAATGGCGATGGAGAAATAAACTTTGGGCATTGTGGTTATGCGTGTATGCAAGGTTGGAAGTTTGTTTTCTATACATATAGGTGATGAAATTCAAGATGAGTTGAACAGGTAAATTAGTTAGTTATTGATTTTTTTAAATTAAGTAATAAACGGCATTTAGATATTTATGCGCAATTTTAAGCATTATCTACTAGTGTTAAGTATTGGTATTGTTTTAAAACAAAACAATTTTTATAATTCTGAAATATTAAGTAAGAATTAGTTGTAAGTTTATAATTAACATGAATTTTGTACAAATTAATTAAACTTTTATATAATTATAAAATATATATTAGATTCTATTGTTAATGAAACTATATTATTTTTTATTTCTTAGTTTTTATTTTATACTTATTTTTTATAATTAATTATGTGATAATTTTAGGCAATTTACAGTTAAAGTACAATCTTTTTTTATCGATCAAATGGAATTAATAAACAAAAAAATAGTTGTATTGACGTATTTTCTCTTATTAAAATAATATATACAAAATATTCTATTCTTCCTCCTCCTCCTCCTCATCATTGAATGATAATACAGTTTTTTTTGGTTTCTTTTCTTTTTCTTTCTCTTTATCTTTTTTCTTCTTTTTAACTTCTTTTGTATTTGTATTTGATTCTGAAGTAGATTCCTCTGGTTTATTTTTTCTTTTAAATATCACCCTCTTAGACAAATCTGCTTTGTCAACAGCGTCAACTAAAATAAGAAAATAAATGTTTTATTTTAAATCTTACTTTATAAAAAATTACTACTTATTTTATAAAAAAAATTGTAAATGACAAACCTTCTTTTTTTATTTTTGTGTACAAATTTGCTTCTTCTGCTGTCAAATCACCGTCTTTCATAACAACAACCACAGGTCTTTCATCATCTCGCTCATCATCATCTCCATCTTCATATTTTGGCAATTTTTCTCTCTATGTAAAAACAGTATATTTTGGTATTAACATTCAAATAGATTCATTTACTATATTATACAAATTTTCATTCATGTTTACAAAAAAAACTTTACCTTTGTATCAACATTTGGACCTTCTACAAAACCTGCCTGTTGTTTCAATCTCGTTATGAATGCTGGTTCGGGAGGTTTTGTGAAGTTTATATTTTGTTTCTTTTTGGAATTCATTATGATTAAATTATATGATTTATAAATGTATAACCTCAATATACGACATTCGTCGTTCGTGTAAATATAAACACTGAATTGTAAGCGTTTCAGTGTTGCCATCCTACCGCATTTTCATGAATGAACGTATCTAGAAAATTACCATATAATCATCTCAACCGATACAGTAGAAAACTTCATGCTCACTGTAAATAGAGAATAAAAAAAATAATAAAATCTAAGCATGTTTAAGAAGAGTTGAGAGCCTAAAGAAATTTTAGAAATTGCAACATTCAATTGTCATGGACACTTCTTCTTAAAGTTTGATGAGTGCATCTTTGCTAAGTCCTATTTTTTAATGTATATGATATATATACTTATATACATCAAACTACATTATTTGAACCAAGTATATATGCATACATGATATTTACAGAAATTCGTTAGATTTTCAAAATTCACGTATATTTTATTAATAATTTATTGAGCATCTAACTCAACTGTCAAAAGTAAGAAATATGTCGAAGCAAAAAGTTACGTATTACTTCAATAAATTATGAAATTTATTAATAAGTAGGTGCTGCCATAAAGGATGCAGCGGTCAAAATGCGAAATATCTCATTCTTAGCGGGAAATATAAAATAATTTGCATAATGATGTAATACACCGAAATAAGCTCCTACATTAAGATATACTTATAAATAAACCAAAATAAAGTTTTATTTATTCTAACAAAAGGAAACGATTCTACCGAGAAAAGGCATTCGATTCTAATATCAACGACAAAGCAAACTAATTTTTCAATTATCGTTCTATACCCATTATTATTTCCTTACCAATCTCCTTCGCATCACATCAACCTGTACCTTACGCTCAGCGCAAAAAAAGAGCTAATCAACAACAACAACGACAACAACACCTCCATATTAAATAACGCACTTTGTAAAGCATTTTATTTAAATGTTCATATATAATTCAATATACAATATATAATACGCGTGTGTATACATAAAAACCATTCTTCCTCCTATCGTTTCTCCTTCTTCTCCTCCTCCACTTTCGCACCATATCCTTTTCACAGTCTCGTGATCTCGGATGTATTATTGACCGCTCGTTGTTTAGCGTCCGAGTGGCTGGACCTACGATGTCTGACCTGTGTCTGCTGGTCCCTATGACTCTCGCTTCTATAAAGTCCACTACCACCACCTCCTTCGATTTGTCGTTTGTGCTTTTCGAGCTGTACGGCAATAAACCGTGGATTCGGCGCGTCGAGACATTCACAACTCAGAGTAGCGTCGAGGTCGTTGCTAGAGTATGGCGCTGAGATTAGCAAGCTTTCTGTAGATTTTGTAGGGTGGAAATGACGTGAGTTCGAAGACGCTGAGGAGTAGACCTGTGTGCTTGCGGTGCGACGTTGTGACTGTGTTGACGAGGAGGTTGAGCACGAGGTCGGGGTTTTCGCGCGGCTGTGGTGCGACGAACTACCTGTGGGAGAGATGAAGAAAAGGGTTGGGTTAGTGAATAGTGAGTTGTTGTACAGTATTGTAAAGAGATTGTATAGATTTTAAAAATTTTTAGGTTTTGTGAAAGATTTAAATAAAAATTTATGGAAATTAGCTATTAGGTTTTCAAAAAATCTTTATAAAATACCTATTACAATTTTTATCATTTTTACAAGAAACTATGTATATGTTTGTATTGCAAATTTTTAGTAAAATTGTTTTTATTTATTAATAATCAATAAACTTCGGAAAATGATTTCAGTGATATTATTTATCAGATTATATTAAATGAAATTCATAAGAGTAGATAATGCTTTAACTGTATCATCAAATCGATTAAAATTCATAATTAATTCGAAAGATTTCTGCTTATATATAGCTTTGAATAGATCAAATATTAAATTTCAAATATATCGTATCAGACTTTAGTGATAAATAATAATTTCATTCAATTCATTAAATTTTAAACATCCTTTTAACCTATTTAACGATAATAAAACGTAATACAGAATAACTGATAGACTCCATAATTTAAACATCAATTTTTCTGACATTTTATAAACATAACATAATTATACAATAATAGTAAAATTTCAACTCCAAACCAAGACATGAAAAGAAAGCATTTTCCAAAGTTTAAAACCTACGCACCTTATTAAAGATAAAATAAAAACAACTCACTCGATTTTCCCGGTCGTTCGGCGCTATGTGTATTCTTCGCTGTATCAAGGTACCCATACCCAAACCCATACCCTCCAAACGCTTTGGTCGTCAGATTATCCCATGACTTGGGTTTCGCATACTGAAGACACGGTGGCGGCCTATGTTGTACATTCGGGTCCCAGTACAATGTATCCGTGCTCAGCGACGTGGAACACGAAGCGACACTATCCGCTGCCGTAGACATTTCGCTACTGGTGATCGAATGTAAACTATATCCAGATGCCCTGGAACAATGATGGTCTCGTGGATGTGGCAATGATGTCTGTTGTTGGGCATCTCGTTGTTCCCGTGGCGGTGGCTGTGTTTGTGTTTGTTGGGCTTGTTGCTGGGCGGCGACTGCTGCTGCTGCAGCTGCTGCTTGCTGTTGTTGTTGCTGTTGTTGCTGTAAATGGTGGTGCTGGTGATGGTTCAGGGGGTTGGGTTCGGTGGTTGAGCGATTATTTAATGACTTGATGAGAAGTTTTCGCACACGACATTTATGTAACACAGATGTATACGTAAATATATATTATACAGAGGTTCAATTATACGAGGATTGGGGTGATGAAGTGATTGATGATGATGTAATGAGTGTGATAAACTATGCGAGCTAATGATATATATATTTATAAATTCTACGATACTTTGCAAAGAAAAGTAAGTGATGATTGCATGCGTACTACTGCAATGGTAGTTAACGTATATATAGAAAAGAATAGTTGAATGTCTCGAAGCTTTTTCAGTTTCGTGATTGATGATGGTTATTTTTATATGGTAAGGTAACTGTATCTTAATGGACCCTGTGGAAAATCAAAACATTTAATATTTTCTAAGTCTTGTTTCCTTATTTTTAAGAATAACAATTAAAAAAAAATTATTTGAATTTTCTTTATCATTTTAATTATCCAAAATGGTCTTATATGTTTAGCAGTTTTTGGAGCTACTGTCACTTTTGATATAACTTCAATTCTTTTTTTCAGAACAAAATATTGTAGTTATATAAAGTTTAATAAAACCCAAGTCCATTTCTGGGCCTATAAGGTTGAAATAAATATATATTATATATAAAGTGTAATAATTTTTGTTTTCATTAAATAAGAAACAAAATTAAAGATTTCAGTGTATTTTACGCGGAAAAAAGAAACATTTTTGGCTTAGTATATCCGATTTAGATACAATTACCATATTTTAATTCCATCACCACAGAGACACCATATAAAACAAAAAGAAAAAGAAAAACCACGACGAGAGCAACCGGCTAAGAAGCAAAAGCGGCCCTACCCATACTTGATGTTGATGGGTTTGCGAGCCTTGCTCATGTCGAGCCCTTCTCTGCTTTTCTCTGCGTCTCCTACTCGGCACACAGTTTGGATCACAGCAGGGGGAAGCCAAGTCATACGCGTCAAGGCTCCCACCATCGTTGTTTTGTGTTGATTGTTGTTGTTGTTGCTGCGGTTGCTGTTGTTGTTGTTGTTGGTCATCGTTTCGATGACGACGGCTAGCGCTCGATATACATGCAACGCAAAGGTTGCGTGTACTCGGGTGCAGGTTTTGGGGTTCCGGGGCCTGTTGTTGTTGCTGCTGCTGCTGTTGCTGTTGCTGTATAATCGAGGTGGTTTACAAGAAAAGGAAAAACGTTTTATCAAATTAATTTGAATTATGAATGACGAAAGTTATTGTGAATTCTTTTCATATTAGAAATACGCGTTTGTTATTTTGAAATTCAACGGTTTTATAGAACTTAAAAACATCGATTTTTTCTGCTTGTATATACAGAATTCGTATCCACTTTCAGTATTATATATCTCTTCCATAAAGTTGCAGATATTGCGAAAGTTGAAGTAGTTTACGAGAAAGAGGTATATACACTACTGTCGTCGTCACAAACGAAAACTATCTCCAAGTTTTCATTCAAACCCATTAACGTCAATTCACGAGCAATTACTACAACAATTGCAATTACTTTCGGAATATTTCAGTTAACCCGTGAAATTACAACAAGACCGTAATTACAAAATCGTTTCCTAGAATCACCATGCACATATATAAGTGTCAATTTTCTCATTAACTCATAAGCATTGTGCAATTCATTATATTCTATATAATATATATTTTTCTTTCACCTGGGGTTGTTGTTGACTTGATTTACTACTACTGCTATGCGATGATCTATCCTTACTCTTAGATGGGGTATTGGTGTTACTTAGGCCGTTGGCTTGGTGATAACTGTGTCGTGAGGATGACGTTGATGTCGCTGTCACTGACTCCACGGATACGTTTGATAAAAAGTGATGATGGTCGCTACGCGACCGGGGTGGTCCCACAGCTACGAGGCAGGCGGCGCTTCGAGGGATTAGAAATGAACGGCCGTCGGCGTACTGGTGGAAGTAGATGTTTTTTTTTGTATAGATGGATGAATAAGTTAGTTGTGGTTTAGTAAAGGTTTTAAAACTTTCAATTTTAGTGTTTGTGTATTTTTTTCAACGTGAAGATAAATTTTTTTCTTAAATTTTTTTGTATAGAAAATTTATTATTTTTCGCAGTAGCGCTGAGTAGTACGTGATGTGGGATTTTTATTTTTAAAATAATTTCTATGGTTTTCGTAGCATATTGTACTTTTTTTAAATGTAATTTTTATAGTTATTGGTGTATATAGAGAAGTGACTGATACTGTATTTCATTTCAAATAAAAAATCGTTCATTACTATTTAAAAAGTAAAATTTCGTTTGGTAATGATAAAAACCACTGTTTAAAGAGTAAAAATCCCGATGACGTGTGTATTTCAGCACTATTGTGAAAATTAAAAATTTTTTTGTAAAAAGAATTAAAGTTTACAACAAAATTTTCCTCTTGCATTGTATCTGAAATTGAACTGTTCGTTGTTAAACGAAAATAATGTTGATTGGAATTTGTCATAATTTATATGGATTTATGCAAAATGCAGTAAATTATATCACTATGCTAATAACTTCGATGCCTTTTTTTTATTTACTGAAATTGTATTAAATTATGTACATATGGACAAACTCAATAAATTTAATTATACAATTTAATTTGATATTGCGAATTCAGTCAATAATGCGGAAAATAATATACAAATTAAGGTCAGTAATATTACACGTCGTTCGAAATAATAATTCAGCGGAAATCTAATATATAAAGTTTCACGTATTTCCGTCATTCAACCTCAATATTGCGTTTCTAGAATTCGTTATTTACTCGTTATACAGTCAAAGATATTAAACTTTATTAATATTTTACTTACAAAAGATATAGGTTACTTATTTTATCAAATTTATTATACTGCACAGAAAAAAATAAATATATTCTAATGAATTTGAACAGCTTTAAAATAACTGTAGTTTCTACTCTTTTCGTAAATGAGTTACTTCGTCTTGAAAAGAATCTTTGAACGAAAACTCCTTTTTGAAAAGTAAATTCTTCTTTTTATCAATGAACTTTGCACTTTATAAAACTCAGTAGAAACTACATTTTAAATATAATGTTACTTCAATGACGAAAAAAAAGTTATTTTAACTTATTTTGTAATATCATTTTACCATTTCCTCATATAAGTTAATTTATCTGATGAAACAAAAAAACAGTTAGATATAACATTTTTTTCCGCATATAAAATACTTGATAAAAATATCAAATTTTCAAAGAAAACAAAAACAATTATACCTTTTTTGATAATATTCTCATACCAATTCACAAATAAAATATTAACCTTTATCTATATCACCCTACCCATCATTAACCACACACACACTTTCACACCCTCTTACCACGCTATAAAGTAGCAGATGCTCAGTAGACGACGCTGGTCTACAACACGACTGTGTAGTCGCTCCACTGCCAAGAGTCGCTGCAGACGCTGGTTCTAAAAGACTGAGGTCACCAACACTCGCTTGTCCACTACTCGCTGGTGTTCTTTTCCGTGCTGGTAACGAATGAGTTTTCCACCTACCCATGAGAATTGAACGCTCACGTTCACAGAGACGCTCGAGTTCGTTAAGACGCGACTGTAGTGCACGTTGTATCTCGATGTAACGCATGTGGAGCTCGACCTACGATGCGATAGTGGTGGTGGATTGTTGGTGTGAATTTTTTACAAGGTTACGGCGGGGTAAAAGAATTTGATTGAATTGGTAAGTATATTAGGGGTTGAGAGTGGATTGAAGTCTTTCAGGGGATATATTGGTTATGGATTATTGATGATGTCTGTGGGGGAGAAAAGAGTCTGATCCTTTTGTATTGGTAATAAAAGTAAAAGGGTTGAGCCGAGGAATTAAATAATCGGTGGAGGTAGTGAATTAATGCGATGTTGAGGTTAAATATACATATGTATGACTTGTAAAAACGTTCGTGCAGTAAATTATAAAATTTAACACTAATCGTGTTAAAATCATTGATTTGGTTAGAGTTTATTTACACATTTATACCACGGGTATGTATATGTATAAACGCTTTAAACTGGGACTTTACACAATAACTTAGAAGGTATAAGCCGCGTTTAAGACACAAATCGGCCTTCGGTCGGTAACTGCGTGTAACTCGACTCAGTATAACGTGCTAAATGACAAAGTTCAATGACATTATGTAATCTTAATATTCACTTAATAGTCAGCTCGGTTCATTAGCGCGTTGTTTTAAAGCTGATCTTTTTTAAACGCGCACTTGCATTGTACAAACGGAAAAAATGAGCTTTTGTATTGCAAATATAGGCGTTCTTACTATAAACTTTATATATATATAACGGTATATCGAAAAAGACAAAACAATCGGCTATTGTTATTGTACTTACGGTTTGTATAACCCGTCAATACTCCACTTTTATAAAATTCCCATAAAAAAACGAAAAATTAATTCCAAAATCCGTTACGCTATAAGTTTACAATGTCATATATATCGAAACCTCACCTTTCTAACACAATCCTCGAACGACACGACCATGCGCATCCTAGTGTCGCAGTTCTTGATGAAGTTAACAAGGGTCTTGTGGTCAGCGCGGTCCATCTCCTGGCCGTTGATCGAGAGGATGACATCGCCCTCGCGCATGCCTGCCTTAAACGCTGGTCCATCGTATTCTACGTAATCCACGTACGTGACCATTTCGATCTCTTGCTCGCGTTTGTAGTGGATACCGTAGCTCTGCGGTTAGAATGTACGAGAAGATTAGAAATAGGGGGAAATAACAGTTTGTATTGAAAATTTGTAGTTTTTGGTGGCGGGAAAAAAAAATTCGTTTTACTCGTTGTTGATATTTTTTTTTTTTTAGTGAAGGTGGAGAGTTTATTGTTGTGTGCGAATGAAAAATATGAAAACGTTGGGAATTGTTTGTGAATATCCATCTGGAAAGCTATTGAAAAGTGGACTATAAAAGGTTTTTTTTTTATATGCAAACCAAATTGTCTTTGTTTTTAAATACCAAAAATTTTTTTTACAAGGTTTTATTGTAATTATAATTTAATTATCAATTGTAATCAATGATGTCAATAAATGAACGTTATAATCATTATTGCAAAGGAATAATTAACGAAAATATACGAAAACGTAGTAGCGCACCTGCGTTCCGAATTCTCTTAAAATCACTGATTTTCAATAATAAATGAGCATACTCATCACACGTGCATGCATCCAAGTACGATTTCATTATGCTAAAAACAACGGATTCCATATATGCCGAATCAAAATTCACCGATTTTTAAATTTTAAATTCCAAATGGCCCTTTTATAAATAAATTGAACGTTTGATTTTTCTACATAACTACGTATATGTAACTCACGTATACGGTATGAATTTCGCTATATATTTTAAAAATCACACGCAGGGAAAAATCCCGACATCGGCTATATAAACGCATTTAATCCACTTCTGTATAGTACCGACCCAGATTCAAGAATGCACGCGCTCGCTTGATTAAAATATTAATTCAGAAAATTGCTCTTTCTCTGATTTGTCGTGATTTCTGCTATTTTTAACCCACACGGAGAAGCAATCTCGCTAATGAAGTCGTGCGAATATTTCAGAACTAAAATTGGAGGTCGACAAAGTGATTTATTCGCTATGTACATATAATCTTCATCTTAGATAGTGTGACATGAATTTTTTCTGCTTTTACGAGAAGTACGATAATATCGATATGTTAAATAATGTAAAAAAGATAAACAATATACCGTATTGATCTAGAACCAAGGTATCAGTCAATACATTAGAAAAAAATGTCTTCAATCGCTTAGGATGATATATGCATATCCGTAGACATTTTTTTCTATATATTTACCATAACACCTGAGCCTAAGCTTCAAACCCCCGTAATATTGACACCATAGTTTGATGGATCACCCTATATACACATACACACCTACATTCCTTTACCACTGATACGAACGATATATCGGTTATACACACAAGTA
The DNA here is from genome assembly GCA_036873485.1 of Torymus texanus. NCBI lineage: Eukaryota > Metazoa > Arthropoda > Insecta > Hymenoptera > Torymidae > Torymus > Torymus texanus. The sequence goes on along the minus strand of JAYJLV010000001.1, from coordinate 8,070,147 downwards.
TTTTATATATATCACACCTGTAACGTGAATCCATAAGTGCCGTTCTTCTTCTCGACGATTATGGTGCGCCGTCGGCGGTCCTCGTCGGCTCGCGTCGACCGATCCGATTTCGTCCTCTCGAGCATCGCCTGTAACGATGCCACCATGTTTCATCATTTCATATACGATATTATGATATAAGTATATTTAGATAAACGTTATATTATACGTGTTAGTGTGAGCATAGGTGCGAAATTAAGCTCACACGTGATTATAATACTGATTTTGGTTATAGAGTAGTTGTATGATATTTTATTATAGGAGGGTGGACACGAGGATGACGTGGAAGCATTTTGTGCCATTATATATAAGTGACGGTTTAGCATTATTTTGATATATATATATATATTGCACGATGGATGGATAATTATGGAAAATGAGTAATATAAGTGTAATGTGTTGCGTGGATGATTTACTTTACGAGTACGTATATATATAATATTAGAGAACGTCGCGCGCGTATTATTGTGGCTTTTAATGGACAAAAGTTGTAGCTATTGTCAGCGTAACTGCGCCTTCTCCACAGTCCGTATATAATGTCACACGGCAGCAGCTTTATTGCAGGAAATTCTCGAGTATATATATATATATATATGTGTTATATGAAATAATTCCGAGAAATAATTTAGTTGTTGCTCACGTGCGGTCGGCGAGGTTATAAGAGATGTACGGCTGCTGTCTATATATATGTCAATTTTGTAGTAATGGAATATATATTAAAGTTATATTTTTATAATGGTATAAGGGGATGAACAAAGTAAACGTTGATTTGTGTATACGAAAAGAAAGTTTGGAATTACCAACCAGTTGATTTTATAGGTATAAAAATGTACCCGGGAAAGCTTTTTAAAGTACTCGCTGGAGTTCAGAAGTTTTAAAAGGTATGGTAGCTGAGCCAACGAATTTTCAATGTATATAGGTATAGATGAGCATACTTACAAATATGATTTCAAAATATCGTTGTTCTTGAACTACTAGTATATATACGTTTATATAACGAAATAAAAAAGTTAATGAAAACAAAGTAAAAGATTCGAAAAAAAACAAGAACTTTGGTATATTTCTAAAAAAATATTTGCTCGTTTCAGAATTTTTTCGTTTTTTTTTCCACAAAATTACATCAATTTTTGTTTCCTTTTTTTTAAACTAGAATTTTTATACCATTCTTATACAAAATCTACAAAAACCATGAACAACATCACCGAAACTCCTCATATATTTTGCAGAATACAAACCATAACCCAACCCAATTATACCAACCATTTCCCTCATATCAGAAAAAAAACTCTCTCTAAACCACCCACCAGCCATATCGCGTATTGTTTATCCATCCGTCAGCTCGCCTCTCTCGTAACTAATCCATGGCGTGCGCGTACAGTCATCATCATCATCATCATCTCGTACTCGCACGCGCCATTAGCAGGAAATTCAATCGTGTAAGGCCATACGTTCGCGCGCGCGCGTCGCCGCTCGAGTAATTATGTTTCTCTGACACCGGTGTACACATTTATATATATATTTGTGTGTGTGTGTGTAGCAGCAGCAGTTTTGCGTGGGCTATGTGTATATATGAACGTTCGCGTATAACGCAAAGATAATGCGGTAATTGAAGAACCACGCGTTTGCGTGTATGTATGTGTTGTATATTATGGAGGTAGGGGAACAAGGGAATGTGTCGATGTAGCATGTAGTGTGCGGTGAAATTGGGAATGAAGGTGGTATAGTAGTGGTGGTACACGAGTGACGCTGTGAACGACGAATTACTGTGGTAAATAATATATGCGTGGTAAAAAGTTTTTAATTTAAATTTTGAAAGTTTCACCAATATATTATTACAGTAATTTTTCGCTCAGAATAAATTCTTTTTGAAAATTCTCTTCACAATATATAAAGCACTATATAATAAATTTTTACGCCTATATACTCGTCATAGTAGTGCTCATATAAGCAACGAGTGAGGATCGCAGTGCTTTGTGAAAAAAAAGAAAACCAACAAAACCAACAAAACAAAATAAACTTATATACCTTAGAATTGGAGTAATGCCTGTCTGTATACATTTTATCGAACTAAAAATCATGCAGAATCTGTAAAGAAAAGGTCATCGAAAGAACAAATCATTCCATTAACATGTATACACATAAAATATAAAACAATATACAATATATATATGTTATCATATAGATATATAATACAGATAAAATCCTTAAAAATTAACATAAACCCATACGATTCCTCCCCCCAAAAAGAAAATCACCGTCTCAATCAACACGCAAACATGCTCGACCATCTGTAACCTCCTACAGTTATATACGCGACAATGAACTTAATATATTTTTCTTCTCCTCGACTTTCAACCGTGTGTCACACCAAGTTCGAGAACCAAAAACCTCGCGGTCGCTGTCGCACACCAGTGCCAAGGTGTACATTGTACACAAATATCGATCTTCTTCCTCCTCCTCCTCCTCTTCCTCCTCCTCTTCTGTAACGCATCACAAAACAGGGGGGATGACGGCAACGACGACGATGACGATGCCTACGCTCGCGTTGCGTTGCCAACCTCGCGACGGTCCGTTCATTCAACCGCTCCCCATATAACACACACACATACACACAAAATTCTTGTACAATAACTATATACATATATATAAAACGTACACGTTCAACAAGGCTGCTCCACTCCTCGTCATCGCTGAGCTCGATACCGGCGCTGTTCCTAGGATTGCTACTCGTAGCACCGCCACTTGCCAAGCTACCGCTACTCCCGGCTTTAGCAGCGGCATCGTCAACTCCTGCTACTTCAACTTGATGTTGCTGCGGCGAACCGTTCATCGTCACTCATTCACTCTCTCTTTCTCTCTCTCACTCTCTTTACACACACGTTTCCATCTATACAAACTATACAAATTATCAACGAGAACGTCGACGACGACAACAACGACGTGTAGAGTGTGCCGTCGGCGGCGACGGCGCCGTCCGCCGCACTGGCGGCCACGCAGGCGCCGGAATATCGGCTGGGGTTGCTGTAGCTGCTGCTGCTACCGCCGCCACTATATAAGTACAACCCCCGCACGCGCAGACGCAGTTCTATATTCCGTGTGAACGACCTCCTCCCTGTGGTAGTATGTAGTAGTAGTAGTGGTGGTGGTAGGTTTGAGCTTATATATATACTACTACTGCTATTGCTACTGCTACTGCTGTTGCTACCCTTGAGTATATACGCTACTGGTGTGAACGTTCGCGGGAGACTGCCGGATCCTTTTTTTTTCTTCTTCTTCTTTTGCGGCGACGCGCGAAGGCTTTCGCTTTCGAGAGAGAGAGAAAGAGAGAGATTCTGTTGCGCTTAGGGGTAGGTGGGGGTGGATATGGATTTTAGGTAGGGGTAGGAGTTGAAGCGAGGGGAACGATGTATGGTGTAGGATATATACGAGGTTTTTAGTGGGTGAAGGTGGAGAGGTAGATGTATTGACGGGGTGAAGAGGTTTATTGTAATATTATAGGTGATGGTTAAGGTGATGTTTGAATGCTCTATATGCGTTAGTGGTGCATGAATGAATATATATTTAAAGAGGCTTTTGAATTTTGCACGCGTATTTCGAAGAGTGATTTAAGTATGATAAGGAATGAAGCAATGTGAATTTTATTTTAGTTTTTTGACAATGTTTATCCGGTATGAACAATGCTTTTAAAAGCCTTTGTTGTGAAACTTATGTCCGGGATATATATTTACTTTTTTTGTTAGCATACACTTTTGTTATAGGTTATTCATTCTTTCTTTTTTTTAGGTATTTTGAAATACGAAGTTATTATTTCTATATAGTAAAAATAAATTGAAGTAAGCTGACTCCTAGCAATATTAATTGATAACAGCGGGATATTTTATTATTTACAAGCCGAAGTTTCATGAATCATTCTAAACCATCCGAAACCCATAGCCATATAAGTTAACTACAATTGAATACTTCTTACCACGATATATAGACAATTATTAATAATGACTTCGTTGATTCCAAACACACGATAAAACCCGCATTCCTACCACACAGAATGTAAGCTGATAAAATCAAAGAAATTTTCTTCCAAAACTTTTACCGATAAAATGTGCACTTCGTAATGACGTCACCCAACGAAGAAAACGCTCTCTCACGCTTTACTTCCAAATTGCAAATATTTATATATACATTGTCAACAGACCATTGCCATGTCGTTCACTTGCAAGTAAACGCTTGTCGTTGTTCCGGCCGTTAAAAATAGATTTATGAATCACGTAAGTCGACGTGTATCTTTAGCATCTTTTGTGCGTATAATAATATACGATTATTTACAATGAAAGAATCGTTTACATATTATACTTACTTAAACGCTGCTATCTCATGTGGTTTTATGGATTTGCATGCGCTGTTTGTTGTAAGTTTTGATAAGCTGCCAGAATTGAGAGGCGTGTAAACTCTGTCATCATTAGTTCTTCAAACTGGAATTAACGGTTTAGGATCTCACTTTGATAAGGGGTTTATGATGCACTGTTTGCCGAGTCTATTGACTTCTGTATACAGTAAAAAAAAGATTGAATATTTGTAATAGATTAAATCGTATAATATAACAAAATTGACATACGTTAATCCATAATAAACTCTCAAAGATTTAGATAATCTTCCGATTACGCAAGGCTGCTTCGTCTCTCTGCTAATTATGATAAATCGCCGTTCATGGATATAATTTCGTCTATACCTATACTACAACCTTAACAAAAAGCTGGTCTGCGTTCCATTAAAAGACCAGCCGAATGCATTTTTTTTCTTTCTGCAGCACGTTTTAAGCGAATGAAACAAAGCCCTCGTTTCTTTAACGCCTCCCTCGTCTTTATTCACCGCACGGTTCTTTCACTCTCGACATACAAGCGTCATTTGAAATTTCATTAAATTGTCTCTTTCATTCCTTCTGTCTCTTTCTCTTAGTGAGAGCTTAATGCCATTTTTCACTACTTCTTCTTCGGCTTCGGCTTTTTGGCCTGGTTCGAAGGCTCAGCGGTAATTGGTTTACTGTCACTTTTCGTACTGTCCGTCTTCTGTTCATCGATTACTTTCAACCGGGGAAGTGGTGGAACGCGTGGTTTCGGAATTGGCACGTTCCTACAAGTACAAGCGCGTGAATAATGTTATATGTACAGTGACAGTGAAATGCGTTTTATTGGTAGTTTTTTGGGTGAATTAGGGTAGAGAAAAGTAGGTGAACGTACATGAACGACATTTGAACTTGTTGCGTGTTCTTCTCGTGATTTACTTGGATCCAGATGTTCGACTGTGTCCGCGGATGTGGGAAAAATCTATCGGGTGCACAGCAAGCTTTGCAATCTTCCAATCTTTCGTCGTCCTTGATCTTTCTATCCCAATCCTCCATCCATTTACGCTTACGTTCTTGCTCCTGTTGCTTCAACTTTGCCAATCTTTCCGCTTCGTCTTCTTTTTCCTTCTCCGATAGCTCGTGATGGGCGCCGTTCTTCTTCTTCGTAGGTTTCTTTGCTGGCATGGTTTCAGAGTTTTTGGGTGGTTTTTTTGGGTAGAGTTATAAAGCTTTAAATTTTTGGATGGTACGTTGCCGAAAAAAGGTTTAAGGTTGGATGTGTGTGTGGAAATAGGTTAGTAGGTGTCTGAAAACAAAAAAACGTTAGTGTGTATAATGAAAACTCTACTGTATAGGTATAATGCTTATAAAATTCAAGCTATAACATTAATTGAACATTTTTTCAATGAATATTTAATATATAGATACATTTATTCTTTATTTTTTACAGATTTAAACCATTTTCATTATTTATGTTATTTATTATTACATATACCAAATTAGTAGTCTATATTCTTCTATGATTTGCCACATGCAAATGTATTGTCCTCTTTAATCTCACATCCACACTGTCTTGTTTGTTTTTCTTTTGCTTCTTGGCCGCAGGACGAACTCGGTTCTCGGCAATTTTGCAATTGTGATTCTACAGAAAACAAATTTATTCTCCATTACAAAATCTATTTTTTGAATCATTAACATATTAATGTCTGAATATATGAGGAAATTTCTCAGTATAACTTTGAGCTCATAAATTTTGATAGAGCCGCGATAAATTATTCTACTTGGGACTAGTTTTTCTTTATGTATTTTAGGATGGCTCGATACGATCAAACTATTATAAAAAGTGTAAGATTTTTATTTTTTTTTGTTGTAATTTTGAGAAAAATATATCTTTTTTACATGACTTTTGCCGTAGAACGAGTGTTTTTGTACAAAAAATCGCTTTTTTATGTTAAAAACAATAGAAAACGTGTTATTAGCATTTGTACATGAAAAATAAAAAAGTTTTTTTTTATTATGAGGCTGCAATTTGCAATTTTTTACATAATTCATATAGTAACAAATCATTGCATGTCACGCTCCTTAAAGTTATGATTATACAGATATATAATATAGAATTTTTCCGTAAAAATTACCGTGAAATTCATGGTGATCGAGGAACATGTCAGATTCCAATAATTTTTACCGTCAATCACGGTAAAACTTACCTACTTGTCGGTAATTTTTATCATGACGATACAATAAAAATTACCATGATTCACGGTAAAAATTATTGGAGTCTCACATGTTCGTCGACTACCATAAATTTCACGATAATTTTTACGGAAAAATTCTATCCGTGCACCCTTGCAATAAGGCGTCGAAAAAAAAAATCACTTACTTCCCGTCGATCGATTCGACTTCCTTGCGCTCCCACAGCAAGGCCTCGAGCCCTTTCTCGTCCCCTTCGCTTGCCCTCTCCTCGCGCCACCACTACCACCACCACCACCACCCCCGGGATTACAGCAGCTCTTCGACGTTGGTTTCTCATCTCCTTTACACTCGTCTTTATCCTTCTTACACACACAAGTACTGAGCGCATTGGGGTCAGGCAATTGCGACGGTATCTTTCTACATTGAAACACTGGACTTTCGTCCGCACCCTTGAACAGGTATGGTTTCCGATTATGTGGATTCTGAAACTGAGTAACAACTTTTCTTCCTAGCTGTGAGAAACGTAGAAACGCACAGACTTCGCCTACACATTGGCCTGTTGCTGTTGAGATTCTAAAGTTGTTCTTTAAAGTTTTGCAAGGTTTTGCTCTTGGCGACGATTTTGATTCATCAATCAGACAGTTAAGCATCTCGCTCATATCGATCTCACATGTACCGATTGTCATGATATCAGGGAGGACAGATGGTGGTAACTTTTTATATACCGTCATGTGGATAGGAAATGAACAGATTGGTGTTTCCAGAAGTTTACGGGGAAGTGCGAAGAGACAGGATTTACCCTTACGAAAGATTTGCGCATCTTCGCCTAGGCAAGCGCAGCAATCCGATGGAGAATCCTGGCAGATGTAGATTGGTGGAAGGTTCAGGATCTGTAATGGGAGAAGACGACAGCTGCTTAATAATGTCAGGGGGAGAAAAGAGATTAGAAGGTAGATTAGGGGGAACGATGCGTGTATACTTTGAATTCGATGCACGTTTTTACGGTTAGGAGATCTTCTTGCATCGCCTGTACCGAGGGGATGTTTGCTCTGTCGACGAGGAACTCTAGTAAGAACAGTTCCTGTGCGTTCTTGCCTTCCATACTTGTAGATTTTTCGTTTTTCTAATTTTTATGGGTGTTTTTTTGTACGAGAAAGGTTTGTTTATTTACATAGCTAGGGATGCATATAACCACTCGCAGAATTTTTCGAATATGTCATGGTCGATACGATCGAACAGTTTCGGTTCTCGTCTTCATCTGTTTTTCCATTTTATCTTTGGCATTAAACCCCAAATTATCAGGTTATGGACGTTTAACTTCAAAATTCCTAGTGTTCATTGACATTTATTTACGCGAAAATTAAAACTAAAAAAATTGTATAACATTATATAATAAAGTTTAAAAAAAAAGAAAAAGGTACAATGGCGTCAAAGTCAACGTGCACGCGGAATCCTGACCCGCCGAAAGAGGCTTGCAAGGAGCATTATCTCTTCCTCTTGGAGCTTTACGTTAGATCGATAGAGAGCCGGCGACTAGCGAAGCTCAACGAGATGTTCTGTGTGCCGACAACCGTGGCCTTTCAGTTTCTTGACTTTTGTCCGGTTAGAAAAACTAATATTGATATTTTTTCAAAGGGGATTTATTTCTTTATCGACGGGAAATTGTTGTCTAAACATACGTATATGCTATTCAAAACATTGTAATAGCTTATGGTAAAACGTGCTTTTTTCTTATTAATTTGCAATGTTTGCATTATAGATTTTTCCTGTGTATAATAATAAATATAATAAATGACAGCCATCAAAAAATAATTCATTAACTTTTATTTCATCAACACCGTTCTAAAACTTATACTTCTTCACAGGACGCAGATCTTCAGCTCACTCCGGTAGATCCGCTCTTCGAGCCACAATCAGGCATTGCTGAATCCGTGGAGCATTTTTATTCTGGCCGTTCTGTATTGTTCGCTCTCGATCGCAAAATCATTGCAGATTCTTGCAAGGAGTTTAAGATACGACTGAATGTCCTGAAGAAAATGCCTAAAGACATAAGGCCGGATGTTCTGGTAGGCAAGGCTGTAGTTGATATGACCCTGCCATTTGCTGCGCTGAGGAAGGAGGTGATGGAGAGTGAGAGGTATCCTGAGGTTGATCTGCCGGTAAGGAGTGTTAATGATAATATAAGTAATGATTTTCTCGAATGAAGACATTTTTATTTAGGGAGTATGTAGAAAAACACGAGCAAATGAAATATTTCAAACGTGAATACTGTCAAAATGGGTCCCAAACTTTTTATGAGTATCATAAAGTAATTTTTTTTTTAATTCTAATAGAAGTTACAAACGTTATCATAGAAATTAAAAATTTTTTTGTACTAATCACATACGCGCAGTCATATGATAACAAAAGACTTGCATGTTAAAAAATTTTTAGAGAAAAATAAAAAAAAATATAGTAAATCATAAATTTTTTATTGCTCTTTATTAAAAAAATCTTTCCCTTAAAAGCTAAAAATATAATAAAAAATAATATTCTAAGTAAATTACTCTACCCTCATACACATTTTCAATACAACACCACAGCTCCATATTAAATCCACTTCCACTTTATTAAACTTCCTTAAACTCCTCACATCATCATCATTATCACCTCCACCTTAAAACTCCAGGAGCCGACAAAATGCTTCGACGACGACTGCGTCACGCTCACCTACGATTGCAATCCAGTTGGCACCATGTCCATCTTCGCTCGTCTCTCCTCCCATGGTCAAACCATCGTCACAGAATTCAACTCCCCACCTACCGATTCCGCCTCATGTTTCCTCTTCCGTGCCAATGATAAATTCTGCGAGGAGCCTACCCTGGGTTACAAATGCCGTGTTCTCGATCCAACACGTTGCAACGTTTCTGAGATCATCTCTGAAGCATCGTCATCGGGAAGTGTGAGAAAAGATTGCATGGTTTGTAAGCCACCGAAACTGCCATGCTCACCGTGTAGGATACCATCTGGAGCGAAGATCGTGACGACTGGGAGAGAAAATAAAAAAAACTGCGGGGAAGTTGGCAGAGGTGAGCCGGATTCTACGTGTGTCAAGCAAACCTGCGGCCCGATTCAAACGAGCCGTGCGCCAAGGGAACCATGCGGCAAGGCTGTTGTGCTAAAGGTTTGACTATTTAATTTTTTGAATTCATTCTTTTTGTTTTCGTTAGAAAAGTCAGTGAAAACTATGTGAATAAAGATTGTTAAAAAGATAGTATAAAATAATATACTGATGATTTTTCTAACATTTTTTTAAAGATATTTGTTAATTAATTTTGTGAAATTAATCAAATCTCGTATAAAATAATGAATAGCTGTGAAAATGGTTTTCAATTTTAATGGTAAAGCGTTATGTTGACTAGAATGTTAATTCGACATGCAAAATATCTATCAAAAAATGCGTTTTATGATGATTAAGTGAAAGGTGAAGTTCATAAATACAGATGGCGAAAAACAAGTTATACAGGTTATCTATATAAAATTTAAAATTTATTGGAAAACTTTAATACAAAACTGTACATAGTTGCGCAAGTATAATTGTATACACATTACAACATTGCTAATATTACTGTAGCCGTGTATAGCGAGTTTGTATGAGAACATTCCTCGAGATACTTAAGAATCTAATGCATTATTCGAGACTTGAAGGAATCTAACACTTATTCTGATATTTTAATAGACTGTCACAATTAGCGTAATCGTAATTGAAATTGATGAAGCCAGGTGTTTTTGCAAAATTAGTCTATAATAGAACAATGAAGATAATTTATTTGGAAATTCCTAAGTCTAATTTATATACTAACTATTAAACAAGATAATAGGAAGATAATGATAAAATAAGGCATGATTTAAAACTAAGCGGGTAATATTATTCTAACATAATTTGGTAGTATTATTCATTTACTATGCTGTATACGTATTTGTAATTTTCTTTTATTGATAAGAAATATGTAAAACTTATTTTAAAAGAGATTCGCTTGTATCTAAAGCAGCACTCGATAATAGTAAGGTTATTGTTTAAATATACAACACGGTTACTGTTGCAAGTACAATGACTTCTTGTTCAATGAATTGATATACTGCTATTATCAAACTACATTGCACACAATACAATTGAAAAGCTGAGTAAAGTGATGTCAGAGCTAATTATAGATTTTTTATTCGAATGTCCCGGGATTTTTACTTATTATGTCTACATTTTGGAAAATTATTGCTATTAAATATTTGGAAAGTTAATTCAGACAATTTAGGGAATGTAAGTGTACTATCTGTTACCGACGATTACAGGAATCTGTTTTTTTTTTTTTTTTTTTTTAAATATGTTTTTTAATTTTCAATTTTAATAATATATAATATTAAAACTTTATAAATTCAGTAATGAACAATCAGAGAGATCGAAGAGATTTGATTCTTGGAATCCACAATTAAATAAGAAAACCATATCCCCACAATTGTCGGTAACGAGGAGCCCTCAGAACGTTTAAATAAACTATTTTGAAAATTCTTTTCATATCATAATTCGTCCTTTAAATTTTCAACTCCTTGATCATCCATATAATTATTTGCATAAATTCTCATGAAAACCCTATAAAACCCAACTCATCGCTATGAAAATTTACATACTATCTAACATATACCATTCAAATAAGAAACTTTTGTGTAAGAAAAAAAAATCATATAACCAAATATTTCTTCCTAAACATCATCCTTCCTATATATCACAAAGTGATATATATATTCTTCATTTCACAGGTCTCCGGTCTCCTCGATGTCTGCAACGATCCAGACCGCCAAGCTCGTGTAACTGTTGCACCAGAAAGTGAAGCAGCCCGTCCCACTGATGACCCAGACCATGATGTTTTCATCTTACGTATCGGAAAGAAAGGCCTCGTTGGTGCTGGCGAAAAATCTGATATCCAGCTAGAGATGCGTACGCCTAAAGGTCCAGATCGTAGGCCACCTGTCAGGATGGAAACTAGGGAGATGCAGACAGAGGAAGATGCTGGTGGGAAAAAGGCAGGGAAAGGTGGCAAGAAGAAGAAGAAGTAGTGAGGTTAGTGGAAGTTTTTACATGCGTTTTTATAAAAGAGAAAAATGCCTGAGTCTTTGTAGAAATTATATAATTATATAATCATCAAATATTAGTATATATAAGTTTTTATTCAAAGATTAATATACGAATTTCGCATTACACACGTTTTTTACTGAGAAATATGTAGATCGTTTTATCTACATCGTTTTCATACACGATATGATGTTCTTATTAAGTTATTATACTATTAAACACGAGAACAAAAAGGTCCTAGCTTCTTGGTACCGCAATGATTATTCAACGACACAAAGCGTTGATAACTCCAATAAATACACATCGTATATATAAATGCGTATACATCACATGAGCGACATAATCTGGCAATTAAATAATATCAAAACTCGCCTTCTTTTTCCAAATCAATAACAGCGTGACTATCATCGTTATATACCCATACACAATCCCAGATATAGATATATATGCACTATACTTCCTAACGATCATTAACAACCCCCTCGTGTGTCTACTTTATCTACAGTTAACTCTCGTCCCATAAATTAATAAAACTACTATAGACATGAAGATTCGTGTGCATATATATACCGGCGTGCTCAAAATCCAGTTCCCCGCGGACACTATTCCGAAACTCTAGCAACTAAACTCGTCGTATAGCCAGTCGTCATCGTCGTCGCGATCCATATCTGCACGCTTTTTGCCGCTTACATATACACATGCATACGCATATACACAGACACATAACAGCAGCATAGTTGTCACGAGCCAACGCAGCCTAATTGTAACGAGCCGCAATTTCCGCGCATGGGTACATGACCTCGTTTCCGCGATGTAGCAACCTTGCGCTCGCCCAGTACATATATATGTATGTACATATACGGTTTGACGTATTATTATGCGTGTCTTTGCGATTATGTCTGTGTGTGTATACGTAAACGTGGAAGCTTTTTTTTGCTCTATGCGCGTGTGTGTGCGTGAGAAAAGTTTGGGTGTATTTTTAGCAGAGTGACGAAATTTCGGGGGAAGATGCGTATACAGAGATTTTTGGTTTAAATTTAGAGGTACGCGTGAGGACAGAAAGATAGAGAGACAGAGAGTTTAGACGGTGATTAAGACATGTGATGTAATGATAGAAATGGTTTGGTGGTTGTGTAATGATGAATTTTCATAGAAAGAGAATGGTTGTATATATACAATTGTTCGCGAAAATCTAGAACATTGATTTGGTTTTGAAAAGAAAAAAAAATGGTTTATCAAAGCATTTATAGTGATGGTAAGGTAAGGGGAACTAGGTTAAATTAATTTTGCAATCGAGCGATTAAGTTGACTAAAGCTAATATCAATTTTTTAAACGAACTTTTTCCCAGAATGATCTACTTTTCTATATATGAGTATAATACAGTTTCGAATTCTTCAGTATATAATCAATAAATCGGCAAAAGTGTATATAATCAAAAATAAAATAGCCTTTTTTCTTTTCTATTAAAAAATCAATTAATTACCTTCACCGTTCAATAAAAATTCTCCCATTCTCCTAAACTCCATCATAACACTACACTATAAAAGCACAGTCCAATCACAGTCACATCAGTCCAATTCAAAACATTTCCCGAATACCATTCGAAAAACTCCCCTTTGTAACTTGACTACTCCTCGAATTTCATCACCAAAAATCAATGCGCACCTCCTCCTCTCCCCCCTATCGAAAAGACCCAATCCAATCCTATCCTTAACTACCGTCCGTTCGTCCGTCTGTTCTTCCCTAATGTCAAATCGTTCCCACGCGACTGAATTCCTCGGCTCCTTATCTATCGAGGCGTATGTCTCGTGCTCTTAGCCCATCAAACTCAAGCTCCGAATTGTCAATTGTCCGCCACTTGAATCCAATCTAGTCTGCCCCCCTGTTCCTCGACCTCCCTTCTAATTTCGCGGAATGGAATCGCGACGCGACAGTATAGCGGTTGGATGTTTAATAGCCGTGGAGTCACAGGGTTATGGTATTATAGGTGAATAATAGGAGATTCGATGTAGAGATTACAAGGGTTTTAATTTTTTTTCCTTTACAAGGCGATGAACGCTGTTACATCATGTTTGTTTCCAAACAATATTTAGTAAAGGAAATTTTGGGTAGTTTTTTTTTTTAATACAATTTTCAAATCCTTTAAGAACAAATCTTTCATTTTACTGTAGATTTACTGGAGATTTTAAAACGCGTAAATTTAGAAAAATACGTATATATTTTGATAAACTAGGTCGCTTCGTTACACAAAAAAAGAAAAACTTACTCGCTCCACATTTACAGAATGCAAACGACACAACAAATGTTATGACAGCTGGGAAGTACAAGTTTTTTCTTATCTTACAGGAAAGTACTTACGTGGTAAACAATGAAAACTATTGTAAAATCAATTACGTGCGTAAACCACATCTCTCTACATATATCTATATATATTTACAAAGAGCAATACTATATACAAAAGCATCGCTTAATCAAATTATACCATTCCTTTTCATCCGCTTCGACAAACATACATCGCGTAGGAGTTCGCGGAAACATTTTAATATACAATTAGCATATAAACACCTTCCGTGACATGATCGCTGCTTTAAAAAATTTCCCTAAGTCGCGGTTCGCAGTAATATACAATATATCTCGCGAAAGAGAACCACCAGACGGCGACGACGACGACGAGCGTCATGTGCATGCGGTGTTGTATATTAATGTGTATACTATATAGGACGGAACGTGCGCGATTATAAAGTCAATATTTTTTTTTCCGCACGTTATTGTGTAATTATGAGGTGAAAATTAATTAGCGATTCCGGGTGATCTAATTGTGTGTTATAGGTTTGAGACATACGTATAAGAGTTGGATTATGTATATAAGTGCGTTTGCTGCGCGGACTTTTATATATGAAGTATGATAGAGGAAACTGATTGTTAGAGAGAGATTATGATATGGTATTATATGTACGTGAATGTGTGTAAATTATCGATGTATTTTTAGAGTTATGAATCGTTGGAATGAGCAGGTTATTATTTATAAATGCGCGTATTTTTGTACCATTTTTTTTACTCTACAACAGCGAAGCCCGTATAATACACTTAGGACTTGAATTTCGGTAAATTAATAGATACGAGTATGTGGTGGTATGTAGAGAGAAAAAATGGTCAATTAACAGTTCCAATTAGATTTGTTAGTCTCTATTACACAGACACATGAAAAGAGACTATATGGTGACAACCATTAAAATTAAATGAAAAAATTCAAATTCAATAAACCACAGTGACAAAAGTGTCTGAGTGTAGAACAAAACCATTTCAATTACCGATAAATTTCACTCAATAAATATCAATCAAAACTTCCAATCCGTTCGTGCAGACATCGACATATCATCTATAGCGTATATTATATCGAAATAGACTCGCCTACACTTTTTCAACCAAAGTTCAACTATAACTTTTTCTATTTTTCCCTCACAACCGACAGCGTAAAATAACAACAAGGCGCTTATCTTATATATATATATATACACAGCAAAAGACCTCCTCGGAAAACTTTGCAACACACCGCTGAGATGAAAACATCGGCGCTAAGATGAAACTCCAAAGTTTCGAGCTTGAAACGATGGTCGGTGCGTACTTAACACACGCATTATATATATATAGAGTCTTGGAACAATTTTGTTGTGTCTTGTCTTCACGTATAAATGGATCGTATGTGTATATGTATGTTATCGAACGGCAGTTGTGGCATGCAGCGTTTATCGGTTCGAACGGGCGACGACGGTAGTGGCGGTGGTTTATAACTTGTATAGAGGATAGGAAATAATAATGACGTTGACGGCGCAAGTCGGAAGGTCGGATGTGATAAGCTGAGATCGCAATAAGGAGACGTGATGGTGTAGAGTGGGAAACGTTGGTATTGTTTTAAGTTCTTTTACTTTTGAGTTTTTTTTTTTTTATGTTACGGTTAATGAGTGCAACACTTATAATATTATTAGTACATTTATTGGCATTAGCAACAACAGTTAATGTTTCATAATTATGAAAAAAAGTTTTCTAAAAGCAACAAAAAAATGATAAAAAAATTTCCAAAAAATCACTCGACACTTGGATAATTCAACGATTAGTTAACTAGTTGCATATCACGATACATAGATAAAAAGTGTATCTGCCAACCTCTCATTACACAACAGTGTACAATCATAAATACACAGATAACAACGTCTAAATACTCATCGAGAGTTCCTGCATCGCATAACAATAGATAATCGTAACTTCACTATATATATTCAACCACGATCGATCGATAATCTACATATATATATATATATATATATATATATATATATATATCATATACACACATACGTATACATTCTCAAAAATCAACGAACCATCGACACCCCGAACCGCGCGACCTCGAAGACGCGTTTTGAACTTTGCTCACGCGTCGTCGTCGTCTCGTTGCTCTTTGTTCGCGCGGGTAAAAGGAAAGCTGCTTGCGCTTATCATCTTGTGCGGGCGAGCGAGCGTCTTAATCGAATTACCAAGATAAACGAGTGTCGCATATATATATATATATAGAAAAGTGGTTAAAAATAGAATGCGACATGAATGGTTGAATCCGTTAAAATGAACGGTGTCCTTGTATACGTTTGGTGGATTATATTATTCATGTAATAACGGTAGTTTTTGAATTTTGAAATACTGGTGTGAAGAGCGAGTATATATGTGCGGGTTTTGTATAGTTATCGTATATGGACTAGTTTTGTTGATAGGGGGGAATGCGGTTAGTGATAAAGTATGTCGTGAGTCGTCGGTTATTTCGATTAGCTTTGGAATGGTTCTTTTTTAATAATATGTGTTAGGTTTGAGTATTGAGTATTGTATTTGATAAATGTAAAGGAAACATATGATGGTTTAAAAAATACGAGGAAAAAAAATTATTTATCTTTTTGTAAGTATGCAAAATGCTAAAGTAGGTATAGTTATTTCCAACTCAATATCATTGATATAACGTTGTACTAAAATCCAACAGTGAGAATTTGATATATTTTTGTCGGTTTCAGTTCGTGCTAATTGATGATATAAATTGACTAAATTAAAAAATAAAAAAAAACAATGAACCTTAAATATGAAGAATTAAAAAAATGGAATGGATTTTCACAGCAATATATTCGTCATAACACAGAAAATCACTTTTCCCTGAGAACATTACTGAAATTTTATTCAATATATATAATCATCAACTTAACCAACTCTACATTAAATTCTCGCCACTTCATTTATTCCATTACCAATCATCGCACCTCTAAAAACATCGACCAACCCCAACCCTGCAATCCGAACCATCCAAAAACGAGGCTCATTGCACACTTCTGTCACGCTATTTTCAGCCCTTCAATCCTGCCACTCAACTTTTCAATCCTACCCGTATATATCACTCGCATACAATCCGCTAGACAACGGCCGTGATAATAAGTCGCGTCTCCAGCTAAAAGTGAAGTACACATATAAGAGGATATTTAGGTCGCCTATCACGAGAGTACGAATCACTCTCACGTTTGATGCAACGCTGGCATTTTCGGCTTTTTTTCGAGAGATATGTAAACTTGCATCAAACGCGTGGAGATTAAAGAACAGTTCGAAAGGTCGGAAATTCGAGGTTGGAAAGTTTTATCTGGATTGGAATGTATATAGAATTATATCACACAGGTATATAAACATAATCGAATATATCTTTCGATTTTTATCTCTTCGTACATATATAGATGTACATAAAAAATATAATATATGTGTGCCTGTCGTTTGCATGATATACTTTCGTTTCGAAAACTTTCGTTCGACAAAAATTCTCCTCCCACAAATTATATGCCTACTCTTCGCGGTCGCGAAACAAGATAACCCAACTAGAAAAAAAAACTATATAATCCATCATAAAAAACGACAGCTACCGTAAAATCCCTATACTTATACTATCATTTTAACGGCAACCTCGTACCTCATATATACAAACACTTCGCACGCGCATGACCGACGTAGTTATTCGTCTTTTATATATACCTTACATATACCGCGTTGTTTTCCCTCGTCGATGTACGAACCTCATTGTTTCGTCTGCGCGCGTATTCTTCGTGTCTCGTTACCGACGTAACGACAGGTTCTATATATATATATACACCGCACGTGTGTGTGTGTAATCCTCGTGGTTGTCAATATAATGTCCCCGAGGTCGTTGACCTCCCCGCCAGCGGCCTATACGATTGTACACGCGATATAATTTCAGTATATATATATATATATAGAAAATTTGGGACATTATACTATTGCCGGGATTTTGAATGAACGCTGGTGAATGAAGCGGTTTTGTTGGTACATGAGTATATGTATGTACAGTGTTTGAGAATTTGTTTATCTAGAGTATACAAATGTTTACCAAACGTCAAATCCTATTGTGTTATCTATACATACTTTATATATACCTACGTGGTTTACCATTCACTATACCGAATCGCGTATTAAAAAAAACACCGATAAATCATCTACATCTACAGCAACTTCTCCCACACTTTTTTTTTGTCCCGTTTCATGTGAACCCACGCGCAAATCGATATATACCTCATCACTGTCACCGCGTGCGATTTTGTCTATTCACGATGACACGCGAAAAACAAACAAACAAACAACCGGTCAACACCGGTAAACATACAAAAACCATTATCATCATCATCGTGCGCATTATTGCGCAACTATAAATGCAAAGATCGTACGAGTGCATATGTATATATACGCATACTCGACCTCTGCGCATTCCGCCCGCGCAGCATCATCGTATATATACATATATATATAGCCGAAAATTCGCTTATAGACACAGGCAGGCACGAGGCAGCAGGTATATTTCTGGTTCCGTGCGCGGCCATGTTGCCTGCATGCTGCTATAGCACATGCGGTTATATAGCAATTCGGCGAACGGAAACATGTTGCACGTTCATTGCTGCGTCTATGATAATAATAATTATAATAATATATACTTTATTTTTGGTCGTTGCCATAAAAGATACATAAAGTTATCGCACATTGAGAATAATAGAGTATACAATAGTAATTAGAATAGTCTACAAAGAAATCACAGCCACTTAGTCAATTACATGTAGAGTTACCAGTAATCTCGAGATATCACAGAAAATCATAAATAAAAGAGACTAGAATAGTCAGTCAATGAGTTAATACAGTATTATAGCGTAGATTACGCAATCAATACATATAATATATAAAAAAATATAGCAATTTTGTACAAATCAGTCAAAGTTTAACATATATAAACTCGTAAACAGCTCGCTTAAAGCAACTCAAACTCGGTAAAAAGGCCATGTGATACCTAAAATCAGCCGACTTTTATTATTTTATAAATTAACATTGAAGCGTTTATTTAGAAAAAC
>JAYJLV010000001.1:8032304-8049457 GCA_036873485.1 Torymus texanus | reverse complement strand
AAAGAGAGAGAGAGAGAGAGAGAGAGAGAGAGAGAGAGAGAGAGAGAGAGAGAGAGAGCCGCGCGTCCTGCTACTGTAGTGTTGTGTCTGTCTCGCGGGTCCTCGGAAGCAAGGGGCCCCAGTGTATATACAACTATAGCAGCCAGAGCAGTAGCATCATCATATATACGAACGCATAATAGTGTATGTGTGTGTTGTGTCTGTCTGTTTTGTGTATGTCCCTTCCCCTTTCCTGCGCCGTATAAGTAGCATACACACATACACTACTACAGCGCGCGGCGCTTGCTTTTTTGACGTTACGATAATAACTCTCTCCTCTCTCTCTCTCTCTCTCTCTCTCTCTCTCTCTTTCTCTCTTCGTGCGCGTCGTTAGGTTCTCTCTCTCTCTCTTTTCTGTGTGTATGTGTTCGTGCGTTGTATATATATATAAACGAGAAGGAGAGAGAAAGAGGAAGACTGTGTGTGCGCGAGAGAGACGGCGCACAAAGGAGTAGAGCATAGCACACACAGAGCAGAGTAGCGAACGTCGATCGTCGCGCGCGCGGGGGCATCTCTCTCTCTCTCTCTCTCTCTCTCCGGGCGTTCTTTCTCTATCGCGCACCTACCCCCGCTACAGCCGAAGCAACCCCCGTTCACCCAGGAGTCGCGCCCCAGGGCTTACCCGGCAGGATGTAGGGAAGAAAAGGAGGTGGAGCAGTATCAGATAAGCAGTGCGTTTTACGTATTAGAGAAAAGAGCTCGAGCCGCGTAGCCCCGCTCAATTGTTGCGTATGTACACACATAAAGCGTCGTCTCTGGCGCGCTGCGCGAGTCGCGCTCGCTCCGCGTAAGTACCTATACGGTGTACGTACACACAGTGGATGCGGAGACGCGACGGAGGCGTATATAGAGGAGCAGTATATAATAGTGTTGGACGAGAGAGACGTTCCAGACGATTCTGATGGTGTTGTTTTGCTTTTTATTTGTGTTTTCGTATAGGTGGACCGCGAGGATAAAACGGAGCATTACTGAGGAAGGATGAGCTGGCTGGGGGTGTACCTGTGAGTGGTGTATACCCTGGGTGATTTAGAGCAAAGTGTGAAAAGAAAAGAGATAAGTTGGAGCCCCTGTTTATTGTTGGTGGTGAGCAGCGGTGGTCCTGGGCTGCGGTAAATGCAGCACACCAGGGTGGAGGAATCATGGACCCCTCGATGTTCGTTGCTTACACACCCCAGGCCAATGGAGTACCGCTGGAGTCAAAGCTCGCTACCTACATGGTACTGTATATTCTGCTTTCTTACTTGTTGAATCCTTTATTCTCTGTATTATTATATACATCAATCAATATCTGATGTTTATTGAATTATATTCTTTAAGTCATCAAAGCTGTCTCTTTTGTCCTTTGTCTATGTTGTTTCATTTACTTATATTTCAATCAGTTTGTTATTTGTTTTGTTTACTTTTTCATGTTATGATATATCCACTCAAAATATGTGGTTTGAAATAAATTTAATAATGTAGATATGAATTAAAGTGATACCATTGACATAAAATATCTCTGGTTCTGAGTGTTAATTACATTCTAATAACATTAATGGCATTTGTGCAGAATCGGCAGGCTCCAGTAGCACTGAACGCAGCAAATGTAACAAAACACCTGTCCCATTTGTCTTTGGATGGACCAAAGAAAATCGCAATTGGTGGTCCTGAATTCTTGCCTAGAGGAGGTCTTGCAAATAGCAATAACACATCAGCTAATTTTCATAATAATTCTTATCATTCCCAGGAAAGTGTTGGTGGTACAACATATTTCTATGTACAAAATGCAGTTGTTGATCATACTATTCCTGTTGTTGAAGAAGGAGCAGAAATTGTAAGTCATGATATCTATATACTTATATATATATATTTTTTTTTTCAAACAATTTTTTTTTAAAGAAAATATTTCAAGTAGTTTCTTTGTTAAAAGTCCATTTTTATTAATTTTCTTTATTAATATTCTTAATAAATTTTTTTGATGTTTTTAGTAATTATAATTTTATTTTTTTTTTTTTTTATTTAAATTATTTAAAAAACTTCTTTATACAAAATTTTCCGGTATCTAATCACTAATTGTATTTTCAGTAAAACTTGGATCAGTAGAAGAAATATTGATTTACTTAAATACTTTTCTTCAAATAAAAATGAAGTAATTAATTTTGCTTATATAACACTACAAACAATGCTAATTTAAATAAATTTGTGTAGGTTGGGAGTACAGAACCTCCTCCCCTAGCTTATGTCTATCCAGGTACACCATCATACCTGCAACCATTGAAAGCAGCAAAGCCAGGATCTACTAACAATACAGAATCAACATCACCTCCTCCAACACAGCCAAGTTTCTTCATCAATGATAGTTTACGCATGGAAATTCTTCAAAAAAATGCACTAACATTAGCTCATCCAGATCATGTACAATATCCAGATCTACCTTCTGAGGTTGAGAATTATCATGATCTGGTTCCATTGGAATTGATACATAAACCCGTTTCAACTGTTCTAGGCTATCAGTCTTCAACATATAAAGCAACAAATATAAAAAATGGGACAAAATATTGTTTAAGACGAATTCATGGTTTGTAAAATTTTTTTAGAATTATTAATATTGGCACTATTAAATTAAGAAAACAGAAAAGTTATTATATATTTAAAATATTTATTAGTCTTAATTAACCATTATTAGTTTTTATTTATATGTCAATAATTTTTTAATTAATAATTTTAAGTTAAAAACCTAAAAAGTTTAGCTTATTAATAGAAATTTTCTTTTTTATACCTAGTTTTTTTTTTTAATGTAAGTCTTATTAGACAACTTTTTTTTAAGGTAATTAGTATATTTAACAGTTTGAATGAATGGTTTTTTATCTGTAAATTTTTTCAATGCTAATAAGATAATAATTTTACAGAATTCAGGCTGGCAAATACAAAATGTATGATACTTGTTGATATGTGGAAAAAATTAGCACACACAAATCTTGTTCAATTACGAGATGTTTTTACTACAAAAGCATTCGGTGATAATTGTTAGTACTTCATTTTATTACTAATTTAAAAAAATTTATTGATTAATGATCAATTAAAATATACTGGTTTTTTACAGCTATAGTATTTGTTTATGATTATCACCCTGGTTCCGAAACATTGTTAAACAAACATTTTTCAGCGACTGAACTTAATGGTTATTCGGATCCATTTTCTTCTGATCCAAATGCTCCACGACCTTATAGTCATACAAAAAACACAATACTCAGACAACAGCATAATAGTATGCTACCAGAGAGCATCATTTGGAGTTACATTATACAACTCACAGCAGCTCTTCGTGTTATTCATGCAGCTGGTATATTTTTATTTAACATTTTTTTTCACATTTATCGAAATTAGAGAAATTTATAAGGGCTAATTACTTTTCTATTTTAAGCAATATCCTTTGTTCATTCTAAATTATACTATTTAGTTATTTTGACCAACAAAGTTTTATTCATATAAATAAAATTACTAAAAAAAGCTTAGTCATCAATATGAAACTGTATGCAGATTATATATAGAGTTACCATTCTTCGCAATAATACTAACAAGTAATGAAATTATCAAGATTAGATATGCTACTTTGAATTTTAATATTTTGATTACAGAATACTAATTAGTGCCTACAAGAATTTTCCAAGTAAAGTTTATCAAGGCTTACAAATCCGTTTCTAAGAAGAAAAGGATTATAATAGCTTGAATAGCTTTAGTGTTTAATTGCTTACCTTAATTTATCCAATAACGTAGCACTTTTATTAAAATAGTCGCGAATTTTTTCTACACGACGCTTATAAAATTCACTTAGCAACGAATGTCAATAGAAGTAGATCTAAGATCTAACCTTGAAATTTCTTTCTCTTGCTCCTGTTTTAGGTCTAGCTTACCGATGCCTGGACCCAACCAAAGTACTGCTGACGTCGCGCACGCGGCTGCGTCTGAGCTGCGCTTCGGTACCCGACGTCGTGACATTCGATAGCAGTGTGGCCAATCCTCTAAGTCTGATACCGCATTATCAGCAGGAGGATCTGATAGCCCTCGGCAAGCTTGTACTGGCACTGGCCTGTCGCAGCCTCCTTGCCGTCCATCGTGATAACATGCAGGCGTCACTGGAACTTGTCGCCCGCACCTACTCCACTGATCTCCGGAATCTCATATTGTTAGTATATTTCTTGAACGTTTGTTGTTTTCGGAGAACTCATGGGCTATGGGTCTAAGTAGTTTGGATTTTGTTTCATTTTGTTGTTAATAAACACATTTTAGGGTAGTGCTTATAGGGTTAAGACCGTTTTTTTATTTTTATTTGCTATGGTGATAAAGTCGTTCGAAATTTAATTTTCTGAGATTGATTTAAAGTTCTTATCCCTTACAATGTAGATTTTTTTAGATCCTCTCGTGGCAAAACTTTATTTTTTTTATTTTTTTATATATATGTGTTTTCGTTTTTTCCTAGATTTAGCTACCGCTTTATGCATAAATATCGATTTTGAATTCAAAATCTCATTTGATAATTAAAGTCAATTATTACATCATGGTAGCTTGTAACAATTCAAGTACAATATCTATACTTTTGAATATCAATAGAAAAATTTAAAATTTAAATTTTCTCGTTACTTTTATGTAATCAAATATACGAAGTTTTTGTGTGTTGTTTCAAGCATGCTAATATGTTTGCAACGCTATTTTATTTAAAATTGAATTTAATTAATTACACACGGTAGAAATAAAAGATAATTTAATTGAAACATAATTTTATTAAAACGCAGATGTTGATACGCATTTTTCTAATTTAAAATAAGCGTATTACAGTTTGTAAAAAAAAAAAGAAAACAAATTAGCATTTCAATATAGAAGACATAAAAGCGAAATTGAACAAAGAGCGTAACGGGGATTATTCAAAATTTAAAAATTGATAAAACATCTTTTTATTTATAGATAAAATGTAAATTTGATTCTTCCATTTGATATTCGTAAATCATTTACTCTTCAAAAGAATATAAAGTATTCGTTTCGATATTTAAATGAGCAAAATACTTCGCAAATTATTCGTTATACATATTTTTATGAAATAAATTAATATTAATGATAAAAATAAAATCATTAGTAATAAAATAAATAAGCGAAACAGTTGGATTATTTTTAAAATAATAACAAATTCAGTTCTTTATAAAGTAACGCATTTAAATTTAAAAATAAATATTGAAATCAATTACTGATATTTAAAAATAAACTTATATTCTCGAGCAGTTTGAACATTTCGCATCTACTATTTATCTTCCCTCAGGTATTTATTATCAAACCAAGCACGGAGAACCGTCACGGATCTCATGCCAATGATCGGCGCGCGTTTTTACACGCAGCTCGACGCCGCCCAAATCTGCTCGGACATGCTCGAAAACGAGCTGACCAAGGAGTTGGAGAACGGTAGACTTTTCAGGTTGATCGTAAAACTTGCGACCATAAATGAACGCCCGGAACTGAATTTAGATCAACAATGGTCTGAGACAGGCGATC
The DNA here is from genome assembly GCA_036873485.1 of Torymus texanus. NCBI lineage: Eukaryota > Metazoa > Arthropoda > Insecta > Hymenoptera > Torymidae > Torymus > Torymus texanus. Next base: position 8,043,898 of record JAYJLV010000001.1, on the reverse strand, counting down.
GTTACATGCTGAAGCTCTTCAGAGATTATGTTTTCCACCAGGTGACGGCTGACGGTAGGCCGTATCTCGATGTCGCACATGTCGTAGCGTGTTTGAATAAGCTCGATGTCGGAGCACCAGATAAGGTGAGTTAAACTTTTTTTAAGTTTTAGAAATTTTTTATTTTTCGGTAAACGATTTGTATTGATAGTTGATATAGATTGTAGTTTTAATAGTAGTACTTTAATCGAAACAAAGTCACTGCTATTTTCTTTTGAAAATTTGTTTAAGAGCATGTTTCTAGTATAGTGATTATATTGTGTTGAGTAACGTTCTTGGTTTCAAAGGTTTTTAATATAACAGTAGTCTTTATTTTAGAATTAGAAAATTAGAAAATATATTAGTATAGACCATATTTTATATTTAAGATATCACATTAAGATCATTATTTTCACGTATAAATTTGCAATCAATAATCACGCATATATGGTAATAATAAAGACGTGAAATCCGAATTTGCGCATAAGTATATAATCAATGAAGCACTTTAAAAAACTTTGAAAATAAATCTTTTTTAACTTTAGCTTTTCGTACAATTCTAATTACGCGACTTTATTATTCGCGGCCCTTTGGTTCCTAATTGAAGACGCAGAAACAAAAAAGGCACATAATAAATTCTTAATTAATACGCGTTATTGCTCTTTTCGTTTCTAGCTCTCTCAATTATTGTAATTATTATAACACCCTAAAATACAATTAAAACGTCTTTTGGTTGATACAAATTTAACGAATTTATCTTTTACATTACAAACAGATCTGTTTAGTCTCTCGAGATGAGCAAACCGTGCTCATAGTAAGCTACGCGGAGCTGCGACAGTGTATGGAGTCTTCATTCAACGAACTAGTACAAGCTGCGAAAGGCACGACTACAGAGGCTGTCTAATTAACCATCGCAGGCGAAAAATTAAAAATGAATAAAGCCTCTTTGGCACTTATCGCAAAATGTGATATCGACATCCAAGGTACTGTCATTTAAAAAAAAAAGAAGCTCTTCGATGGACACACTAGTGGTAAGAGTATAAGTAGTGACAGAAAAATATATATATATATGCAAAAAAATGCAAAAGAGAAACAAAAAATCGATTTGTATTAGGGCGAGTGTACGTTATAAAGAACTTTTTCATAAAAAGAAAGATAAATCACGTCTTGTGCAAAAGATATAACTGGATAACAAAAAAGAATGATATAAGATATGAGAGATATTATTTAGAGAGTATGTGTGACGAGCGAATTATAATGATTATACAGTGATTCTGATGAATCGCCGGGTTATTCGCGTGTCTAAATGCGTTCTAGTGTTTACGAATAAAAAAAATTAATTGTAATATACGTATGTGCAAAAAAAACAAAACAAATGAAATCATGTAATGATGTAAATTGAAAGACATCTTTGAATTTGCTACGTGAAAAGCAGAATCCGTTACGGTACTATTACGATGAAACTGTACACAAAACTTAATAACGCGCTGAGAAAAAAAGAAATCTTAAAATGAAATACCTAAACACATCGGTGTATAGGATAGATTGTTAGGTTTTAGGTACAGCTCGTAAGCATTAATTTTGAAATAAATGTTTATTTTTGAAAGCAATCTTAAATAACTGGTATTTTTAATCTATTCTACAAATATTATCAATTTATTTATTTATTTATTAAATTCGATAGGCTGTGAGCCCTTTTGCAGAATGATAAGTCGACTGAGAGAAAAAGGAAGTTAATACTTTTATGAAAATAAACAAAATATTTGTAGGTACTTACACTAGTATTTTTATTTTAAATATTTTATACGTAGTTGTGGGAATACTGATTGTGGTTAACTACTCAATATCCACTCTGATTATTTTTACCCTTCAAGACTTTTTATATCGTGTGACCTTGGCAATCAATCTATTTTAAAAAGTAACCACAACTAGTGTACCTGCTATTTTTAAATGTACTGATAATTATCTTTTATTTTACTCATTAAAATTAACACTAAAGTATTAAGAATCCAAAATAGAACGAAAGTATTTTTTTTTTTTTTTTAATTTTTTATAATTTCTGTATTTACTAGATCTATTGAATAAGTTGTTTTTACTTATATTAATTTAATATGTTATGTATGAATATTTTTTTAATTATTATTATAATTTATATTTTGCCAAAAAAACGTACAATCGATCTGACTGCTAATCCTTCGAAGTATATATATATATATAATAGATCATTTTTAAAAATAAAATAGTTTTTTTTTATTTTAATGTCTCTTGAAAACGGGACAAGACTTTACTGTATAATACCCCTCCTTTTCGTTATATTTTTTATTATTTTTTTTTCCAAGCTTGCAAACATTCTGATGCTTTAATGCTTTCATATCTTCGCATGGTCAAGATCTTTTATTCCCAAAAAGCTTGTGCTTGAAAAAAGAATCATGTTTGGAATAACACAATGATTTCGATATAAAAAGTAATAGATTGGCCGTATGAACGAGTAAGTTATTGCTAAATTTAAACTACTTTAAAGAGAACAATTTAATCTCATTAAATTAAACTACGTTTAACAGGACATTATTAAAGATTTTTAATATTTTTATAAATACTTTAACAATATGATCTATATTTATATCTGTAGCATAACTTTGATACTTTTCTATAAAATAAATATAGAATTTAAAAATAGTTTTCTGAATAAATGCTTATCTCTTTTGTTAAGATACCATGTAACTTGAACTATTCATATTCCTAAAGACTGCGTAGCATGAAAATATCTATCTCTCGCTTTTTTTCCATCTACATCTATCTCAGTCATGTAGCTTCAACATCTCCACCTACGACACATCCCTATGCGTCCCCAAAGCGCATCAAGAGGATCGACATGCACCGAACGTTGGTCTCAACTGCTCTCTAAAAAACTACGCTCTCGACCTCTGCCTCTCTTCTCTCTCTCTCTCTCTTCAACTACATATAGCAGCAGGCTATCATCAGAAAAGTCTCGACGTGCGTGCGTGAGCGCTCGACGACGACGACGACGACGACGACGACCACTTAAACTTGATCTCATTTCCTTCGCGCGCAATCACGACGGGCCAGCCGACGACGACTTTGGTCACGATCTGTCGGCAGCATAGTGTGTAGCTGCCCTCTCCTTAATTGCGCTAATGGAAGCGTGATTTCCGCTTGGCGAAGAGGATGCGGAGGTTGTCGCCGATTCTGCTATGTAAGGAATAATTGGGATTCCGACGGATATGTATAATACACGGGAATTTTGTGGTTTTGCCTGTTTTTTTTTGGGAGGAAGGTTTTAGGGTATCTTTTAATTAGTTTTTTGTTTGGGGTAGCAGAGATTTCGTTGGGGTTTTCTATAATACTGCGACAGAGTTGAGTTTGCGTGAAAATGGGATTGGGTCAAAGTTTATAAGTAGTCGCTCTGAGAAATTTATTTTAATAGGCTTATGTGGAATTATTACAAAGCGCTTGAATTTATAACTACCCTGTTTATTTTATAATGAATAACTAACGGTCTTACATCAGATACCTTTTATGTTTAATACCCTCGATTGAGTAACAAGTATTTTTATGGTTTGCTTAATTAAATTTTATTTATTGTTTATTTCCCATTTGTAGTATAAAATCGATTTTATAAATGCTCCGTAATGTCGGATAGAATTCACTTTAGAAATAATAATTAATGTGCCTATTATCAGGTGATTAGGATATTTCGTATTAAAATAGTTTTATAGCAGTTGCGAAAAAACACATGCAACATTTGTTACCATTCGTGCAATACGCATACCTTGATAGCAATTGAACACTTTCACCTATACGCTAAAAATAAACTTTTATCAGAAACTATTTTATTTTAGTTACAGATAGATGTAAGATCATTAAAAATGTTTCGACATTCGAATCTATACATTTATTTTTTATTTTTATATTATAAATTTCCCAATAACATATATTATAGAATAAATAAGAAATAATTATTTTTTTTCTATTAAAATCATAAAACCTAATTAAACTACATAATCTTTAACAAATTCTACATACGAGGAATAAGTATATGTATACAGATTCTTCGTACAATAACAACAGCGATATTCAACTACATGACCGCTACTATACTCTTCAAATCTCTTTTCACCGACGTCAAACAACAACGGCGTTACCTACGTCAATCGAAATCCCCCAAAAGCACATCGTTCCAGAAAAGCCCGTCACACATCGCGCCTCCAAACAAAAGCATCACCATCATCATCATTCGCGCGATATCCGCTCACGCGCTGCTAACGAGATCCCATTCAGTTTCTCTCTCTTTCTCTCTCGCAAGTATCATCGTTTCTCTACAGCCATTATAGAGAGAGAGAGAGAGAAGCAAAGACGCACACGATCATCGGCGCTTGCGAAATCATCTCTATTATTGATAACACAAGCGTGTGTACTAGTGTATATATATATATGTGAAACGGGGTCGCAACGTCGGTTATTACCCCCGCAGCTGCCATGCTTTTTTATATTCGCGTTCACTATATACGCGTGGGTGTTCTTTGTTTGCACTGACGACGATGATGATGGGTCAGGGTGTACCCGTGAGTTACGATGAAAAGGTGTAAGACCGGTTCATGCTGGAGTTAATAAGCGAGCGTGTGCGCTTACCTTCGAGAATTAGGGGCGCGTGCTTGATTGACTATACTGCAGAGGATAGATTTTGCGTTGTACGTGGTTTGGGTATGTATGTATGATATATGTGTAAAGATGTTTGGTAGAACGATACTACGGGATGTTAAGAATATGTTTTGTCAATGGTATGATTAAGAAGGATGCAAATCTCGAAAGAGCAAATGCAATTCAATGATAAATCGCAGTCTGTTCCAAAGTTCACCTATAGTATAATATTATACTTTATTGTGTACATCCCCGGCGACATTAAACCACGAGCATCTTATTTCCAATAATATCACTCTGATGTGACTCCATTATATTCATTCTCTATACAGTAAACATCGTGTATATTATACTTTATTCACAACTTCATTTACGACTTATCTCCTCACTCGTATAGCATCCATATACGTATATGTATATAAAACTCGCATTATACCAATATGTATACACATACGAGCACGCGGGCGCGAACGATTGATCCGCTCCAGTTACGTAGAATGCAATTTTTCAAATTCCTTCGCGTAAATACACACGCATTACCACATGTATATAAACTCTCCCTATATATATATATACACAGACTATTTCTCGGACGCTTCCAACGCTTATATATATAACGCACTCCGAATTACGCGCAAAACTGCATCGCTCGCTACAGTTGATCTCCTCTCTCACAATATAAACTGACGGCACATTCCTCTTTTCTTTTCATTCTCAAAAACGATCATCATTATCATCATCATCATGATCGGTACATGGTATACACACAGACCGATTTAAAAAGTACTATATACAGAAGCCTATATAAAGTAAAAGAAGCATCGCCGAAGAGACGTGCAAAAAGTCTCCCCCTTCGGTCACGCGCGCGTGTACGATTTTCCAAGAATAAGCCAAGTGTATAGTACTGAAGAAACGAGCCGCCGGATGTTGTGTATATATATGATGCTGTGTTGCTGTTACTGCGTATACGTGTGTATATGCGCTGCTTACTGCATGTTGCAGCTGCACACGCGCGCTCACTTTATTTCGACAAATTTGTCAAGCCGGATAAGGAATTGTGTACGCTGTTGTGGTGGTGTAGGAGGGAAGATGGAGGTGAGGAAGGATGGAGGATGGAAGAGTGGGAGTTGGTGTAGTTTGGGATGATGAGGATTAAAAGGGGTGTGAAGTGGGGAATGATTTTTTTTTTTTGGGTTTTCGTATTTTTAGGGTCAAGGGATAAGGTAAATGGTATCTGAAGAAATAGATGCATAATGACTTAAAATCATCATAAAGTTAATATATTCGCTAAAATACAATTTTAGTGCTAAAAAGATCTACTATAGATCCACTTCTATGCTACTTTATGTTATCAACATTATCGATATTTAATGGAAACGTCTAAACTTTGAAGATAAATTGGTCTAAGGATAAATATTAATTGCATGAAAATAAATTAAAAATATTATTTAAAACATTCTCTTTGATAAACAAAGTAACTATTAATTTATAACAATGAAATAAGAAATTATTTTGGCAGTTTTATTAATTGACAAATTTATCAATGGAATTTCTTTTATATTCAACAGATTAATTTTTTTTTCACGGAACCCAGATACATTCTCCAATGTGTCACAATAAAAATCAATTTACCGCAATCAAAATCTATTTTCAATTGCTTTTATAAATTACAAACGCGAATTGTATCCCAATATATCGTGCAACTCAAATTGTCTTCCAATCAAAATACTTTTTCAATAAATTACTACTATTTCAACTATACGATTTCGACATTCTCTCCCTTCGTCATCGGTATAATATATAAATTTGAAATTCTAAATTTGAAAGTTCAAATATATAAATCGAGTAATATTAGACGTTAGCGAGCGAAATCCGTCCCTACTATACGTCTGCGTTATCGGAAACCCACGCGATTCATAATTGATCCACATTCATTGCGTGTAATTGATAATTAACTCTTTGAAACAAGGGCGCGCGACGGGATCTTGTACGACTGAGAGAGCGTGCGCACACCCTTGTTATACTGTAAAAAGCATCGGAACTTCAATTACGACGATTGTGTAGATTTTTATTAGACGGCTAATGAACGTAGTAGTAGTTGTTGCTGCTTTATTTTTACGTCCTGCGTATGTGTCACGATGTATATATACACGTATTGTTTAAGGGGTTCCGATGAATCCTATATATTTCTAGAGTATAAAGAGAGAAAGTAGAACTTGGAGGATTATTTGTTTTACTTTTTTTTTCAAATGTACTTGTAATAGCTCTGGATACGTAGACCCAGAGTCAATAACGACAACGAAAAAGAAATGTAAGTACGAAAAAAGATAACGACGACATGTTAATCTACTCGTCGTAACATTATCCGCTCCTAACAATAATCATACATACACATAGCATACTATATAACATACTACAGACATAGAGACGAGACAGATCATACAGTATTTACCAAACAATCACCTATGATATACGAGGACTTAATACACGCGCAGGGTCATCCATAATTCATCCGGCCGTCGAGCCGTCGATGTATAGAAGAAACGAGCGATGCTCGCGTCGAGAGGAGTGGAGATAACGTCGAGTGCACCATCTCGAGAGATAGAGATAGATATATACACACACACACACACACACATCATGTGTATTATGCTTCTTGCTGAGGGTTGTTCGCGCCACTATTTGCCTGGCGATCCACTCGCGATAAACATTATCGACTCTCGAATCGCGCGCCCTTCTCACACTATATATATATAGTGTCACGAATGAACGCGTCCTCGAGATAACGGCGATTTAATTGCGAGAAGGCCTGAAGTGCGAGAGAGAGAGAGAGAGAGAGGATCAGAAGAGTGTTTAGTGATAAGAGGGTGGGAATGTGAGTTTGTTCTTTTTTTTTTATTATTTATGGGGTGATGACAAGTGGTATTGGTAAGTGGGGTTGAAGATAGTATATATGGTGATTATATAGGAATTAAGTTTTTATTATGTTATATAAATATAGAGTTTTGCCTGTAAGTATGTCGTATATATAGATTTTCCAAATTGAGGTTGTGACTGGGTAGTGTTTGATAAGTAAAGCACTTTGAAAATTTTAAATATTTTATTCGGTTTATCCTCGTTTTTAGTAGCTGAAATTTTAATGGATTTTCTATTACAGCTGTATGTATATAGATGTAGGCAGAATTAACAACTATATTTTTCGCCATAATTTATAAGTAAGTATAAAATTCACGAATTTAATAATATTGAACAAGTATTATTTTAAAAAACGTAAAAATGGCTATTTTCAGTCTCATGGGTACCTTGGCTGCTGCTTACGCAGAGGCATTCACGAGATATTGATGATAAGGTTTCAAAAAAACTTTAAAATTGCTTTGAACGTTTGATTGTCAATAAAACTCGGTTAAAACGCAAGCTTGAATAAAAAAAGACCCAGAGTCGATCTTTTTCACCATACTTCACCACAAGATATACCCATTATAATAACCCAAAATCACACATTTTTATTCTTTTTCCTCCCCTAAAAAACTCCAAAATCCATCCAACAAAAAACCCTTTCTAAGATACTATCCCTACCCATCGAATCGTCCCCGTCACTCAAAAGCACGTGGCAGCATATAGCGCGAGAACAATGCTATAGCCGCGCATGGCAAACCGACCAAAAGCGCGCGCGCGCTCGTGGTTGTCCCACGGGATTTCGCGGTACGCGTTTTCCGATATATACCTCCAAACGTGTGTGACACCGCGGAACGGCTGTATAGACTGCTGATGATGATCGGTTTACTGGTACGCAATTAGCAGTCGATTTTTATTAAAACTTTGCTTTTAATTATAATCTATGACTAATATAATAATATGATATAAGGTGTTTTATGAATCACTGTACTTTTGGATATATTTAACTCGTATAATTTATAATGCTTATTGGTGATGTGAGCGAACTATTAGTGACTAATCGAGGACAGTATAAGAGGTAAACTGAGATCACGATTTTATATATGTATCACCTAATACGACCTACATTTAAGCACATATAATAGATTAATAATTTTTATTTCCAATGTTTCATAGAACTTCGCATTCTGCTACACACCATATTTCTTCTTAAATTTCTCACTACGCGCGTCACAATAACCTTTCCGTATACAGCGCAGTCGTAAGTTTTGCAACTTTTTATATATATGTAATACATGCGCGTTCCACTCCCTCCAATCAAGCTTCATCAGTCCGTACCACATTACACGGGCCTTATAGCCCCTATACGTGTATGTTTATATATATATATGTATATCTTTTCTCACATCATCATCTCATTCCTTCAGAGAACCCGCGGGCATAAAACTTGCGCTAATCCACGTGACAATCGCGAAAAGTTAACTAGGAAAACTCGCCGTTGACCCTCTTATTTTCACAAAAAAAAACAGTAGCAGTAGCAGCCAGTAGCAATTCGTATAATAAGTGTACATATATGTACACAGAAGAAGAAAGGCCAACGGCCCGCGCGCTCATGCTGTGGTATGCGCGAAAATTAGAAGATCGCTCTCTATATATACTATTATATACGAGTACGAGAGAGTAATTGTCAACGCCGTCGTCGTCATCCCAACCGTCGTCGTCGCCGGCAATTATATAGTTTATGCGGATGCGCGTACCCGCGTGAGTTATATATATGTATGTATAAACGCACATGTGGCGTAGATATACATTGTAGATACGTGCAATGACTCTAAATGCGATCAATTGGCTGTCGGTGAGGCTGTTGGGTTGCTGCTGAGTTGTTGTAGCAAACCCATCATGCGGATACCACGTGACACTATCCAAAAGTGTATACCTAGAGTATTGCAGGTATAGAAAGTTGTGAAAGGGATGTAAGGATATGGTTGTTTATATGTAGATACGTATGAGGATAAGTCAAAAGGGAAGCAGAAAGAGTGAGTATATAAGAGTCAGTCCGGAAGGTGCTGTTAAAGTGACCACGTGCCTGATGTCATTATATGATGTGTTTTCTACAGTCGTAATGTAAAAATTATTACGGTAAACGAATATATTAGAACAATTTACTTGTATAATGTAGGCTGATTTCGTTTATTGGAAACAATGAATCATATAACGGAAACAATGTAAGGACCGTCTAGCCTGCATATCATGAATATTTTTATACTGGTATCATCATCTGGGGGTAGAAAGTGAATCTGTAGTTGATGACGTTAAACATCGGGGTTTTACGATTCTAATAGTATATAATGATAAAAATCGTTGTTGAGTGTAATATATTGGGTTTGGTAAATTAATAGAACGATGAAGAAATAGATTAGAATTAGATTTAAGCATGTCACTCATGCTATCTTTTAAATCGACGCATTCGCGTTGCTTTCCTATGAAGACTAGGACGGTTCATAAACTACAACGATAACTATAATATTATTCACGAGTTTGCATTAGTCGTAAACCTGACGAATCGTGTCGGTCTTCGACTGATACCAATATAATAGGCGTTGATCTTCGCTATAGCAACGCTGGATATATATACCAATGCTGAAACAGGATATCGTTCGTTGGAACGTGAATTGTGTTGCTTTATGTTGAAATATTAATTATATTTTTATTAGGTAGAAGATAGGTTTTAACAAACTATCTACAAAAAGTAGGTGTGTGTATGCTTAAGTTTTAAAATTACATTTTTTCTGGCAATTAATTCATTTGGATCAAGTATATATCTGTGGCTTCCCGGAATAACCGAATAATTTCACTTTTTTTTTTTTTTTAAATCTTGATAACCCCGGATTAGCAAAAATATTGCCGTAAAGCTACAATTCACCCGAAACGTAACCAGATAAGTCCATTTTTCAAATTTTCTGCCCAGAATAACCGGATAAGTCCATCATTTTTTTTCGTTTATCGTAGTTATCATTTATTTTATCTATTCAAATTGAACGTGAATATGATGGCTAATATATATTTATCTGTTTATTTAAAAAATTCATTTTTTATTAGTACAATACAAATATAATACAAATGGTCGTAAATTTAATAGAAATGTCAGAAAAATAGAAATTTGTTGAATAAGTTATAAGAATTCATTAAACAATTGCTAATTTTGTAATTTATTGACCAGTTTCATAATTAAATTAAAGCATACGCTCTAAAATAAAGGCGAACCGCACTAACAGATAAGTCTACAGTTCCCGGAATAACCAGATAAGTTCATAATTTTTTGAATTCTTACTCATTTTTCACGCATCAGAAAATGTATAACCTGCTCAAACCAGCGTGTAAATATGTGTTTTGAATGTGTCAATTGACTAGTCAAGTATCGCGACTGAACTTATTCAGTTATTCCGGGAAGCCACAGATATATACTTTACTTACAGCTGATGCATAATACTTATTCGGATGTTGAGTTATTTTTATAGTTTCTTGCAAAAGCATACATTTACCGTAAACATTTATAGAAACTCTTCTATCTTTATCATTATAGGCAATTGCGAATCCGTACGTATACACATGATAATAATGTTCGATCGAATTACGGGAAACATTAAATGTATATTCTAAAATTAAACTACCTCATCGACAGTTACAACTTCCGCAATTCGCCAAAACCGTACAAAATACGTGTAAATTAGACATATACTCGCAGTTGTCCCTGAGTTTTAAATTTTACATCGTATATATTAAACTTTCGCACATATTTCATACAAACGGCCCTATACATACAGCATGTCAAACTAAAAACTATATTATCATACAAGCGATAATTATACTCCTCTACAATTTCAGCAATAAACGCGTGCGAAATTGACTTTTAATCGTTTTAAACGCTTTTTAATGCGCGTTCGAGCTTATATATATATATATATATATACACACACACACACACACACACACACACACACACACACACACACACACACACA
>JAYJLV010000001.1:7994063-8032204 GCA_036873485.1 Torymus texanus | reverse complement strand
TCATTCACCTTGTTAACTATTCGAATTTAGATCACTTGGTTAATAATATATTTTATTATTAAAAGAGTGTCCTACATATATATATCGGATAACTCGAAACGGTCAAATTTAGATCGCGAACACGCGTAAGTACAATGAGGTTCGAAAAGATTCTGATTGATTTTATTATATCACTATGCGTTATACTCGCGGTCCAATTGAATCCATCTCGAGGCAAAGATTACTTTGCACTGATGAAAATACTGAGAAACCGCGTTATTAAATAGTAGCATTATAATGTTTGCGATTTCTAGGAAAATGCATTATTAAAGTGTAACGCTTTGATAAGTCTTTTGAGGTTCTCTCATTACACCAACGTTCTATGCGCGACATAACACAAGTGTTGATGTATAAGGATATGTTTATGTTCAAATTATCGCGAATTAGTATTTCTTGTATATATAGTCTGTATTTCCTCATATTCCGGAAAAAGTTCGTATATAATATCAACAATTTAATTCCAGCAATTTATAATGAAAACTTATCTATATTGTAATCGCAGTTCTGTCGTCGAGTTTTGAGTTTTATTAATTGGTTGCTCGATATATTCTAAATTAATTATGACCTATAAATAGTTTTTGACGAATGGTTTATCATTAACGTTTGTTATACAAGCTCTCTTACAAGTTTTTTTAACAAGTTTTTTGTATATAGTAGTCGATTGATTACTTTAAATCTATATAAATATTCTTACTCTTCTTTGTTTTTAAAAGCACGATATTTTCTTTTATTACTTCTGTCTTTACAGACACAACAACCAATTTATTTTACCGACATTTCCATTTCCTACACCAGTTGCAATGTTTACTCACCTGCGGTACCCTGTACCAGCTTTTCCAAAAATTCATTACCCTTTTTCGCTGTTCCCGTCTCTGTTTACCATTTCTTAAAAAAAAAAAACTATATATTATTTTTGTATTTAAAAGAAAAACTATGAACCCCATTTTCCCTGAAAAAATATACTCATAACAGGCTTTTATTTTCCCTCCCCTATATATATATAACCTTTTATTTACACTTCATCCGAAAAAAAAGCGTTCGCGAAAAGTCCCAATTCGGCAGGCAATTCGAAAAATCGTCGAAACAATTCCGACGCGTACATATACGAGCGCTTGCACGCGCGCGTCAATTTCAATAGGAGAGTTTCACTGCGCATGTGAGAGAATTCACTCTCTCTCTCTCTCTCTCTCTCTCTCTCTCTCTCTCTCTCTCTCTCTCTCTCTCTCTCTCTCTTGCAATCTAATCTCACGCGTGTGGCGTACGAGGGGTGAAAAAGGAACAAAATACGCGAACTGCGTAAGTTTCACTACAGAACAGAATGACAGTTCTATTCTCGCTTCGCTCGTGAGTCATTTTTTTTTCTTCTTTTTACGGAGTAAAAGAGGCTGCTGTGAAGTGTGGGTTCCCTTTAAGGAGAGGATTTTCGTTGGATTAGGCAGAAATGGTATATCACGCTTGTATGTAGCAGTGTGTTTTTAGTTTCGGAGGTCGTGAAGAGTGAATGAGTCAGTGAAAGAGGAGAGAAGGTTGTCTCTGCATGTGTGCCGAGTTTGTGAGTTTCAAAGGTCGAGCGTTTAGTATGTTTAATTGGTTGTAAAATTAAATTTCTAAATTTGTAATGGTTGAAAATTTATATTATATAAGCATATTTGTTTAATTTCTTCTTACAAGGTATAATGAAACTATAATCTAGTAATATTTATGGAATTTCAATAATTCCTTTAACCATTATACTAATAATGTAAGGTAACATTAAATTAACAATGGAATTTTAGTTAATACGGATCCTTGTCGCTTCGTCCAAATGAAGGCACAATGGACGAGATTTAATTATTTCATTGTCACGGTACTGTAAAGCATAAAGTGACTATCAGCTCTTGGAATGAATTTCACTGCTGGCTGTTCGATAAAACGTATTTATTAAATTTAACGAAGTATAATATATATTCAATATTCCACCAGACACAAAGTGAAATATTGAGAGTCTCATTCACTTGAAAATTCGAAACGTTTCGTTACATTCCCACAGTTAAAATCAACCATATACCAACATTTACATCTCTTTTTTTTCTGTAATAAAGTCCCCCTCTTGACCCCAACCTCCCGTTACGAAAATATATCCAAGAACCTTTCTCACAAAGACTTCCTTTTCACGCACTCTCTTCTCGTTAAAAGTCAGAAAGTACGCGCGTGCAGAGAGAGAGAAAGAGAGAACTATAGAGATAATACAAATTAAACCGCACGCTTTGGTCGTATACTACTCTCACTCTCTTTGTTCATATATATATATATTCTTCATTTTCTTCTTGCAGACTTTGGTATGAAGCTGTGGTGGAGTCTGCTGATAGCGGCGTTTGCCCTGCCGATGATAATTAGCCCAGCCACGGGGGCAGCGAACGCTGGCGAGACGGACCTCTGGGAGGACGACGACGGAGACAAGGAGGTACTCGTACGGACGATCCGCGGTACCACTAGGGATCGAGGTGAGAGAGAGAGAGAGAGAGAGAGATAGAGAAAGAGAAAGAGAAGACAGAGCTTTTGTTGTTGTTGTTGTGGAACGGTGAAATTAGGCGATTGTTTCGGAAGAGGACGAGGAGGTTCTCGAGGGGCTCGATTGTGGTGCTACAGTCAAAGGATGAAGTATGGAAGGGGTTACGTTGCTTTTTTTTCGAGTGGTGATAAGAAATGGGAGTAACAAAGGGTTCGAGGATCAAGGAGGGATGGGAGGGAAAAAGGGCGCGTTTTGATATTCGAATGAGTTCGTTTTTCTTGTTTCTTTTCTTCGTTTTTTTTTTGTCGCGTTTGTTATATGGAGGTTTTCAGTTATATTTGATCTTTGATGGTTATAGCTTTGGTTATGTAATACGATGGGTTTAAACAAATTTTATAGCTACTGTATGAAAATGGTAGATATAGATGTACAATATACTAAAACGAGGTTTTCGTTTAAAATTCAGTAATCAGATATAGTAAAATAACTGCAGAATTAGATTTGCATTGTGATCCATGCGATTTGATTATTGAATCTCAAACTAACATAATTTAAAGCAAAAATGATATTTTTTTAACCTGATCAAAGCAAAAGAAAGTTAACTGTCTGTCAAGTTTGATATTTGTTAAAGTCTAATTTCAGGATTATTTCTGATAAATTGATCGACGATTGAAATAGAGGCTTATTTTCAACATTTTCTTTTGTAAATTCCATCAACGTCAAGGAAATCTGTATGAAGAATCTTTTTCAATTATTAGATTTCCTCGTTGATTGTACAATGTATAAAAAAAGGAAGATGAACGGGGTTCTATATATCACGTCGCGTAGAAAAATTTCCATTTTCGATAATTTGTTTTTCGATTATTATACGAACAGAGAAGAGATATAAATGCTTAAACGAAAAATATTTATTTTAACAAAGACTTTATTTATAAAAAAATAACAAGTTGTTAACAACAAGTTAAAATATATAATTAAAAACATGCTTTCAAATTCAATTTAATCCTATTGCAGTTTTATGTTATACCTATAAAATAAAATTGTCAATTTAAAAATAATTTATTCAATTTGTATCAATAAATCAATTTTCTCAACGAATATACGATCAGATTTAAAAAAAAATCTATACAAGAGCTTCATTGGAAACAAAACTTAATGTTTATTCGTGCGTAGTTAAATTTGATATAACGTAAATAAATAATTAAAAGGCAGGTTAATTTGGCGAAAAAGTATTAAAAAGTAAAAGTCCCTTTGATGTCAAAGTTGAAAAAAGTTAATGCAAAATAGAGCTTTAAAAGGGCAAATGATTAAAAGTCGAGAAATTAAAAAATTTGCAAATGCCTTCCACCTTTTTTTCCACTCCAAAACTTTTGTAATTTAACGGGTTTTCGTTTTCAAACACCGTAATGTGATACCTGTTTCCCCGTCAGTTGATTACGTGTTCTATATAGAAAAACCAAAATGAAACAGTACGTGAAATAAAATTTAAAAAACGGTAAATCGAAAAATCTCTCTTTTAAAAAAAAATCGACTACAGGTCACTCATTCCACAATCACAACTTTAAACGTAACCGAAACGTTTGCTAACGTACCATATAAATAAAATCTTCAACTCCAATTTCACTCCTCTACGAAAAAAAAATCCTACACTTTAACACTTTTAGTTCTTTATCTTATTTATCTTCTTTAACACAGCATCAGGAGGTAACTCACCATCCTGCCGCTACACCAAGGGCCAATGGTCCGAATGCGACCCGAAGACGAACATGCGGACGCGCACGTTAACACTGAAGAAGGGTGACAAAACGTGCGAGCAGAACAAGACCATCACGAAGAAGTGCAAGAAAGGTAAAGGTAACTAAAACAAACAAAACGAATGGAAAAAATAAAATATTTCACGTATATATACACACCTGAGGGAGAACGAGCAGACACTCTTACGCGTATATACGCACACATATATATATATATATATATACACACGCGCGCAAGAGGGTGAGAATCGATATGCGCGAGAGCGAAACGCCGAGATTGCCGTGCCCTCTGTTGATATGGATCTGAAGGTGTGGGATATGCGTGGTGCAGGCGATCTGTGGCTACGTTGTTGTTGTCTATTATACAAGCGCTCAGGTTCGCGATATATTTGTTGCTGGGAAATTGATATTCGCAAGGTGGTGTGAGAGGGTTATACTAATGAGATATATTAATGATTAATTGGAGGAAGGTTAGGTTTAGGATTTTTTGGGGGGTTTGAAGGTGAGAGGTTGAAAGAGTTTTAGAGAATTTTTATAATATAGTTGTTTCAACTTCTTATGTGTATCGATATTATACACATTTATCGAGTTAATAAATTAAGTGGAATTTTATAAAGTTTGGTATACTTTTAGATGATATTGTTAAAGTATTTCTGCTAAAATTTCTCTGAGAGAAGAATTCATTTTCACAAGTTTAACACGCCGTTTTATGGGTAAATTAACACATTTTATATGTCTTTAATCATTGATCAGATGTGTCTAAAACCTTTTTAACTGATAAATAAATGCTGTGTGGAAACATATATACTTTTGAAACGTTTATTTATAGCTTAACAGACTGAGAATAAATTCATTTTCTGAAATGACATGCTTTTTTCGCAAATTAGTCTCTATGAAAAATCTGATCTGGTAATAATCCGTCTGTGTATAAGATATATTGTATATCATAGTAATAGCGTTTAGAGGCTAGTAATAAGCTCGTATTTTAATTTTAACGTCTTTAGAATTAGAATCTGTCTGTTAATTGCACTAGTCATTTTACTTAACTCTTTTAAAAACTTCAACTTCGTTGATCCGTTCACCTTTTCATTGTCGGGATAAACATTAGTATTTTCTAAAAGTGGCTTTATTTTTGTTATACGTATATAGTTTGATATAAGTTGAAAAGTTGTCTAGAAGTGTAATTTTCTTGTCTTTTATATGTCACAACTTTGTGAGGTAGATGAAAAAATAATAGTTTTTATAAAGTTTCGCACATACTTTTATTGTACAACTATGACAATTTTTCTTTTTAGTTGACTTCACTGAATATGTGTAGCATATTGGAAAAAAAAACCATTGAGCTTTTTATTAGCTTGAGCGGTAAAAATAAATTTTAAGTTGGAAGAAACGAATTAATTTAAAAGCTCAAAAACTTCAAGAAACTCTATAAAATCTCGGCTTAAGTCCTCAGAATCAAAATTTGATTGGAAAACTTTTCCACCTCCGTTGTAACTTTTGTAAGATTGCACTTTTATTCAAATTTTAAGCTATATTCGCGAAATTGATTTCTCATTACGAAATCCGTGTTACAATGTTATCAATCAACTTGAACTTTCAACAAACTATTTTCGAACATATAATATTAATTAAATCAAACATTAATTATACTTCGACGAATTCTTAAATATTTGAAAATGAAAAGTTTTTCCACGGTAAACCCTAATTTTCTTAATTATTATGAGAATAAATTAAATATTATCGCACGCTTTTCGCTTTTTTCGCAAAAAATAATAGAACATTTTACAATCGGCTATCGATCCCCAACATTCCTCCTCAGCTCCCACCAATCCATAATAACTTTTTCGCTCCGCTCTCCGCGACTTTTGCGTAACTCGCGCGTAAGACGTACGCATCATATACATAGCGAATCTCACTCTATACATGCTATGCGAGTGTCTGCTTATACACGAAAATATAATCTCCATGTTTATCATTCACGCGTGTATGTGTGTATGTTTGTCTATAGCCTGCCGATACGAGAAGGGCACGTGGAGTAGCTGCACGAACCAGAACATGGCGCGAGTCGACACCATCAAGCCAAACAGCGACCCATCCTGTGAGAATACGCGCCGCATAAACAAGAGGTGTAAGCCTGAGGCTAATAACAAGAAGGCTACCAAAGGTATACATTCACGATAGCACGAGTGTTTTTGTTGATTTTTCAGCGTTTAAAGATCTGAGGGTGGTTAGATTTTTGGAGATAAAGGGGGTGTGTTTAAGTGGGTAGATGTAAAATTGTTAAGTAGTTACTTGAAGGGAACGTTGTTAAAATGATGAATTGGGAGTCAATGCGATGCTTCGCGAGTGGAAGTAGTTGCGAGTGGGGTATTGTCAGACAATAATAAATTCGGAATCAATTTTTTTTTTCCAATTGACAGTAACTGTACTATACTTTTGTTTTAATTTTTATTGTTTCATATATGTTCAAAATGACGATACCATTTTGTGGATTCCCGATAGAAAAAAAATTTAATTCTTATACAGTGTTAATATCTTTTTTTTTAAATAATGGGTAATTAGTCATCTTAGGGTTCCTCAGTATTACTATAGTAGTATGACTAAGTGTATATATTTAAAACGCGGAAAAAACTTACGTTGCAAAAAAAGCAACCGCATCGTTTGAATTCAAAATATGAAATTTAAATAAAAAATTAAATCTTTTTAAATCCAGAAAATGATGAAAAAGAATATTTTTTTTTATTTCTTTTCAACATCGCTGGCGTATTTTTGTATAAACTTTTCTAAAATCGGTCAATTTTTATTTTGGCAAGCTCTAAATAATAATTTTAGTTTCATTTTATGTTTCTTTTTCAATGGTGAAAATATTTAAAACTTGAGCCCACAATATATTTTAAGCTTTTTTTACATTTAAGATAGAACAAACCAAAATATGAGTTGTAAAAATATTTCATTGAATGAACTCATTCGTATCCAGTATCATTGATTGTAGGAACCTATTTTTCTCATTCAATTTTCACTTTTAAGAAAAAATATTTTTGATATGTTGTAGCCCTTTACTAAAACTATAACGTGTCAAAGAGTTTTTTTTCTGAAAATTTAAAATTGAAAAAGAAAAACGGATCCCTGCAATTGTCGGTAACAGGGGGCCGCATATCACCTCAAGAACCGAATAACTATTAATCAGATACAAATGTTACTTAAACATAAATCAGTATATATAAAGAACAATTTAAAGCAAAAGAACGGTTTACAAGATGTTGTATAGAAACGTTGATGAAATCGAAAGATAAAGAAAATTTAAAGTAAATATATAATCAAAATATATAACCATTATATCTAACAAACCAATTTCTTTTTTAGACCGATCGAACAAGAAGGCCAGCAAGCAGTAAGCGCCGACATCGAGGAGCGCCTGGCGAAAATCCTAAAAGGCGTATCTCAGACCTTCCGCGAAAAGAAAGAAACAAAAAAAAACTACACATCAGGAGAGATCGAGAGAAACAATATATGATGACGAGGAGTCATCCGAATGATGCGATAAATCGGCTGTACGCCAAGTACGACGAGAACACATCAACAGAGCAACAATCCACATCCATCAAATTGGCACCTAAAATCGAAAAAAATTACTAAATTCCGCCGACGGGAGATCTATAAATATGTTATAAATATAAGTGTGTAAATCCACTCGGCGGCTCCAGGCTGACGAGGCCTCGAGCGAATGAGAGAAAGAGAGTAAAAGTAACCGTAAACGATGCATTTTCTGTGGTTGATAATAAAAAGAAAAAAAAAATAAATAAAAATAAAAAATAAAAATAACACGATGACTAACTACTACTACTAATACTACTAATATGACTACTATGACTACTATGACTACTACTACTCTTTTGGAAACGACGGAAAAACCATGTGTAGCAGAATATATAGGCAGATGTCAGCAATTGACGATGACAAAATAAAAAAAACAAAAAGGCAAAATAAATATCGTTTTTTCTCGTCCTCGTATGATTAATGTAACGTTTAAGAACTTTCGCGTAGCGTTTGTGAATTATACCGTGTAAGTGTACGACAAGGAGGATAATAATAATAATGATGATGATTAAAAGTAAAGGAAAAGAGTACTATATACGTTTTGCGTTCAACAGCAGTAAAATGTTATTATATATTATACATGTGAGAGAGAAAGAGAGGCAGGCGGCCCTGCGATTCTTCTATATATTCCTCTCTGCGCGCTGTACTTTTCAAAGAAATCATATACATCGAAACGCAAGGAAAGATGTGCGCGTATAGCTAGCATCGCAGGCGATCGTCGTCGCCGACTTTAACGTATAAACTATATATTATTATTAATTATTATTATTATTATTATTAAAGTCGACAAGATTTAAAAGTAAACAAACAAAAAAAAAAAAAATTAAAAATTAAAGGCGAGAGCAAACGGCGCGCGGTGAATTGACTATATGTGTGTATCTATCCGGCAACAATAAAAAAAAAGTTAAATCAAAAGTATATGTTTGAAAAAAACTGTATGTATACCTTAAGCCGGCCGCGCGCTGTCTCTCGACACCTTTCGAATCGTGTACTTCCATCAGATAATTATTCTCGATACGCGATAATATATGAAGCTGCCGCCGCGCCGTTATCCAGCCCCCGGCCAGCTTTATTTTTTGTATTTCGTGGTTAGAGAATCGTAGAGAGATCTTACCTATCTCCCTTACCTCCTCTCCCTTCCCATATAAAAAAAAAACTCCTTTTTAAATATCGTATAATGGATCTTAGAGCTTCCTATATCCCGTTTTCGAATGAATTATGTGTATCAGGGGCCTTGATGAATTTGATCGTCAAATAGTCTGTGTTCTTGCTCGAGTTTATATAGATATACGTTCCGGAATTGTCTGTTTTGTACACAAAGACATCTCTTCTTTTTTTTGTCTTAAGTGCGTTAGTTAATTAAGAGACCTTACGATTATACATTATATACACGTGTTCTACTTTGACGATGTACCTAAAAGAAAAATTGAGAAATGCATGAGTTTATTGTGAGTAATAAATTTTTTTTTTTAAGCGACGTATATCTCAAGTTCTTTTTCATTTTGTACATGTAATAATAACAATGATCAAACGATTAGAATCAAAATAAACGTTCTCCTCTGAGAATCAAAAAAAGCAAAATTTCTTACTTTGCTCAAGCTCCCTGAGAAAAATAAACAGCATCAGCCATTATTTTGACGATGATGAACCCAGCGCGTACTTATATATATGCAAATCGTGTGCACTGCACTTGTATCTCCGACGATAGTTTATTCCCTCCCTCAAACCCAACTCCCCCTTCTACCTTCTTCCATTAAAAGCTAATCGTATATATACGGAGAAGTAGAAAAAACTAATGTCCATTGTTATTAACTACGGATCCACGTATATTAAATGCACACACACACATACACAAATACACACATACACACCGGCAAACACGAAGAAATTTCGCAATTATGTAGAGAGCCAGTGAACAAAGTAAATAAAAACGGTCAACGCCCATGACGCGGTGCAAAAAATGTTTCTTCACGCGTTTAATTCTCCGATGTAAGACTTAGATAAAAGTATGATAAAAAGAAAAACGTTAAACGACGTAAATAAGTATATAACGATAAATGATATTATATAAATATTAACAAAAAAAAAAAAAAGAAGACTGTAAAATGAGGAGCGATTATTTCTTTTTTGCACCCGCGTCGCGTACCGGTTGAGCACGAAAATCAAAGCAAAACGGAGAGAGATTTCAAAATAAATAAAAAAGTAAACGAGTCGTTCAACGAGAAAACTCATAATGTGTCTTCTTTCGCCAGAGCAGTTATGTCAAAGTTTCCTCGGCGCGATTATTATACTTGTATCTTGTAAAATTCTCGATTAAAAAAATACGACGGATACGTGTTATATATACAAATAATAAATGTAGAGAAGAATGTTAGAAGCAAGATGGTGATGACGAGGATGATGATGATGATGAACGAAAAGGCTGATTTTGATTTGTACGTCCGAGCGAATCATCCCCCCACTGAATATCAAAAGTATACGACGAAAATGTTGACATGTGTGGTAGAGGACAATTATTCGAATTCGTTTGATTAATCAAAAAAAAAAAAAAAAGAAAACGCTGAATGATCAAAAAATAGAATCAAACGTTTCGTCTGCTTTTAATCGAGCGTACAAATTAAGCAGCGAGAGTATGAGAACAAAAAAAAACCATGTAATATCCAAAAGTAGAAACAAAACAGGTGAAAAGAACCGTAGGTAGTGCGAGCGCAGAAAACTTTATTATAATTAATCCTCCAATTTCTAGCGTCTAGACGATGAAAGAAAGCATAGATGACAGTTAATTACATTAAATTTAAATTAATTAAAGAAAAAAAACACGCCATATCATCTCGTAAAGATAAACGAAGAATAAATAAAAGAAAAATACAAATTAAAAGTTTATCGAGTAGCCTACGTAATGATAACACCTGTGTTATATATGGTTCCCAACGCCCCAACTCGATATCCTCCAATAGACGTCCAAATATCGTTTTTTCGTCTCTCTGTATGTTATTATACACGCGATCGCATTGTAACATAGCATTGACGGAGAGCGCAAAAAAGGCGACCTTTCCGGGCCTTCGTTTCTGGTTGTAAGATAAATAAATGTCGATGATGTGCGCACATCTCACCACACTACCCACTCGAATTGTAAAGTTATAAAACTCTTTGCTCGGAAATCAATGTGACGTTTTTTCGTGAATTTTTCCCCCCTAAACGTTGTTCGAGATAAAAAAAAAAGAATTAAATAAGAAAATTCAAGTGTCGTAAGCGTATATAATCGACGAAGACTGAAACGAAAATTCTTTGATTTTTAAATTCACCGCTGAGTTTTTGTCGACGATGAGGTACTGTTCAACGATATATCAAAGTAATATATATACGTAAAAATCTAACGGAAAAGCTGATAACGCAGTGCTTTAATGAAACAAAAATATTTGAAACTCGACAAGAATTATTGTAGATCTATCATATCAGTTGTAGATGAATTCGGTTTACACGGTAAACAAAAATGAAGTGTTGAGATTTCGATGCATTTTCTTCGTTTGTTTCACGCGACAGTTTCAACGTTTGTTGTATTATTATTATTATCTCTATGTCCACGAATTGTTGTATACCGTAGACGTTGAACATTGGAGAAAAATGAAAAATCAAACGATTGAACGTTACGATGAATAAGACGACAAACGATCATCCTGCCAAGTCGATTTATTCGCGTGGAAAGAAAAAAGAAAATAAGTTTTATAAAATCTGTTCAACGCTGTAAACTGTACGTTTTGATTTTACATTTCGCCGCTGCGAACTATAATAGTTGATTAGTGGAGTATACATATGCTTTTTTTCTTACCTAACACTTGAAGATAGATTTTATTTTCATTATTATATATATATCGCATAGTTTATTATCATCTTACATATTTTTTCATAGTTTTACTTTTCAATTCTTTTTCACATTGAAAAGTAAAATGGGCGAACGTCTTATTAATTTCATTTAAATTTAAATGACCTTATTGAATTATGTATATCAACGTATCTATCAAATGAAAGTGTAACCCATTACACATGTAATGAAAATCCAATGTTGTCAATAAAAATTAAAATTATGTAAGAACTATTAGTTTGACTTTCGTTATTTCACACAACGCAAAGACCGTTACATTCATCTTTATAATACCCATCATAATAGTCTTTATCTTGAACAGAAAATTGGATGTGTAACATTCGGCATATTAACGTAATAGTTGCTGAAAGTGTCAGTCATGATTAAGGGTGCCAGCATAAATCAGTAAGACAAGCCACAATAGGATAAAATTTTACTTTATTATAAACATCAGTAGATAAAGTACAAATGTTCTTTTATCTAGCTAAGAAGCTAGATTAATAAAAGAAGCAAATAGTATAAAATTCATAGAAAATTTATAAAATTGTAAATAGTATAAAATTTTGTGAAATATTAAAGAGATTAAAAGATTGTAGAATCTTTTTTGGACGGATTAAAAAGGAAGTCAAACTTCCCATTGTCTTAATATTAACATTCAAAAGAATTCTAAAGTAAAATTATATAGGCAGTTTTTGGCTGCTTGTACTCTTAAGCACTTACATTTAATAATCAGGTGCATTTTAACAGTTATTTCATCTGTACAAATAAGCAAAAGTTCTGGTTAACAAAAGTAGAGTCATATTTTTCAAAGGCATTGGCAATTAATTGAATATACATCTTCTGTTTCTTAGTTTCTGTATACAAAATATAACTCTGCACTACACTAGGCATTACAATCTAATTATGGACGCAATTATTAATGCACTTGATATATTATATAGTATCAAAAATGAGATTCTTTTTTGTCAATAGATTAAAATTAAAATATTTCTTGTGAAAATGATAAATTTAAAGCATTTTTGTGCAACATGAAAATGTTTTGTCATTTTAAACTAAGCTATAGAAACTGATAAGTCTCGGGAATATGATTTGCTTTCCCAATCTTGTTCAGTAGGCAATGGTTCATGCCTAACTTTGCATATACGTGGCCCATATTTAAGCATAATCATTATGACGCCCACTATAAAAAGTGCCAGAACAGCAGATGCTGGCCAAAATATATGTAAACCCATCTTTGATTTTGTTTTTATCCCTAATCTAGGACTTCAGAAATTCTTTACTCAGTAAGAAAATTTAAATGTCACTTTCCCGTTTTTGAAGTTCCATATACTGCTGTGGGGGTGTTCCACGTTCTTCTTCTGGATGATATTGCACGTCCTCGTGTACAGTATCCTGGTATATTTTGACACCGTCTTCCAGTTCACACAAATCTAAAGGAGGGTTTTTGTGTGGTGTTACGGTCCAAAGTGATGAAACCCAACGATTACCTATAATTTAAAAATATTATTAAAAGAATAATCATTAAAAATTTGGTTCATAAGCATGTATGCAAATATTTTAGAAAATAAAATCATTTACTAGTAAATAAGACATCCATTATGAAGCTAACGAATGACTCAATGACTCATAGTGCTTGAATGATGCACTAATCAAGCTTTTAAGTAATAAAAGAAAAACAACTCACCAGTGTTTCGGTCCTGCCAGTAATTCTTGTATTGAGAGCAAAAGCAGAAGGTAACGTTAATGATGACCAACAAGACACCGATAACAGTGCAGATACTGATTGCCACATAAAATGGAGTATAGTCTCCTATAAGTGCATCCTCTGGATTGAAGTATGGATTCTTCTTGTACGCTTCGCGCTCGTCTAGAATAGACATTTCATAAGTTTAACTCTTAAATCTGAAAAAGAAATAAACGAGAAACATTTTTTTTAAATTAAAACGCTAAACCACCATCCCGCAACTACATATTTAACACAAAGCAAAAGTTTTCCAAAGAAACCCACAAAGTTATCGTTCAAACACCGCCCTAGATTAACATATATACGAACAACCGCGCGAGTTCGCGCCCTAAACAAGCGCTTACACATAACTAACTCACCGATACCTTTCACCTGTCGCCTCCAACTTAGCCGCAATTATATAATTTTTTCCCGAGAATGCGACGTTTCTTTAATCCCAGTATAATCCAATTTCCAACCTACCTATACACACACTGCAGTTAAACGAAAGAAAACTGAGAAAAAAAAGCAGCGACGAGCCTCCAAGCGTATAAGTATATACGTACGTTACCGATGTACGCATGGGCGTGTGAGAAGCCAACGAGCGCTCACAGTCGTCACCGTACATACGTTATACTCTCGCGCGCCGCGCCGATTTTTTTTTTTTACTTTTATTTTTACCTATATACCTATATATATATATATACACCCTTTCATCGCGTATACCTGTACACTAACACGTATACACCTGCGGCATATACTCACCGTTTGAAGAATCTTGTGGATACTAGACAACCGGCCTGGTGAACTGCACCTCCCGGGTCACCGTCGAGCGACATACGACGATAATAACATTTATATATATAGGAAAGGTCTCACGCAGGGCGCGCCGATGTATCAGCACTCAGGCAGCGACTACGACGACAATTAGCGGCGTGCACGCCCGAAGAGAGGAGAGTCTGAATGGAATGTTTGCCCGTTAGTGTAGTCATGTAGTGGTAACCGAGTCAACGCGCTGACTCGTATATGTGCGTGTAACGTATATAGATATATCGTGTATATATTTGGGCGGGGCGCGAGGAGTGGGGGAGGCAATGGAACGCGTGGACGATCGGCGGTTTATATGAGCTGCGTGTATGCAAGCGAGCTATGCTCGCGAGGCAGTGGCATAGACCATAAAAAGGTGAGAGGGAGAAGGAGCCATGTGAAAAGGACCGGATTATCGAGGGTCTGAAAGAAGAGGCAAGTCGGTATTGTGTAGGATGTGTAGGCAGGCACTTGACTCTCTGTTGGAAAGGTGACTTTTCGGCGTTGAATAGAAATTTTAATTGTACTTCAGATTTTTGTAGTAATAGTATGTAGAATAGTTTGGAAAGGTCAATTTTCGGCGTTGAATAGAAATTTTAATTAATACTCCAGATTTTTGTAGTAATAGCATGTAGAATAGTTTTATTTTTTAGTACAAAAGTGGTTTTTGTACAGTATTCTTTAAATAAATATATGAGACGGCACGATCAACGTGTCTAACAAAAATTTGCTTAGCAATGTCGTCATAAAAATAAAAAAAATTAATAACAATTGTTGATGATTTGTTAAATGCAGATATTACGTTTGGTGCAGATGCAAAATGTGTGTATAATACTGATATAAACAATTAACTACTTTTGTTTATGAGAAATTGTTGTATTCGAACTATTGATTAAGAAATGTGTTTCAAACTGTATTTGAAAATTTTAGTTTCTAAATAGAGAAGTGCTTTGTCAATAAATTAAAATTATTTTTCACTGCTAGAGCTGTCAATATTAAGTGTAGCTGTAATGCACATATTTTCTAAAGTTGTATTGACATCTGTATAGTGCACCAGCCGACACTTAAATCCAAATGATTTTAAATATTCTAATCTTCCCCAGTTTAATAAAGTTTTCACTTTTCGACCTATCATTACACGATCACCATCTTCACTGCCATTACTTTGCTTAATACCACATGTAGCCCAGCTTGCAATTTTGCACAAGATTGGGAATTCATCCTTAGAAAAACCTTCACTTTCTAAATACTTATGACCCACATAACGTGAATAGTTGCACTGATGATGACAACAAAATGCAACCACTAGTCCAATTTTTTCATTTTTATCACCTTGAATTGTATTTGTCATGCATCTCAAAGTTAAATCTGAAAATTTCATGTGGTTTTTTGTTTAAAGAAATTTTTAAACAACAAATTTAAATAAAAATTTCAATTTACCTGTAGCAGAACCACAAATATGCTTGGCAATAGCAACTTTACATTGCTTTTCTTTAAATTCTGGAACATCACTCAATTTTAAATCAGCAATGTCTGCCCTAACTCTTGTTACTTTTATTTCATACTCTTCAGTTTTTAATTTATTGTCTCTTTTATGCCTGTGACTAGATCGATCTACTAACAAGATTGAAGAGTTGATTTGATTTTTTATAACTTGAGCTAGCCAATATGCCAATTTACCTAATAGTACAAGTATATATATATTTTAAGACATTTTAAATGTAAATCCTATTTACAACTGACAAAGAAAGTTTAATGCTTTTACCTCGACCTGCTCCAAATTCAATAAAACATGTATTTTCATGCACAAGGTCAGTTTGTGCTAAGTGTCCTAGTAAAGATGCTGTTTGTAATAAATGTCTCTTGGCTTCAGGTCCGTATATTGGATTACTTAATTCTTTTTCTAGAACTTCATGCTTTAAAATTTCTTCAGGTATTACTGGTAATTTGTCTGAGAAGTCAAAGGCAATCGTTAAAAAAAGCTTCAGAACAAAATAATGAATAATATTGATAAATATTCATCTTACCATAAGAAATTTTGATTTTATTAATAACAGCATCAACTATACTTTGATCTATCTGTGATAATGGTTTTCCAATAACACACTCTGTGGTGTCTCCCAAATTAATTCCTTTAACAACATATGGTGGTTGCATATCTTGCTTAATTTTTGCATTGCACACCTTCAAGTGTTTTGATAGTTTTGATTGAAAAATAGTACTGGAAATAATCTACAAATTTTATGAGGTTCCCACTGATAATACAGCTAATTTAATTAAATAAAACAGTCATCATTTTACTCACTGTGTAGAATCTAATGGGCAAACTACCCTCTCATCAATTATTTTATTTATTTCACCATTACTAGCTTGGTGTTCTCCACAGTATCTTCTACCTTTTTTTACTGACATTCGGCAGTAACGCTGTTTGCGATCCAAAAAATGTTGACAATGCTCCATACCTGTCATCTTGTATTAAAACTTAAAGTCCTAAAACCATTTAAAATCAATTTATCAAAAAATACTGTAACTTTGCACGGACGTGTTATCATGTAAGGAAATTGAAATCGTACAAAAATAAACTTTGTGCTCTAAATAAAGTTTTTACTGGAGTTTAAAAATAACTTCAACTGTAAAAATATTATTTCATTTGAATGAAAAATAAATAATAACCGATCTACAATATTTTTTTTATCGCTTATCTAAACAAATTTTTTCCATTCTTATAAAAAATAATTCTCGCTCTGAAAAATCAAAACATTGATAAAGCATTGCAATATTTCAGGTTAGGTCAATCATGCCGTCTGTCCGAAAACAAAAACCGCCCGCCAACAAAGCCTTCAACCAACTCATCCAAAAAACAATAAACATTTCATAAATAGCAAAAAAAATCACCTGCGTCGACCGCACCGTAAACTTTCAGTGACACTATAACTCCGATACTTTTCACAATCTCTCTCTTTTCGCTTCGAAACAGCTGGAGTCTGTATATACTTAATCCTCGACCACAAACGCCATCATATATCGCACTCAGCGACGCGTGCGTAACTTAGCAGACGCTTTTTGGGCGCAACTACAAAGCTAAAAAATCCCGCGACAACGTCCTATACTCCTCCTCCTCCTCACCTCATCACCGCTGGTACAAGCATCGGCGGTTCTCAAGTGTATGCATACGCGATGCCCGTCGGAACAAAGCAAGTATAGCAGCGGGAGCGAGAAAGAGAGAGTACTGTATTAGCGCATACAGCGGCTGAACGAATCAGAACGAGACTGAGAAAGAGAGAGAGAGAGAGGAAGAGGAAGAGCGAAGAAGAACATCATATCAGTGCTGCAAACGCGCGCACCTACAGCGGGGTTCGCTTCGTCTGTACGCAGTCGTGCGATGTGACTTCCCACGCGTGGATCGCGGTGGTGGCTCATAATATAGACAGTGGTGTCAACCTCTCTACTCAACCTCATCACGACAGCATCATGGCGTGGAGTGTCTGGAGTTGAGAACCGCCTCCGCTCCGCTCTCTGTCTGTGTGTATACACGTTGTGTTGTGTGCCGTTTCGTATTATCTCCTAGGCGCGCGCGCTGCGCGTGCGGGAGATTTTCGAAAGCCACGAGAAACGAGGAGACAACAGGTCGGCGGCGGCGACGACGACGACGAAGGCAGCGGCGGAGGAGGTGGAGGCGATGAGGCAGAGGTTCAAGATGAGGTTTATGATCGTCGGCGCCTAGAGACTGGTGCCAGAGGGCAGAGGCGAGCGCGCCCTAAACGTGAAGTAAATGTCTATATAATTACAGAGTGCAGCGAGCCTTGCACGTTTCTTTTTTTTTCTCCTTTTTGCCTCTCGCTGTGCGTGGATGGAGCGTTGTTTTGTAGCCACGAGAGGAGAAGAGATGAGCGATGCGATGAAGCTGCAGGCAATGATAATATGCTTTTGACGATATAATAGATCTCGATGTGTGCCTGATTGTGTGTGTGTATATATGTGCGTTCGTGGGTATATGTCAACACGTGCCTTTTGAGGTAAAGTATATTTTTTTTTTTTTTTTTTTTGTTTCTTTTCGAATTCTTTTTGCGTTTTAGCGTGTATTGTGAATGTCATGCTCCGAAATTTTTGTGAAGAGTTTAGAACATTTTCACGTAATTTTATAAAGATTTTGTAATTTGTTATGGTTTTTTTTTTTATTTTTTATGTGTTTATTTGTATATGTAACAGTAGAGAGAAATCTTATATTGCAAGCTTATTCATACAACTAACAAATCTAATAATTATATATTACTATTTTCAATGTACTGATATTTTTTTTTCCTCTTGTTTTGCAGATTATATATAGTTCCTAAAGAAGAAAGCCAGCAACAATGGCAATAAATAATAGTTATTTCGTTATGCCGATGAACATGGATAGAGTTTGTCGCATTTGTTTACAAGAGAATACAAATTTATCTCCTATATTTTGTAATGGTCAGAATGTGGGCAATCTTGCTGATTTGCCACAGAAAATTCAAATTTGTGGGGGTGTTGAATGCCAAGAGCAAGATGGTTTGCCTACTTTGATATGCGATGTTTGTATATACAAGGCAAGTGTAGCTCACGAATTTAGGCAACTATGTCAACACTCGGATGCTCGCTTAAGGCTTTATTATAATAAGCCTGCTAAATACAATGCAATTGTAAGTTCTACAATTGAAAGTTATCATATTATGTTAAATATTTTATTTTGAAAATAAATTCACTAATGATTTTATAAATTTAATTTGATTAGGAAAGTATTAATTAATTCAAATTGTTTTAGGATTCTGGTACACAGACTGATCAACAAACACAAGCACTTTTAACAAAAACTGCTGAAGAATTACAAAATGATTATTTTGTAAAACAAGAAGTTATTAATAATCAACAATTTCATACAGCAATATCAAGTGGAGATTATCATTCAGAACCTCAAGTAAATTCAGTTGTTACAACAATTGAAGCAACTATACCTACAGTTGATGTAAATATGACAGTTGAAGAAGAGAAACTTTTTAATTGCCATCTTCACTTCACAGAGCAACCAAAGGATGTTGATAAAAGCTCTGAAATTGTGCCCTGTGATACACAATCAGTGACATGTACACAAGAATTAATTCCAGTTTCTACAAGTTTAATAGATAGTGTTTGTACTATGCAGGCTGATGTAGGCACTGTTGAAAGTGAAGCAAAATCAGATGTTAATTATTTTAATTATATGCCAAAAGACATGGAAACTATAGAAGACAATAGTTTGCATAAAGAACCAACAGACGACAGTTCAAAATTGTTACAAAATACTACTTTTAATGGTACAGATATAGAAGGTGATTATTTTGATAGGGATTGTGATAGTCAAAATTCAGAAGACATAAAATTTAAATGTGAAATCTGCTCCAAAGCTTATACTACACAAAAAGGTTTAAGAAAACACCAGTTAAGTCATGAAAAGCAACACAAGTGTGATATTTGTTTAAAAACATTTTGTAAATTAGAAGAGTTAGAAAAACATAAGAGTTTTCATACATCGAAATCTCATGTTTGTCATTTATGTAATGCTAGTTTTTCGAAATCACAAAGCTTAATTAAGCATTTAAAATCTCACAACGAAAAAATCAATGATAATCTGAATCCAGATGAGAAAAAGGAAGAAATAGACTTGAAAAGGAATTGTAAAAATGAAGATGATACAGAAGATGAAAATGACAAAGGAAATGAACTAGATGGATTTGAAAATGCTCCAGAGATTTTTAAATGTGACGAATGTGGTCAGTATTGTTCAACATTAAAAAATCTCAAACGTCATGCCCTTATACATGGTGAGAAAAAATACTCTTGCACTGTGTGTAAAAAATGGTTTTTCCGACCAGACACACTGAAGAAACATGCAGAAAGACATGGACATGGACTGCTAGATAATCTTAGTGAGGAAAACAGTTTTTATAATGACTCAGATGATGATGGATTCCCTAATACTACAAAGACCATTAAAACTGACAATGATATTACAAAGAAAGAAGAAAGTGAAGAAGAAGGCAATGGAGAATACAAGTGCCAGAACTGTGACAAAGTAATGGCAACTAAGAAGGGCCTGCGAAGGCACGTAGCAATGCATAAGCCTAAGCCTGAACCAGCTGTCTGTGAAATCTGCAAAAAAGTCTGTGCCAGCCAAGCTCGTCTCACTCTTCATCAGAAAACCCACAATAAGCCGAAGGAAAAAGTGCCGCGCGAGTACCTTTGCCACATCTGCAGCAAAGTGTACCCCAGCAACTCATCGCTCACCTACCACATGCGTACTCATACGGGCGTCAAGCCTCACGTCTGCAAAACCTGCAACAGTGGCTTCACCACGACGACGAGTCTAGCCAATCACATACGAATCCACACAGGTGACAAGCCGTTCGTCTGTCATGTCTGTAGCGCTGCCTTTGCCGTTAGCTCGGCATTTAGACGCCACTTGACCCGTCATACCGGCGAGGCCAATTATCTCTGCAAAACGTGTGGCAAAGCCTTCAAGCGGCTCAGCACCTTGAAGGAGCACACTTACACGCATTCCGGCGAGAAGCCCTACGTGTGCAAGACTTGCGGCGCGGCGTACAGTCACAGCGGTAGCCTTTTCGCTCATCAAAAGCGCTGTCGCGCTCAGTACACCGAAATGGTCGTTGATGATCATCATCACGCAGTCGCCCATCATATCCACGTTAACAATGTGCAATCCGCAGTCCGGTCGCTTGCTGTGATAGGTCAGATGTTTTGAAGAAACGAATTTTTTTCTCTTTCGAAACATACACACCCCAATTTTATTATTATAATTATTATTATTACTATTATTATTATTAATAAGCGTATCTTACGACTGAAACTTTGATACGAAAGCCATTACTGAACGCATTTTTGCCTATTTTCTTTTTATAATCGTGTTACTCTTTATTTTAGTCATATCATTATTGTACTTTTAAATATAAGATGTTAAGCAGCTTTTATACAATTCTTTAGTTGGCGAATACTAACGGTTTTTATTGTACAATAATTAAATAAATATTTAATGATACAAAAAGTTAATTATATTTTCTTTAGATATTGTAGATTACTTGAGACATTTTTAATTTTAAGTCGTCTAATTGTAAATTACTGTTTGATATTATAAAATGAGATTGAAATAATTGTTTCACATAATAAATCTGTAAAAATATTATATGAATAGTTTTTTTAATAAATCGATTTAGAAATAGATTTTATTTCTAATATTTAGTTTATGGGATCCCCTAAATAAAATTGAAATACATTTCATTTGCTAACAATATGATTTTATACATTTTTTTTTATAATTCTAATGCGATATTCGCTCGTAATTGATTAAGGGCAAAATATGAAATAAAGTTTTTTGCTCACAGTTAATAGAAAAAGAAATACTAGTTTTTATTCAAATCGAACTTAGATTGTAATATATATTAACATGTTAGTACAAAATGATACTAATATTTTCACAGACACATACGCTTACAATCTATTTGTACAAGAATTAAAAATACATTGAACTTGTTTTAATATATTAAGATACTTATTGCAAATTTAGCTAGAAGTAACAAATTTATCTTTTTCTTCTACTTTTAGTTGCAATAAGCGAAACCTTCGCCATACGGAGGCTCTAGTTCTCCTTAAAATCAGAGCTAAATCCGCAAATTTTCGATCCCTAATGTTACTCTTATTATGTTTTCTTATAAACTGTAGAATTATATCGTCTTCAAATTGTGAATATCTGGAAAATAGTGATATTTTAATTTAGATGAGAAATTATAGAAATAAACTTAAAGTAATATTAAATTTTATAATACCTTGATACTTTATGTGGATCAAACATCACTTTGAATCTATGATAAACACTATACAATGATCTATTATATAAACCATCAGCTATAAATTGCACAAACTTGATCCGATTTCTTAAACTTAAAAAAAACTGTTTATTTTTATATTTCATTTGCAAAAATGGCTTGACATTCTTAGGATCCCAATCGTGCATCTGTAAAAAATATAAAAAATACATAAATTTTTGAATTTCTAAAACTATACACATATGATTTTACTTATTAAATAACCATACCCTACAGAAGGCTTTCCAATTTTTTTTTATTCTGTCATGTTCAGAGTCAGAAAATGTTCCTATTTTTAACTGAACGTAGTTTTCAAATTCTTCTCTTTCAGCTGTTTTTAGAGCACGTGTACCAGCAGTTTTTTCAATTCTATGTTGAGGGGGTACTTCGTGTCTTAAAGTTATGCGTATATTTGCTAGTTTCTAGAACAAAATATTGTTTTCAAACAATTCATAAAATTATGATTACAATAAAATAATATAATTTGTCTTACTTCTTTTTCTTTGGGTGTAGGCTGGTATGTCATGCGTTTTTGAAAGTTTTCTTGTAATCCTATTTTTCCATCATCCGATTGAAAGTCAGAATCATCAGAATTCTTCAGAACATTCATTTCCAGTTCAGAATCAGAAGTATCATCTTCTTTCATTTCCATTTTTATTTTTGCACCTATAAAATGATAAAATACAGATGATAATACAGACATTAAATTATTAAAATATAGTGTGTTTAAGAAATTGTCCAAAGTAAAGAATAGAGAAGATAAATTTACACTATTTTATTACGTTTTTATTGAAGTATCTTCTTAAAAATAATATAAAGTCAAAATACCTTGCTATTATTTCGCATTGAACTAATGTACTAACTTTTCATTATTCTTACAACAAAAATAAAACAAAAACTATTAACACCAAATAGGTTATCACAAAAATATAACTTTTCAAATACTTTCCCCAAATTAAAAATATGTTTTATACTTACTCATATTGGAAGAAATTAAATATTAATTTGTTGCGTAACGGAAATTTCTTTTTACGACAATGTTTACAGTAGACGGATGGAAAGCGACGCGTAAACATAGCGTTCCAAATACATCAATAGATACATTTTGACTGTGCAGCTATTAGACAGCTATATAGACAAGACCCAGTAAAATAATACATCCTAACTTGACCTGACGCGATGCCCAAGCGTCAGCAAGCCAAGCACATAGGTATAGCTAGGTATATTTTCTATAAATTCTAGCAATTGATCAGGTTAGGTTGGAACTGTTGGAAAGGGGCGGCGCAACGCGCAAAACATAAATATAGCTTCGTCGCCCACCAGTTGCCGGTTTTCGTAATTCAAGTGTTTTGACTTTGATTCGTGTCAGCGATCTCGTCAATAGGATATATTGATAATGTACTGAGATCGATAATAATAAGTTCATTGTCTATACTATTACAAAAAATATGAATTTTTATCGCGTTTGTTTAAGACTTTACAGACTGACAAATAACAATACCTATGTAACGGTACACACTGATTAGATAAGCCTCTGTGATTAATATATAAATGAAACATTCGTTGGGAACGAGACCACTTTATATTCAATACTTATTACAAAGAAGACTGTATTTTTAGAACAGAATGATAACTTACAAAGTTTCAGTTCTGTTATTTTTCTTTGTATGTCATTCTTTTGGCCAACCTTATTATATAGTTACTGCCGAAGAAAATGTTCCTACATATAATATTAATGAAGGTCTTATGAAGAAGTATGAACCAACTTGGGATAGTTTAGATAGGCGACCTTTGCCACAATGGTTTGATAATGATAAGATTGGAATTTTCATCCATTGGGGTGTATTCAGTGTTCCTAGTTTTGGCTCAGAATGGTTTTGGACCAATTGGAAATGTAAGTTTATTTTTTATTATTAATTTATTGAACTATTTTTGTTTACTTGTGTAAATTATTAAATTTTTGTATCTCTTTTACAGCTGGTAACCAAAAGTATGTAGACTTTATGAAAGCAAGGTATAAACCAGGTTTCACTTATCAAGATTTTGCCAGAGACTTTACAGCTGAATTTTTCAATGCTACAGAATGGAGTGAAATATTTGAAGCATCTGGTGCAAAGTATATAGTTCTTACAAGTAAGCATCACGAGGGATATACTCTTTGGCCTTCCAAATATTCTTTCAGTTGGAATGCTGGTGATGTGGGACCTCATAAAGATCTTATAAGTATGAATCTTATTTTATCAATATTTATGGTTCATAATTTAAACAGATTTTGCCTGTTATACAAAAATTCTATTTATAATTGCAGAAGAATTATCAACAGCAATAAGGAAGAATACTAATCTGAAATTTGGCCTTTATCATTCTCTGTATGAGTGGTATAATCCATTATATTTGCATGACAAAAAGAATAATTTTACTACCAATATTTTTGTCACCAATAAAATTATACCAGAAATGAAAGAACTTATTGAATTATACAAACCACAAGTATTGTGGTCAGATGGTGATTGGGAAGCAACAGAGGACTATTGGAAATCCAAAGACTTTTTGGCTTGGCTTTATAATGACAGTCCTGTCAAAGATACTATTGTTGTAAATGATAGGTGGGGAATAAATACATCATGCCTTCATGGAGATTTTTATAACTGTGCAGATCGTTATAATCCTGGTACTTATATCTTATATATAATTCAATCTTTTAAAATAATCTTGAAATCATTCATAACATATTAACTCTTTATAATTTAATGTTGTAGGTGTATTACAGAAGCATAAATGGGAAAATGCAATGACCATTGACAAAAAATCATGGGGTTTTCGTAGAAATGCTCCATTAGAAGATTATTTCACTTTAGAAGAACTTTTGAAAGAATTAGTTATTACTGTAAGCACAGGAGGAAACTTCTTAATGAATGTTGGACCAACAAAAGATGGAATGATACCAACAATTTTTGAAGAAAGATTCAGACAAATAGGTATTTAATAAAAATGTGTTCACTAACTTTAATATTCAGTAACTTATAATTTTTTTTTTTTCATCAGGAAAATGGCTAAAGATTAATGGTCAAGCAATATATAAGAGCAAACCATGGAAATTACAGAATGATACTATGACAAGTGATGTTTGGTACACACAGGGCCAAAGTGGTGAAGTCTATGCTATTTTACTTTCTTGGCCAAACGATAATGTTATACATTTAAGTCCTACTATCAATCCTACTTCTGCAACAAAAATAACTATTCTTGATAGCAAGTTAAATGCAAAGGTGAGTAATAAGATTTAAAGTTTTCAAGTATAATAATGATTAAACTGATTTTTTTTTATAATCTATATGGAAATTTTTTAGTGGAAAATAACATCAAATTATATAGCAATAACTTTACCACCTACTGTTGATAGAACTCAACCAGCATGGGTACTTAGAATTGAAAATCTAAATGATTAAAAATCAACTGATTGTTAAACCCAAGCACAACATATTTTAAGAAATAGATGAATAAAATATTTATAATACTTATTAACGGATTTTATTAAAAAAATTAACTCAAATGTTAGAAGAAATTTTATAAATTTATTCAATAATACTCTTAAAACATTGTAAACAGTACATAATACAATTTTTTTTTGTATTGAAAATAGGATATAACTTACATAACTAATACATTTCAATTTGGAATAGTATAAATGCTTATAGCTGGCATTTGTAATATCAGTCACGAAAATCTCCTTATGAATTCCTTGTACCTTCTATCACAAAATATCCTTTATAGAAGTTCCAAAATTTAAATTTGAGAAACTTCATATAAATAGGCACCTAAGAGTTTTGTCTGAAAAAAAATTCATTAATTTTATAAGTATATTTGAAAATTTTAAAAATTTTACATTTATCCATTAGTGTAATACTTACTCCCTCAATATAATTGCGAATATTCAATTTTTCATTCTGAGAATGAGCACCATCATCACCACTTCCAACTGGAAGAAGCAATACATTTTTACCAGTGACCTCCTGGAAAGTTAAAGTCACAGGAATAGAGCCTCCTTCCCGTGTGCAGTCTGGATCTACTTTGTAAACATGTTTTGTGGCAGTTCTTGCGGCTACATAGTGTGGATGATCTGGATTTGCAGACCATGGTCGTCCGGCATTGCACATAGATGCTTTCATTTTGTTTGGACTTTCACGAGTTTTCCATTGCTTTTCAAGATAAGCTACAACTTTCTTTTCTACCTCTTCAGGCGTCATGTCTGGTACAATTCTCATTGAGAATTTTCCAATAACAGTACCTGGTATAACAGTTTTTTCACCTGGCTCATAAAATGCTCCCTCAATGCCATGGAGAGACAGGGTTGGGTTACGCCAGCGGCCCATCAAAAGTGTTTTCTAAATTTAAAAAAATAAAGTTTGAATCTAAAAAATTGATAAATTATACAAAATGTTCAATTGATATTAAACAATACCTTGTCTTCATTATGAGGTAATTTTACAGCTCCACAACTATTTCTGTATTCATCAACATCAAACTCAATACTATCATACATTTTTAGTTCTTCGGGAGTTATTTTGGCAACATTTTCATAAATACCATCAACCAAAACTTTACCATTTACATCAACTAATGTGTTCATTAGATAAATTAAATCAGACATGGCTTCATGAACAGTTCCACCATATGAACCACTATGAAGATCTTTGGCTGCGCAAGTTACTTTCAAATGGAAATAGCAAATACCACGTAAGCCATATGTAATACAAGGTTTGGTTGTTCCCAGCCAGTAATTATCAGATATACAAACATAGTCAACTCCTTTTAAGAACGAATCTTTTCTAGACCAGAGCAATTCATCAAGGCCTTCACTGCCACTCTCTTCCATACCTTCAAACACAAACTAGAAGAAAATATGTTATTAAAATTCTAAAGTATGAAAATCAATTACGTAATGTTTTAGGAATGTTAAAAAATGACAGTCACCTTGACATTAACAGGTATATCTTCTCCAAGAGCTTGGTAAGCTTGGAGTGCATGTAACCAACAGAGAACAGGACCCTTATCATCTGTACTTCCTCTTCCATACAGCTTATCGTCTTTCTCAACAAGTGTGAATGGCTCTGTGTCCCAGCCATCTTCCTTCAGAGCTGGCTGGACATCCAAGTGTCCATAGATAAGAACAGTCTTCTTCTTAGGATCAGTTCCCAGGGTACCCAATAAAGCAGGTGGTAATGGGATCTCATTACCATTATGTAGTTTCTGCGTGCCAAGATCAACCAGTTCAGTGGTGGCACCCAGTTGCTTGAACTGATCCTCTGCCCACTTCATCATCTTGACAATCTCATTTCTGCTGCCAGGCCAGGCAGATACAGATTTAATGGCAACCGCCTGACGCAGATTTTCGATGTACTTGACCTTGTTGCCATCAATATGCCTGCACCAATATGAATCATCATTAGCATATACATAAGAGATGCAAATAGGCTCTATTACCCATACAAAAATAGTATCACGAATATTATTTCATTATTGGAAATAGAAAAAAAACATCGACTTACTTGAAAAGCTTTGCCAACGTGGCCGGTAGAGCCATGGTTACGATAGCTTGAAGAGCGGACAAAAGAAATTTTTCTCAAGAGCAGTAATACAAGTAGGCACCTTCTCAGGTCCCTCTTTATCAGCGTTTAAATATATAGGCGTTTCCTACAATCGAAAGATGCTATCTCTTATCCAGCATTCCACAGCACCCGTCTATCTATTAAACGCGTCGTACTGTATCTTTCCCTACAGTCTCGTATACAACAGGGCGGAGAGATGAGCAACCCGCAACTGTCGGCGGACGGTTCAAATTACGCCAGTCATATATGACCATACACTATATGGGTTTGAAGATCGTACGCCCCCTCCATGAAGCGCGCGGGCGTTCGACGATCCGGCATTTATCGTAAAAGACGTGTTATCCCCGTCGGGTACTTTTGTTTGTCGAGTAAATATGAGACGATGAGTAATTACATTAATAATTTTATATTCTCGGTTAGCGCGTTAATGTATGTTTGTAATATATTAATGCAAAACAAGAGGCAGGATCGTTGACCTAACGCGAAAGTGTCGCTGCGATCTTGCAGTTTCCGCAAAGTGCGAGCAGAGTAATTTAACATTACGAAAATTTTTAATTTTGTAGCAGAATTATGCTCTATACACCGTTGCAAAGAGATATAATTGTTGGAAAAATGTTTTCATTTACATGTATTTATTTATTATTATACAACTGTAATAATATATTATTAATTGTGGATAAATAATAATAATAAAAGTAACTTTACTTACTCAAGTAATAATAATAAAAGTGCACGAATTATCTGAATACTTTCGAATGAATGGCATTGAAAAAATGTATTATTATCGTTTAAAAATATAAATATAAATATATGTATATATGAAACGTAATTATGAAAAAATTCAAATTGATACTATATAATAATATTGCATTTATAAAATCATTAACGCAGTTAAAATTTTTTTTTTAATTCTTTGATGAAAGTTTTTGTAATTTTGTTTTAATATCTTTTTAATTATTATTATGATTTGTTTGACCTATATTTTAAGTATTTATGAAAATTCAATATATCTAAAAATAAACGTCACATTTTTACTATACCTACTTTGTAAAATATTAAAATTTACTAAATTATTTTAATTTTAAATTTCCATGAAATGACGTTTCTAGAATATCGATTTATTTACAAATCACCTTTAAATAACCGCGAATTTGCATATACGTAAATACCAAAAGTAGAATAACTAGTTTTCTAGAAATAATAAAGAATAAAGTTGTAAAACTAATTAAAATCTACATATATATGTTTAACTTATTAATAGCAATCCTGGATGCTGAATAATAGTGTCAATATTATTATCGTCCAAAAATATCTCATTACGCATTACTTTATTTAGTAAAATGCTCCTATATTCATTTTGGAGCAAAGACACATCAGCAACTATTTTTTTTTTTTAAAGCACAACGTCGGTAAAGTCAGAATCCTTCATAACCAACCGGATCCTTTGCGTCTCCCGCATCGAAACACAAATAATCATCTGCCGCGATGCAGCAATCATACCCATATCTCGACCCCGCACCGCTTCTCTCCTAATCAGGGGACTCCATAGCATTGCTAACGCTAGTAAAATAGTCCCCTCGACGCGTGGCAATCCGCACCCCTTTTATATATAGTCAATGCTGTGCTACTCCTTTCTCTCTTTCTCTCTTATTCACACGTAAACAGTATATACACGGACGTATCGCAGAGCCGCGCGGCGTCGTCACATCATCATCAAACGTATATCCAACTTTCGTGTATAAGTATTATACGTTTTTCCCACGTCGACGATTCGCAACATATAATCAGCCTTTGAACGAGCGCTCGAGGAGCCGCTTTCTGTCGAATTTTTCTCGTGTCGCTATACGACTGGATAGAGAGACAGTTCGTTGGCCGGTAGTTATTGAGGCTTGAAAGTTGGAGAGTGACTTTTCACTGAAGGAAGAAGGAAAATAATAACGGTAAGTACGATGATTGTCTTTTGTTTTCTGGTTTTGGAATTAGGCGGAGAAATGGTTTATTTGTTAAACATATGCCGGTTTAGTGGGGTTGAGAAAGGTCTTGAGGTAGAGATGTGGAGTAGAGAAGGTTTATGAAAGGGATTTTTATTTGTAGAAAGCATCATGTCGGGAAAAATGACCGTGAAGGATATTAAAGACAAGCTGGATGATGACACACTGGACCTCAGTCTTTGTGATTTGGAGGAAGTGCCTGTTAGAGAAATTGTTAGTATACATGAGTTTTGAAAATGTTATAATATTTTTTTTATCAATTGTGAAGCTATTTTAATGTTATTTATGCTTTTTTTTTACAGGCTACTATAAAAAGATTTAGTCACTTAGATTTATCTAACAATGCCCTTACTAGCTTACCTGTAAGTATTAAATTTGGTGATTTTGAGACTTTTTGTTTTGTTTTGAAAATAAGCAGTGTTATAATAAACAATATCTTTTGTATTCTAGAAAAATTTTGCAACATTGACACAAATAGTTAAGCTAGATTTGAGTAAGAATATGCTGACAGAAATACCTGATAATTTTGGGGAACTCAAACAATTGAAGCATTTGGATCTGTACAGTAACAAGATTAGTAGATTACCACTAAGCTTGGGAGAATTGAAGAATTTGAAATGGCTAGATTTGAAGGAGAATCCATTGACACCTGCAGTCGCCAGTATAGCTGGTCCATGTAGTAATGCCAGTGAATGTCAAGCTTGTGCTCGAAATATTGTCACGTACCTGGCAAATGTCAAAGTAACAATAGAAGAGGAGAAGCAACGACGTGTTACTGCTGTTCAAGGTAAAACATTCATTTTATAAACATATATATATATATATATATATAATTTTTTGCAAATTTTTCATTTCCTCAATTTTAATTTTTCACAGAATATGAAAAGAATGTAAGCAGTAACAAGAAAGAATCGAAAAAGAAGAAAAAGAATGCAGAAAAGAAGGCTTCTGAAAAGGACAAATCTCCAAATGTTAAGAAAGAACAGCCTCGAGAAAAGAATGATGTATCCAAATCTCCTAAATCGAAATCATCAAAAGACTCGACTAAAACAAAAGACTCTCAAGGTAGAATTCTTATAATTTTATTATTAAAAATGTCTTTATAAATATAAAAAATTTAATTCTTGAAAAATTATATTTTTAGGGGGAATAATAAGTTTATTATGCAGAGCATTCATGTTATTGATCATGTGGTCAGCCTTCTTTGCTCTTTTGACAGTTTTAGTAATAGCTATTTTCCCACTTTATGACCAGCGGCGTTCTGAAGAAGTCTTCAGGTACGTTGAATCACAAACAGGTGTACCTTTAAAACAATATCATATTGAAGGTACTAAAATGTTTGAAATATTCATTGACAAAACAAAACTGTGGACCAATCACACACGAGAATTTATTGCAAGAAAGACTAAAGAATACCTGTAGATGAAGCGTTCTTCAAAGAGCAGAAATTTTAACATGACTTTTTGAAAGCTTTTAGCGTTTCTTCAAAATTATTTGTTTTATAAAATTGAACAAATTAATTATATGATAACTTGTCGGATGCAATATTTTAATGATTTATAATTTCTTTCTTTTGAAAGAGCATCCATTTGCCACCAAGTGGCAGTAATCACCATGTATCATGCATAGTAAGATTTGAATTTTAAAATAACTAAACACAATTTTTGTTATAAATCGTTTTAATTTTACATACTGGCCGTTAAGTCGACTTTTAGAATTTCAAAAAATATTTAAAAAAAAATATATATATCGTACGCATAATAAAAATGTTATCTGTACTGTTACATAAATAAAGATAATTAAGTTTCTTGAAATTTATTGAGATAGTACAAAAATTGTTCCTCCTCTCATATTTATTACGTGTTATAAGAAAGTATTATACTATAAAATTAGGTAGAGTATGAGATAGTTTTTTCATATAACATAACATAAAACTTCTTCAAGTGTTTATTATAAATGACTTTTCAATAACATAAGGATATTGCATTCAAGTATGTAATGAATTCCAATATATTTCAACTCATCCACATAAAAAGTGTAATACAACAATTGTTTACATCAGGCAAAGACAAATATAAAAGACCTTAGTTTTGTATCATCAAATTTTTATCTTATCTGTACTATATTTATAAATTTTATTGCTGAAATCTTAATGTTGTTTTTTGATTAGTTGGTTCAATTGCTTTAAAATATTATAATAAAAAAATTAATATATTACTTCTAATTTATTACTATATTATTTTTCATTCATAAAATATTTTCACAAAGATTAAGTTTATAATCATAAAACTTTCCAATACAATTGGTCTGATTATATCGAATTTCTGATACAATCAACGATTTAAAATTCTGATTATATATATGTCCTCTGTTAATTTCTAGAGTTTATTATTATATAATTACGATTTTTTATTTATTATTGTAAAAAATATTAAATTGAACATTGTAAGTTAGATAAACTCTGTAGTATTATACTATTTATTTATATTTGTGTGTATTTCTTGGTGCTTGATTATTAGTATAATACAGTGCTGCATTTTTAGTTTTTATAGTAATATTTATCTAAAAATAAGTTTCGTGCACAAAATGTTCAAGAGAAAATTGTGTTTTTAGATTTTGATTAAATACTCATAGTCGATGTAGACGGAACATTTTACAATAAGACGTTAAAATACTTTCTAATGTAAAAATATATTATTATTTCAATTATTACTATTCATTCATTGTTTGAGATATATATTTACGGTAGCAACTTTATCGAAGTTAGTCACCTACTTTGGGTTGCAAAAATAGTAAATAAGACGTTTCAGACTGTAGTAGGTAAGAAAATTACTGTGTGACTTGTGATGAGTGTGTTGTAGG
Organism: Torymus texanus; assembly: GCA_036873485.1. Lineage (NCBI taxonomy): Eukaryota > Metazoa > Arthropoda > Insecta > Hymenoptera > Torymidae > Torymus > Torymus texanus. Next base: position 7,999,592 of record JAYJLV010000001.1, on the reverse strand, counting down.
CATTATAAGATGATTGCTCAATTATAATGATAAGACAAACTTTGTTGCATTTATACAGTATAAAATATTTTTAGATACTACGATAACAAAATTATCGAAAAATTACTTCACCAACTGTAAGTACATATTTCGATAATTTTGCCGAACGTATTATAATAGATCCAATTATTGTATGCCAGTAGCGAACTATATATCCCGGACAAAAATAAATATAAAAGTTTTTGTACATTTTCAACGTAAGATAATTTCCGAAGCACCAAAAACTTTTTCGAATAAATATATACATAAATATAAAAATAGGATTTGCGTACGACGTCGAATTGTCGAAATAAAAATTTATCGTGACAACGTACGATTAGCTATCACAGTTGGCGATATAAAGTGAAAAGCGGCGCTTATTGGCCGTTTTTAGCGTAGTTTAAAAAACCAAGTATGTTTTCTAAAAGTGAGTAATCACGAGTTTTGAAAAAGAAATTGTAACGAGTAATGAAGCACTTGTTGAAATTTTACAAACAGTACATGTCGTCTGTTCTTATACTCATTTTATTCATATAATCACAGGATAAAAATGTTCTATACTATAAATATAATATAAAACCCATCGCTCCGGCGACTTTATTTCTCTTCCACGGTTTGCAGCATCAGGAAATACGATATTGTTGTATTGACAATCTAGATGGAAAATAAACTCATATGTATAGTATTTTAAAATTTGTCGAATGATTATAACTCTATGAAATAAATTAAGAATCTTGTAAACTCAACGTGCATTTTTCATTTACCTTTTCAAACATCATCATCGATACGACGAAGAATCCGTTGGCTCTTAAAACAATTGGTCTTTGCGATTGAATGATTAGAACGTCTTTCATCAATCGCAAGTCACCAGAACCGGCCCAGTTGGATGTGTAAATGGCATTTTGACAATTTTCGCTCTACGGTATTTTTGAAATAGATAACAATTAAAACATTTTTTTATTTACTACATTTATTTCATGTGTGAGTACTATCTTTGATCTTTCTTGGGCGAAATATATGGTGGGATGCACATATTAAAATGAAACAATCAGTACAATACAATATAAAATATTGATCAATTATTGTGAAAAATTAATTTTTAGGCACGGCGACTTCTCGAAAGAACCTTATATTTTCACCAGAGTAAAAATTATGACACTCCATAATATAATGATTTTCCGCTCAGAATTAATTTATTTTAAGTATTTTCTGTGGTGTATGTATGTAGGTTCGTATGTAATCAAATTTATGGATTATCTTGAAGAATTTTACACGGATCTCGTCGAAATGTTGACCAAACAATCGTCTAATTATAAAGAGGACCCAGTTTCGATTTCAAAAAGATTCATCGAAAAGCCTAGAAATGCGCGGACAATTAAAACTCGGAAAAATCGATTTTTAAGCATAACGCGTACAAAATAAATTTTTAGTGTAAATCCAATACATGCATTTGCTAAAGCTGATTAAAATACTGCTTTTTATGTTGATCATTTTTTTTGCTACGAACAATATTTAGCAATTTAACGTCGAAAATGAACGATTTTTTGCTATAACTTCGCAAGATTTTAGTTTATACAAAAATGTTTGAGAGAAAAATTGTAGATAACAATAAAACAACTTTTTATTATTACAATTATTTGAAGTGTTTTAATTTTCGCTGTGGTGAAAATATAAGGTTCTTCAGATATATTATAAGAATTATGGTCGTGCCTATACAACGTAAAAACGAAGTTGCAGCGTGGATTTAAGGGGGTTGGCGTATTAAGCGCTGCGATATATGCAGGGGGTACAGCTCCCTTAGTTTTACGTGCATTTGGTACGCTATCTACACAAATAATATATCGTTTTCAATAAATATAGAAAAAATTGCATGCTCCATAAAAGTGCACGACCAATGGAATGAGCGTGATATATAGAACCATTCGTACGAAATACGATATTATTTGACATAATATAAGTATTCAAGAAATTGTAAGTAAAACTTAACTTATTAGAAAAATAACAGTTTCAGGGTCAAAATTTGTGTTTATTTTTGCGAAAACTTTTGATTTTTTTAAAATTAATGATGAATGTAAGAAAAGTGGAAGCTGAATTGAGTTAAATTATTTTCTTCGTAAGCTTTCTTTGCTACAAAGCGGTCAACGTTTTTCTACTAAGCGAAATGTGTTTCCACGCTCCAAATAATACCATAAGTTTCACAGATCCCATTAAAAACTTTAATCTTTCATTAACACCGTAAACAGTATAATACCATCCAGACATTTTACCATCCAGACATGAATTCTATCGATTCGACTATTAATGATCGGATAAGAATGAGATAAAACTTTACACAGTAAAATATTAGTATGTAAAAACGGTGTTCAAATTTTAAATAATAGGTTTTCTGCTTTTGAGGTGAGAAATCAATGTTTGAATAAGTTTTTGTTATTCAACACGGGCTCTTGAATACCTCTTGAATAAACAAAAATTGAGATGTGTACTCATTTTGACTAGTGTATCTGGTACAGAACCTCGTTAAAACACAAATATCACAAAAAAAACAACAATGATTCATTCAACGCATGCAACAGGCCGTTAAACCATCGCGAAACACATCTACACAGTCATGCAGAAAAAAAAAGAATGCTCATGCAAATTCTCTCGAATCTTGTGAACAATATAAGTACATACTTCCTGGGCGACAAGCGAGCCGTAATAAGCGTAGGTGAAAGACTGGAGCAGTTTCAGTGCTATGTAGGATGAGAAGAAGATCACCTTCGTCACGGTCATGTGTTTCTTCGCCTAGCGAACAGAGAGAAAGAGAGAGAAAAAAAGGGCGATAGCGAATCGTCGTTAGATTTACAAATGATTCGCTTGTAAATTGAGCGAGAAAGTAGCTGCACTTTTTGCCACAGGGTGCGAGAGAGTCGGTCGATGGTTTATATATATTGCACTGACCTGGTCCGGTTTCGGTCTTCCGTAAACTGCACGCAGCGTTTAGAAACGATGATGAATTGTATTGTAACAGAAGTGATTTGTTTTTGATGATGTTTTATAAGAGTACTTTGAGCGAAAGATGACTTTTTTTATATCAAGTATGAGCGAGGATAACGGGAAATTTATATTTGTTCAAAACTTTGTAAATTTATGAGAAGTTATACGAACCCTGACACTGGAAAAAATATTTGGTTAACGTTCTTTAGTAATGACTGTACAAAAAATTTGGGAATTAAAAGTTTTTTTTCTTAGAATTATATTTTATGATTTTACATCTGTAAAAAAACTTGAAATTATTATAATCTATGCTATGTTATAACAAGTAGTATTAGAAAGATTATTTTTTTTGGCAGTTTAAATTGGTATACTCTTCAATATTTATAATGTAGACTAACTTTATTATGAAATTTATTTTTAACAAATAATTGTGCAATTGAAAATCTAAAAGTATATAACAATAAACAATGCTGTTAAACAGACAGTTTTACGCTCTAAAAGCGAAACTTAAAACGTTACATATTTGGTAATAAGTGATCTAGTTACATTTGAGTATAAAAAATTAAATTCATATCGCTAATAATGGTCATTTTTTTAATAATGATTATATGTTTTCAACTCAACTTTTTTTTATAAATCATTAATAAAAACGTTTTATAATTATGTATGTAATAACTTAATAAATCGACCATTTGAATTTATAATACAAATTCTTTTAAAAGCTATAATTTTATGAGACAAAAAGTTTTAATAGGCCAATGTAATTTGTTTATAGTTTATAATAGCCTGTTATTAGTTGTCACAGCTTAGGATTTATAGCCACTGTGCGATTATATCCAGCGCGATATACGGCCACTTGGCAGGTAAGTATCAGTAGCGATGGTTGGAACTTTTCGAGTGGCGCATTCTGAAGTTAGCTATATCATTTAAATTTTTGAAATGATAAAATTGTTTGCTCTGCGAGACTGATTGTAAAGAAATAATTTTAGTTTTCGAATTTTTTGTGTAAATATAGTTTGATGGCAAATAAATTATCAATTGATGCTGAAATGAAAGATTATGTACCTAATAAGACCCCAAGTATAAATACAATTTTCCATCGAGTAAAGTTCATTATTGTAGATGCTGTAATCCAATGAAACTACCGAATCATAATTTAAAAAAGGGACTGATCAGATATCTCAAGCAATTAAGGACATACATCCACATTTACTCCTCACGAAGTGATCTGTACTGTCTGCCGGAAAACCATTTCTGAAATGTGCAAACAATTAAAAAACAAACCAGAGTCTTCGACCAAATCAGACGAATGTAAGAAATTAGAAAACTATATTTGTAATTAGGTTCAGTTTCAATCAGACATTTTTACATAAACTTTTTTTCAAATAGAAGGATTTTATCTCAGCTTTCTATTAGTAACACTCAAATTATGGTAAATATAATATTTCTAGAATTATATTGATTTAAAGAAGGAATTGACTTTCTAAGATATATTAAGATACCAGGTTCCGTCTATAATGTCAATTAAACGCCCATTGGCAAAAATCCTAAAACCGGAGGCCTAGTGGTTTTTTCGTTAGTTATTATATTCGATTGCCTTATAAGGCAAGATAATTATCTATGAATCCATAGCTGTTTATACATTTAATAACATTTTAATAACATTTTTAAAGTTTTTTACGGTAACGCGCAGATATTTTATTATTCCACAGACGGTATACCTGAATATAACAAAAATGATAAAAGTCTCATAAACTTGGTGTATCACTGAGTGGCACTTCTATGTTGCAAGTAAAGACTTATTAGATTGGTTATCGACAACGATAAAATTGTCAAACATGGAATTTAGATGTTCTTCTGAACATGATATAATTGAAAGATTAATTAGCTAAGCGGCTCTAACTATCTGTTTCAGTAAAAAATCTACAGGAGCAATGTAGTACTGACTTCCGATGCCAAATGATACTTGCCGCGTAAAATAATACTCTAATTATATCTAATAGATCATAAATGTTTTCTACTTTTCCTTATTGTCTTAAATGAAATGTATAACATAACTTATGTTTAATGTTTAATTATTGTATTATTTTATATACAATAGTTGTAAACTTATATTAAAATATTGAAAATATTTGCATCTTAGCAAAAACATTTAAAGAACGCTTGAATTTTTGTTGGTGAAACTTTAACGCGAGGTTGCAAATAATTCTTAATAAATTTACAGTTTGAACAAATTTAACAATTTCGGTTATCACAGTTCACAGATGAAATAGTATCGCTCACCCACGCCCTTTCAAGCACAAGATGGATTTAAAGTTTGGAAACAATCAGATTACAAATGATAAATTCATGGCTTCCCACGTGAAAATATTATATGAGATCTCATATGAGATCGTAATTAATTGAAATCTCATGTAGATCTCATATGAGATCGGTATACGAATTTCAAACATACGAGATCTACATGAGATCTCATGTGCAGTTTTAATTAATTAATAAATAATTTATTTTTAATGTAAAAGTATGAATAAATAG
>JAYJLV010000001.1:7980491-7993963 GCA_036873485.1 Torymus texanus | reverse complement strand
CTGGCTACACCTAGCCTTACCTGGGCAGCCGGTTCTCCCGCACAACACCGCTTCGGTGACAAAGCGGTTTTGAATTATCTTACCTTCCCGTTACCGATGTACCTCTTGGAAGTGGTGCCTCCGGCTAACTGCAGCTGCTGAAACGGTAGAGGGCGGTATTCGGGGAAGCATGCACGGATCGGGACCGCTAAATAAAACGTGTGACTTGATAATTATATTATAAAAAAACAAGCATACGATTTATTTTCCTTTAATCGGTAAATCTATAAAACTCTACGCGTATGCCGAGACTTTACACACCTTACGTTTAACGTTACGCGTCGCCGGTATTCCCCCTCGCGAAGAGGGTCGCCTGCACGCAGTCGCAATACAAACAAAAATCCGCACGCTAGAACTTAAGTCGAACTTACGCGGGGCTGGCCAGCCATTGCACTCCAAGTGCCGTTCGCTCGTCCCTCTATCTCTCTCTCTCTCTCGCTCGCTCTCTCGTACGGCGTCGGGGTCTGGACCGCTGCCCGCTGTGTTGCAGTGGTGGAGGCGCGTACTCTATGCGCGATCTCTCTCTCTCTCTCTGCGTCGCTGCTGGTGGAAGCACACACACACTTTTTCTTGTCTCTTAGTTGCTCTCACTTTCAGCTTACACACACTTGTTGCGTGTACGAAGGTAACTTTTCGACAACAGCTCCCCGCTCCGTCATGCCGCTTCGTTCGCCCGCGCTCCGACCGAGCCCGCTAGTCTCGGTTCTCTCCTCAGTTATATGCGCGTAATTCGAATCGGCCGACTCCGCGACTTCTATTGCTGCGCCCGTTACAGTATAAATATATATAAATATATCTTGATTTCAACACGCTTGATAACTTTCTAGTTCATTATTCAAGCTACATCTACAAACGAGTTTTTCGATAGAACACTATCGAATTGTTTGATTTAATAAAATACTTTCACGTTAAGAGTCCATTTATCATTAATTTAAGCCTTTGTATTTTGAAAATAAGTTGTAAAGCACACGCAGTGTTGACTTTAGATCTAAATTAACAATGTCTGAAATAGAAATAAATGGAGTTAATATTATCACATATTTAAATAATTAATTTTAAAAAACCAAGAAACAATGTTTTACCTTCAGGCCTTGCTTTCGGTTTCGGTAGGCCGACGTCTTGCATTAGTTCAAAAGCAAAAGCTACATTATGTACCTTCTGCTCATGTGTTTTTGGTGTCAAGTGAAAATTACCTAAAGGCACGAAAAAGCCTTCAAGAAGTCCCAATAACAGTGTAAGGAAAACGCCATCATGGAATTGGTTATCAAGATCCGTTACTTCTAAATGTACCTTGCTCAGATGCTTATTGACAAACGTTACGAGTGACTGAAAAATAGATAAATTATTAACATAAAAACTACTTTTAAGGAAAAGTATTTAGCAAAATAATGTATTGTAAATTCTCATCACCTTTTTGACAACTGCTAATTTTTCTGGCGCGCAATCGAATAGAGCATCAAAAGCATCGCGTTCGCAACGCATTCCGAGATCATCGTACGTCGACGTGATTTCTTCTTTAACAGTTTTATGAACCAATTGACCATCTTTTTTTGTGACTACCACAACTTGGACTGAAACCAATTCTGGTAATCTCACAGGTGCTCTGAACAAACGAGCCAAACTTACTAAAAGATGTAAGATTGATACAATATTTCGGTTATGTACTGACTCGACACTCCATTTATAAGGAGGATAACATCCTAAAACTCTGTTGGCACTGTTCAAAACAACATACAGTTTCTGCCTTTGTCCTTCTTCAGACTGTGTAACTTCAGGTACATCAAGTTTCTTACCAGTCAGTTTTTCTACAAATAAAAAATTTAAGTTATTAAATAATTCTAACATTTAGCATATTAAAAAAATTAAATGAAGCATTAATTATTTTTTTACATACCAAGTAATTTCTGGAGAACTTGTCCATCATAAAGATCTTCTGTAATATCTTTAACGATTATTCTTTGTTCAGCTAGTTCATCATTGATCCATTCAATCAATACATGAATTAATTCTTGTACTTTAGAATCTTCCAAACTCTTGGGCACAATCATGGATCGTTCTTCATTTTCATCCAAAGCATACTCCTCTGGTGGCATATCCACCATAGCTGCAAATCCCGGTGAGTCGATAGCATGTTTGCCTTCTTCTTGTACCTCTTGAACTGAAAATATTTAAAAGTAACATAAATAAAACTGAAACTATAATATTTCCATACTAATTTTTTTGAATAATTTATTATATACTCCTTCATTAAAAATCAGATGACATCACTACTTTCAATGTTAATGAAATCATTTCCTCTACCCACATATGAATTTTAATGAGACATGTGTTTATGTCAAAATAAGCTGAAGATACTTTTTAAATACAAGACTCAATTTAAACACAATAAATAGATTTATCAAAGTTATTATGTTTACGTTAAAATTAAAAAACTTTGCAGTTTACTCTTTCACCATACAAACACAAGGAAATCATCACAAGTAACCAACATGACTACAACCAACAACTACAAATCCCATACACTCTCTGCTACCCAATTTACTCCACACTCATCAACTTCTTAACTTCCCCTCTTCTCAACTCTATTCATCCCAAAATCCCAAAGAAAAACAAACCCAGCGAACTCACAATAACTCCCTCCAACAGCATCCCAGGCCTTATAAGGCGCCAATGCACTTGACCATAAGCCACCCACACATCTCCTATTCTCTCCTCAAAAACGTAAAAAAAATCACTCTCCCTCAACTCACCCTCCTTTATACGCTTCTTGCGACCAAGAGTGCCGATCTTGTCCCAGAAACTCTCCTCCTTCTCTTCCTTCTTAGCTGATATCGGTGCTGGACGGGGCGACTTAGGCCGCGGGGACGCCATGACTGCCAGTCCTACGGTGCGCCAAGGTATATAGAATACGACTCGCGAGACGTCAGCGTTCAAGAATAAACGCAGCCTTCTCTGTTTTGTGTATATACACGCACACGCACACTATAGATGTGTATAGTAGTGAGAGCTGAGAGGCGCTTACATATACACATACGGGATGGGATCGGAGTATATATATATATAGGAATATCGGATGGACCGATGGCGATGAGGACCTTGTGTGCGCTGTATACGCGTTTGTGATATAATAGAGTGGGTGGGGACGGCCATTTTTAAAGGAGAGGGATATGGAATCGGAGCAGACGTCGGGAAAATTTGAAAAGTCAAAGTTTGAGACTCGGTTTGTTGTTTTAGTCTTAGAACTAAAATTGTAGTGAACTTGAAGTTGCATGTAAAACTTGATTACTTGAATAATTAAAAATTTTTATCATCTCATGATTGACTTTCTGGTAAAAAAAAATTAAATACCGACAAGTGTTTTGATTTTTTAATTCTGTATACTTATATGCAAATGTAGTGATCTATTGTATTTTCTTACAGTTTTTTTTATTGCAATTGACATTAAGGATTAAAAAACAACTAATTTTTTTCCAAAGTAATAACTTTTGCTCCAATTCTCCGAAAACTATTTCGGAGCAAGAACTATTGTTTAAAATCAAATGCTCAAGTCAAGTAAAATAAATAAATTCAACTTCCTCTCATACTTTTTCCTTCATCATTAAAAAACAAACCAAACACGCATACCGGCTACCGAGCTGACGAACGGCAAAGTATCCCCATGATTCACCGTGCCCTTATCTCCCTGCACCGTCGCCGGCTTGTTATCTACTCCGCGACGCAGCTGCTTATCTTTGCCGCTCCTGTCGCCAAGCTGTTGCTTTTTCTTCGGCAGGACGTCGACGACCTGGGGCCGCAAGTTTTCCTCGTCATCGTCATCGTCGTCCTCGTCGTTGTTTAGCCAGCCGTACTGGGAATAATCCTCGATTTTTGGTCTTTGATCCATGTTTTCTTTTCTTTTTCTTTTTTTTTTTCTTTGTTCTGAAAACGTAGTGAATGGATTAATATTGTTAGCTGGAGCAACGGATGAATGGCGTATGCGTAGCTAATTGAAATTTTTAATGAGCGTGTACTTTTTTGGAGGATGAAAGGAGTTTGCAATGCGTATGATGATAAGATACGAAAGGAATGTGTTTCTTTTTACGTCGTACATAAGATAGGAAATATATCATTATATATCTTCGATTGTTTTTATTTTTTTAGTTTTAGGATTAGCACGGAATTTAATGATAAACCATGATATTTAAAATAAGATTACTCACCCTCGACTATGCGTCCTTTTAATCGAAATATTCTATATAACTATCATCGAACTATACGCAATCTTTATTACACGACATCTCTTCCACTAACTTACAAACCGCCACTTTATTCTCACCAGACAAAGCACTTCGCACGCTCTTTGCCACTGTTCCCCACAAATTAATTACATCGCCGCAATAAAACAGACACGCTTCGCTCCTCGCGCATGAATGAATGAATGATTCGCGTTCAAGCGTGCAGCATCGCACAGAACATCGCCGCCGAACGAACTACTACTTACTTATATACTTGTCATCGCTGGAAATTCTCGGATATTGCCGCGCCCCCGACTCTTCAACTTGTATACAACAAGACTCCGGAACCAGTGGAATCGGAACGCAATCTTTATAACAGAAGGATACATGCGAACAGTTTGCCGCACCAACTTCGAGGTTATGTTGTCAGCGGTGCATGATTGTTGAACAAAAGTCGTTTTGTTTTGTTACTTAACAAACGACAATGTCCATCGTCGCAAGGTTTTGCGAGAGAGGCGGTTATGAGACCCTAATACCCCGGTTGTGTAGTCTGACGGTGACACGGGGTGTGACAAAGGCCAAGATACCCAACACGACTATCGAGGGTGTTGATAAAGGTGAGATGTGGTGATTAGAGTGTTGTTATTTGATAATGTAATTTAGATGGATATTGTAGAGTTTTTTCAAAGGGCATTTATGGAAATGTATATTTGTTTTAATAAATAGAAGTTGTATGCAAGTATTCAAGTTTTGTTGGTCAGTGTCACCAACTATTTGATATTAATCTCATTGTTTTCATTACCTTAGATTCTAAAATGTTTAAATAGTTTGATTTGTTCTTTTTAGTAAAATTTTATCTCTGTGCTTCTGTACTTATTAATATTCAAAAAAGATATTCAACCTCATTCATAATATTAACCAAGTGAATTTGGTTCAATTCTCATATAAATATTACTATTCATAAGAGAACATAAATTTTGAGTTAGTAAAAATATGTATTGACAATTGGTATATTTTAGATGGCTTTCGAATATTGCAAATTGTACCCAAGAAGATTGAAAGACAGAGAAGAGAACCTAGACAATTTAAAGTTTTACCACCAAGAGAGAAACAGATGCCTATCGATCAAGATTGGAATTCAGTTTGGCCAGGACAAAGAACATTTCATCCAGCGGTTGTTCCCCTCCCAGTACGACAAGGATATCCTAAAAAGGGGGAGGCACCACTACATAAATATGGCAATACAGAGTTGATGAAAATACCAAATTTCCTACATTTAACTCCACCTGCCATCAAAAAGCATTGTGAGGCAATAAAACAATTCTGTACAGAATGGCCACAAGGGATTGAGACAGACGAACAATGTACGCAACATTTCCCTCTGGAAGTTATCACGTCAGATTATTTGTACTCAGGTCCATCCATAAGAGATCCACTCGCAAGAGTAGTTAGTTTTAGAGTAAAATTATCTAGCTTGAACCTAGATTCTCATGCAAAAGATAAACTGCTGAGATTGTTACAGGAGAAATATGATCCAGAAAGTGATTTAATAACAATCACAGCTGATCGTTGTCCAATGAGAGTACAAAATTATGATTATGCTGAATATCTGTTGACAGCAGTGTATCATGAATCTTGGGTATGTATATAACATCATATTTCTCTTTGAAATACATCAAAATAAATTTTTAAACTTCTTTTATAATATATATATATTTACAGCGAAAAGAAGCCTGGGAGGATGAAAAAACTCTTGCTGATATGGAGTACTATGACTGGGACAAAAACCAAAGTAGAAAAAATTTGGTTACTATATACACCTGGCCAGAAATCCCACAAGATTATGATTATGAGCACATACCCCATGCCACAGAATATAAAATTGCTGTTACAGATTTAGTCAATAATGGTGAAGATGAATATTCTATTAATAAGTATAAGGAAGTTGTTAAAAAGTTATTGTTTTTGAAGCCTGAAAAGGAAGATCCAGAAAAATAAATAAATTTTGTTATAACTTGTTTATTTGAAATTCATTTCAATACCTTAATTTTAAATATTAAATATTACATTATTTTTAATAATTTATAGGAAACATTAAATTTAATAAAAAAAATTATATAGAAAGTAAACAGAAATATGTAGTCTAATTCATAATAACTTTTCATAATATCCTTTTTATTCATATAGAATTCGGAGCAAAGACCATCTCCATTATCGTTTTCAATCGTTTCCTTAGATCGTAATTTAAACGTTTTCCTTTCGCAAAACCAAGTTGATTCACATACTTACGTTCTCAAATGAAAATATATAATACATATATACAAAATTGGGCAATTACTTAAACGAGCAATCGTACTTTCACGCAGGAAGAACCCTAATCGCAACCCACATTAAATAAAAACCGTGACGGCGAAATAGAGCAACGCGTGCCGATTATTATTCGCGCTCTCTCAGAACCTTTTTTTTTATATAAAAGCGCACGCAGCGTCGCGAACGCTTTTGACGGATACAACCACTCCAACATGTTTTGATTCACGATGCATGAGCTCTTGGTACGTAAACGAGTATATAGAATAATTTTAAAAAAAAGGTGTACGTAAGGTGTGAAAGCTCAGTGGGCACATTTCATAAAGTATACGTTTAGGAAAGGACGCTGGAGACGACGATACTATTAATTTTGTGGAGCAACACGACAACCGCAGCGGAATCGAGATATTTGAGCAGCAGTATAAGCAACGGTGACAGATCCTCGGCTGTGGCCATCAGGCAGAACGTCGTGTTCGATCAGTTCTGGACGAAAAGAAACAAGCCGATCGTTGCGCGTCCGACACTGGCCAGCAACGCATTAACGGAGGGTTTTAACAAACCATCGAGAGAAAGATCAGTTGAACAGGCCAGAAGCTATTATAATGTGCCAGCAGCACCATTCGTTCCGTAAGTTTAAATTACTTTAAATACCAACAGTACGTAATTAACATTATCATAAAATGTAATACAGTTTTGTTCGAAGAATGAAAGTAAAGTAGTTGTACTTCAAGATGATTAAAAAAATATGCTTCGTTAACTTTGTAAAATTAAGCTATAGCTTTATAATACGTTTTTTAAAATTATTTTTCATTTAATGTTATAAATATTTCTTAATTATAATATGAATTATCAGGGTAAGGAGATGCAAAACCGTTTTTTTTATTACTTAATTCATTCATTTCCAAATGTTTATTTGCGAAATTCGATCTTTAGAGCTTTCGTTTATACAATAACTAAATTTCATTAATTTTTTCGATATGATTGTTACGTTAGAGAACTATTATCGCTATTTCACGTCCCCAATATCGAATATATGTTAATTTAATTTATCGATAGAGATGTTGGTGCCACAATGGAACTGTGTATTTAAGAACAAAATGTAGTATTTTTCTTCAATTATTATTATTTTTTAATTTCCATCGATTATGTAAGTCGCACGATATAATAAAAAATTGGATTAAAATGAAGAAAAAATAACGTAATACTTTTAAGAAACTCAAACATAACTCTTAATAACAAAAATATCATTATAAAAAATCTGTGATTGTTCCAACTTTCATCAAATAATGAGCAAATTTAAATTGTAAATTTTTGTAAACTCATTTTTGTATCTATTTCTGAATTATATAACAATCTTATAATCAATACTAACAAATTTCATTTCATACTTTGTCAATAAAATTACAAACCATAAATAAATATAAACTTATTTAAATTTTATATTATAGAGCCTTCGACCCAATCAGTGTACTAGCATCGTTAGCATTTTTAGCTTTTCTCCTGCAGTCGTTCGCCGCGCTGTTTGATCGTACACGATCAATCATACCTACGATCATTAGCAGCAGACGCGCGAGTTCGCAGTACGACGAGCATTTTGCCAACATAGAAAGCAGAGTTTTGCGTGCTCTAGACGAATATGTACGCATTTTTTACTTTCTTACTTCTAAGGCAAAATTGAATTTTAATGTAATTATCGGATTTCATTTTCAGACTAGCCTCAGTAATGATTTGCTAGATAAGGAGAAGGAAAGTGAAAAAACCTCCTGATGATCCTCCAGTGTATTTCCTCACGGAATGATACCTAGATTTAAATTTTCATACGAATATTTATTATTTTTTTAGAAATATTACAATATCTTATTCTCAAAAAATTATGATAACTTCTTACATTTACTACGCAAAAAGATATCAAATATAAATTAATGTGCTTGATAACAAAATTTGTAATTTATCACTAAAAACTAATATAATTATCAGTCGTAATCGTTAAACACGAAGCGCAATGTCTGTAGGTTATTAGTAAAGATTACGTTAACATTTAATTATAAAAAAATGTATTCAGTCAAATCACAAGTGGCAATGTAATTGAATGTCTGGTTACAATATTAATTCTGGGAATTTCGAAGTCCAAGAACCATGTAAAAAAGTAAATTTACAAGACATTTTTAAAATAAATATGTTTTTATAAAAAAAGTTTATCATGAATGAAAATACTTTTAATTTTATTAGTGGTTAATATGCAATTGATATATCTTTGGCGATTTTTCGCTTTTTAAAAAATTTGTCTTTGTTAAAATATAAAAGCTGTCACTTTTCATATAGTGACTATAGTTACCGGCAATTTAAAAAATTAGATTTATGCAAATATCTATTTTTATACTATTTTCATATCATCTGTTTTAACTCTGGATCGGAAATGTTAAAAATATTTACAAATAAGTTTCCTTTATACAGCTCTAAGAACTACCTCAGAGGTTCATTCTTGACCATTTCCTACCAAGACATTTGGGATGACGGTATAGCTGGTGCTCTGAAAAATTTATCTTAATTAAAATTTAAGAATAGCGTTTTATCGAAATTTCATTAATTATAAATATTATTAAAATTACAGAAGTTTTTAAAGACATTGGAAAAGTGAAACTTTAACTATTAACTTTTCAACTCACTTTGTTAGTGGTTTTTGCACAGTGGGTTTGTGATAGGGATGAGAAGATGTAATTCCTCTTCTTTCCTTTCCTCTCATAGCTTTTAACCCTGTATCTGACTGAACTCCATTATATGTATCATTTAGTAGAGGCTTCATTCTGTCAGCTTTTAATTTATTTAAAATTGCAAGACTCTTTGCAGTCATTGTGGGTCTTGGAAACTCTGTTTTACTGTTTTCTTTTCCATTCTGTGTAGGTCTATTTGATGTAAACCTATTTTTTGGTGAGATCTTCTTTGCTATTTTAGCTGGTGATCTTGAATTCACTTGATTTTTGCTATCAGATAATACTCGTTTTTTACCTTTACTTTCAGGTAAGCAAAACGTACTATTTAATTTATTTGATTCTTCAACAGGACCATCAACAGATTCTTCTATAACTGCATCATTGTTCAGAGTTATAGTAGAATTTAATACATCCTCATTAGTTACATTAGTAGTTAATGGAACAGCTTTTGTTGGAGTATAGTTAAATGTCGTACCCAGTGAATTTGTGGGTGATGGAGTTTCAGGTTCTTCATCATCTGAATTAATTTCTAGTAAATCTGGCATGTTAGTGTGGCTAGGATTATCAAGCTCTTGAACACTTAGGCAAGTTGTAGTGTAAAATTCTTCTTCATTTTTGTTCATGTCCATATCAGACCATTTGATGTTCCTTATTCCTTCTAAAGATTTTACTAAATGTTTGAATTCTTGTTTTAATTTTTCTGTTATTGTCCCACCACCTTGCATCATATTATAGTAGTTTTGTAAAGTTGTACTCATCATTTTTATTATTGTAGATACAGATTCTATTTCACAATGTTGAAGATTCGTAATTTTTTTAGTGTGCTCAAATTGCTGCTGCATTCTCACTGTTTCAACTTCAGAAGTTAAGAAGTTAATTTTGTCTTCAAGTTTATCATGCAAATTTTTTGTTTTGATGTTTGAAATTAGTTCTCTCAGATCTTGTTCTACTTTACAAAGCTCTTCCCAAACAGATTTTATTTGTATTTTAATTCCTTCTCTTTGGCGTTTAAAATATTGCAATGATTTATTCACTCTAGATTTCCCACTAGCATTTTGTTCATCTTGAGCTAAGACATGTACAGAAGCTGTTAAATTATGTAGTCTTTTGTCAGCAGCCTTTTTATATAAAATTCTACAATACAGAATTTTACTAGAACTTTCTAAAGATAATATTTTTTCATTTAGTAATTTCTTCTTATTGTAAAAATCTATAAGTTTATTACTCAATTCCATGATTTCCTTGGTTCTGTCTTCAGTGATTACAGCAGGCTTTTGTGGTATAGCTTCTGATATAGGCAAAGATCCACTTTCATATGCTAATAATTTCTGTTTTAAAGTTTCCAGTTCTTTCTTCTGTTCTTCGACCATTTTCATATAACCAGAAATATGCATTGTGCCAGATACAATATTTTTCTTAACACTGGTCTTGATTTTCTTTGCTCTATTTGCATACCTAAGAGTATTATATGTGTCTTCAAAACTTGCACTGGAAGGACTAATATTGGCTATCATAACTGTTTGGCAATTGCCACCTAAAGAGTCTTTCAAAAGTCGAGTTAATTTTGAGTCACGATAAGGAATATGTTTAATTCCATCAGCCAAATTGTTGATGCAATTTCCAAGGGCTAGAAGGGATTTATTGATATTAGCACCTTCTTTAAATCTAGCACCTGTACATCCTGTTGCTGATGCTCTTTCAGAACCAGCCAAATCTATCATAGACAATTTAACTTGTTTCACTTGTCCATCCACCTTGTTTGTTATGTTCACATACACTTGGAAAACGGCATGACTTCTACTGCTTTCTTGATTAGCATCTGTAGCATGTTGGGTACGATTTTTGTTTCCTTTTGCCAAAAGAGACAATAATTCATCTGGATTGTGAATAGTAATGATTTTCAAACCAGCTACAACTACACCAGCTCTGTCTTCTCTCAAATGAAGTGGCCCAACTCTATGTAACAAATCTTGAACATTTTCATTATAAATTTCTAGATATGAGACACCAAGATTAAAGTTCCTACTTTCTCTCTGTAAGTCTATTTGTGCAAAAAGTTCAGCCATGGTACGGTATGTGATTCCTGGATCTCCTTCTTTTCCAAGCATTGTGTGAGTTTTACCTGCTCCAGTTGCTCCATAAGCAAATACAGAACAGTTGTAACCATCTAGTAAGCTTGTTATTAGCTCTTTTGTACTGCCTTCATAGACATCTACATTTGAACTGGTCATATCAAATATCCGATCGAATACAAATTGTAATTCTTTGTTTTGTTTCTTCAGTAAGTCACGACCTTTTTGCACAACTCCTCTATAAAAGAATGGATTTTCTTCTTCTTTAGGATCAAATATTAGTAGTCTGTCATCTATTATCTTTACAACTGTCCTGTAATTGTCTTGTGATTCTTTCTCATTGTGAGGTCTCACTCTTACTATCACTTTAATGCTTGTCTGTGCAGCGTCACTATGCATTGTGGCTGTGCTACCACTAGTACTGGGCTTGTATCCACCAGAGCGTCTCTTGTTGCTGAATTTCTTAACTTTATTAGGTGAAAATGCCTTAGTCAAATCTCTCCTGTTGAACACCATGTTGTCTCTGATTGACCGATATCACTGGGTTACCAGACAATCCTATAAAAAAAGAAATATTTCATTACTTAAAAAGTCATATTACAGTGTACAAGAAAATTATGTTAGGTGGAAGGTGTTACAAAGTTTATTAACACAATGCAAAAATAATAATAATATAAATAGAATCTCACTCATTTTCAATGAATTCTATTAATTTTTCATTAATTTCTTGTAATAAACCAAACATATACAAAAAATTATTAAAACAAATAGATGGTGCTATCTACAGCTCCAAAATAAATTTCCAATAAAAATTAAAATATGTTGCCAGAATGAAGTTCAACAAAACACAAAACTATTATTAGCATAATGCAATCATTCCATCCATAAGCCAATCAATCCCAATAGAGACCAAATATAGATGAAAAAAAAAAGAAAGAATTAAATGAAAGTTTGGAAAAAAAGAAAAAAAAAAAATATCAACCAAAACGAGTATCAAAAGCCAATACCATATACCGCCAAACCCCATTCACCCAAACAAAGACTTAAATAGGGTGTACTACACACCGAAGTACCAGCGAATACCATCTATACTTCGTCGCTATAGTACTTACACCTCCGTTCTCCCGAGAAAAAAAAAGGACCCCCGCGCTATACGTATGAATCACCGTTCCACGCAACATACGTTCCCCCATATTAACCGTGCAAAATTTCTAACTACTTGAAAATGCATATCAGCAATCACTCCCGACGATCGGCTTGTGTCAATCCACCCGCGAAGATCCGAAAAAAGACGACGCACAGCTTGCCGTGGGGGGCCCCCAATACAAGCGCGCGCAACCGTGATGACAAGTGCTTGTGTAGTATATATATACCAGCAGTAGATTGAGGTCTGCTGGTCTATAATAATATCCTCACCCGCGTCTCCTTTTTAGCTTCGTCTTCCTTCTCAAGCGAGCTCTTCTCGCGAGGTTAGCGTCGTTCACGTCTCCTGGACCGCAGAATTCTTATCCGCGTATAAGTATAGACAGGATGCGAGCGACACAACACCACACTATCTACTGCTCCAGCCCCGGCGGCAGAGACGCGGCGACCGTTGACACACGGGCGGGACTTGTATATGGATTTACGGCAGTATACGCGTATATCCTATAACGCGCATCAAAACTTTGAAAATTCAAACGAGCGATGGTAGTTCCCGATTGACGGCGCTGTTGTCGCCCGATGTCAGTTTATTTTCGGGGTATCGGGTATAATGTATAGTATATAGGGTACGTAGAGGGAGAGTTGTTTGGGTGGTTTGGGGAAAAAGAAGTGGCCATGTTTGAGACGAAGGACTATAGGACGAGGGTTTTTAGGAAAATAGTATAGGTAAATTATAGAGCGGTGAATGGAAACGGTTATTGGAGAATATGGAGGGAATTGATGGAGAAGGGGAGGTTGAAAAAAAGGTCAGTTGTATGATAGGCGTGTTTTCAGCACTGAAAAAAATTTTGCATTTGTGACGCCCTCATGGACCATGGTGGTACGAGATCGTTCCCTACAACGACAACACTAAGGGTAAGTCCAGAATAGGCGTAGACATGTCTCTGGAGACGTGTCCCCAGTCCCCCCAGCTGCTTCGAGCAGAA
>JAYJLV010000001.1:7963109-7980391 GCA_036873485.1 Torymus texanus | reverse complement strand
GCTTTACGTGTTACGGCGGTGTTGCACTACCCGCCCATAAGAAGTGTTCTTCTATATGCGTCTATATTCTTTGCCCAAAGTATGTAGCGAGATTGATGTATGGTTACGCTGCGTTTCATTTGATTGCCGTAGTTTTTTTCCGCAGTTGGCACTAGCTAGAGTATACCCTCCTGACTTCTGCTCGAAGCAGCTGAGGGGACTGGGGATACGTCTCCAGACTCCAGAGACATGTCTACACCTATTCTGGACTTACCCTAACCTCCCACTTTCGGCTCGGCTCACGCGCCGAAAACGGGAGCGCTCAGCTCCCTATTGAAAAAGATGCCGAGCAGACGTCACGAAAAAAGGATTTCAGAGATTCAGAGCTACCGAACTAATCGGTTGAACACACGTACCGTAAGAGGGGGTCACAGGCACCCTCGCAGGCAACGGTTCTTCCGAACTGACGGGAGGATTTTGAGTACATAGCCTATATGGCTGATAACTCAAAAGGAGTAAAAAAGAAAAAAAAACTGACGGGAGCTCACAGCTCCCGCTATTCGACACGATTCGGGAGCGCTGAGGTGCCGAATTTTTTTCAGTGAGAGATTCAATTTTTTCACCCGAGACGCATATGTATATATAGAATATCAGCTGATTTTGCGCGGGAACGTTCGAATCAATAAATAAGACAATTATGAAAATTAATCGTCTGCAAAGCTAAAGTAAGAAAAGTAAGTAGTATGCGTCCGGCGTCGATAACAACATAATACTAAATTAACATATGCTAATAAGTTATAATCACTCTTACAGATAAATCAAACGGTCGATAATGGAAAAAAAAGTCGAGTCAAAGTGGAAAATTTCACTTTTAGTCGAAACAGATAAGCCGCGTCAATAAGGCGCCGGACCGTCGCGTTATATTACATAAATGCATGCGTTTTATTATCAATCGATCATATATATGAATACCATGCAAAGCGCGCGCGCGCGCGCCAAATGACCGAGCGTGTGTTCCATAATCTCGATCTCATGTGCGCGCAGACTCACGGCGACGACGACGTCACTGCTTAAGTACTTACTACTGTATAATACTTATATATCGTCGCCGAGCACTCGATAAAGTGTCTGGTGCGCGGCGCGCGCGCGCGTCAATATATTTCCTCTCTGCATTAGGGCGCGGGCGCATACTTCGAAGAAGAAGAAAACTTCTTAATCTCTTTCCTTCTCTCATAATCGTCGTGGTTCTCCATATCATATCCCGTGCACGCATGGGCGCGCGTGCACGAATGTACGCTTTAAAAATAGCCTATACACATAGACGCACAGTGGTGTGTGTTCTATAAACGACGGAGTAGAGCTTATATATCTGTTTTAGCTCTCTTGCTCCCCCCCACACAGCACGTATTATATTAACACTCTCTCTCAATTCTCTTAGTTATAACCTCTCGTGAATATAAGTTAAAGGACACGAGAGGGAGAGAGATCGAGACACACGTGCACGCTGCAAGTGTGTGTCGGGGGCAAGGAGGCCGCAGAGTTGTACTTAAAAATATAATCTGCAAATGCGGAAGGAGCAGAGAAAGGAGCTAGTGACGAGGTCGCTGAAGATACTGTCGGAAGATCGTCCTCTACGTCGTCGTCATAGCACGCGGCTAGGATGGTCTTGTCGCTGCAGCGCTCAATCGCTAGCCTCAAGCAGCTAGCTAAGAGTCCCGCTGGCTCCAAGGTCAAGCACGCCTGGTGCTGTAGCAAGGACGAGGCTGGTCTACGGTCCTATGTGAATCTACCCAGACTTACACCCCAAGAGGTGAGTTGAAAGGGCGGGGTTGAGAATTGTAGGGGGAGAGTAGAGTATAGATGGGGTATAAGGGTAAGATGCTTTTTTTTTATGTAGATATTTATAAAATTGATGTGTTTATTTTGCAGGTAACCGATATACTGCAGGCTAATGAATTTACCAAAGATTTTACTGGTCCCAATTCTGTAAAGAGTTACGATTCTAATCAGTTAGCTTCCAATAATCCTATTGAAGATACCAGATCAGAGGCGAGATGTCTATTGACTAATGGTATTTATAATAGCTATATTGCTGGGATATTGTTTAGATATGTACTTTATTAAGTATTGATTTTCAGGCATTCTATTGGGAGTCTTTGATGGCCATGGAGGAAGTGCCTGTGCTCAAGTAGTGTCAAAGCGTCTTTTAAATTATATTTCCGCATGTCTGCTACCTCCAAATATACTCCAGACGTTTCTGGAGTCAGTCACTTCTGGAAAGAACTCCCAATTACTTGAAACTTTTAATGATAAGGCCAAATTTATTGACGAAATCAATGAAATTTACCAAGCAAGCTTTTTGAACTTTTTAAATGATTTGGCCAAAAATGACGCTGATAAGGAATTTAACATGGAAACTGCTATTGAAAATGCTTTCCTCAGGTTGGATAATGATATCTCTACAGAAGCTTTGAATGCTGAAGGAAAAAATGTAGCTAGAACTCTTTCTGTGGCAATGTCAGGTGCTGTTGCTGCAGTTGCACATATTGATGGACCTCATTTACATGTTGCTAGTGCAGGAGATTGCCAAGTAGTTTTAGGTGTTCTTTCAGGTATGTGTTAGTAATGTATTCTATATTAAACATTGTTTTTTTGCCAAATGTTTGATGTAATTCATCTGTGCAAAATTCATATATTAAGATGTTTATTTTTAAAACTAGTCTATTCTGTAGAATCTTCTTATGACTAATGGTAAAAGTGAACTATTATCTGTTTTTTAGAGAGTGATGGATGGTCTAGTAAAATGATGACAGTGGAGCACAACAGTGATAATCGTGCAGAAGTCGAAAGAATATTCTCAGAACATCCACCAAATGAAAGATCAACTGTTATAAAGATGGAACGTTTATTGGGTCAATTAGCACCACTTAGGTCAATGGGAGATTTTCGATATAAGTGGAGTCATGCGCTTATGGAAGAGAAAGTAGTGCCATATTATGGTGAAAATTCTCTACCTCCAAATTATCATACTCCACCATACCTGACTGCTAAACCAGAAGTTAAATACCACAGACTGACACCCAGAGATAAATTTTTAATCATAGGTAATTGAACATTAGAAAAAGATCTTTTAAAAACTTAAATAGTGCGTAAAACCGATGTTTTTCAACGACTGTAAAAATTGTTGCACGCACGTTATGCATACTATATTTTTAACTAAAACGAAAGAAAACTGGGTTTGTGCCTTTTTAGCGTGCTTAAAAGGGGACGCTGAATTCGATATATTAATATATTCAGTAATTTATAGGATATTTTATTTTATTCAGTACATTAAAAATATGACATCTTGCAAAAATGTTAGAATGTCCGCACTTTGTTTAACAGATTTGAGTTAATTTTCAAAGTTTTAGATATAACTTTATTAATTTTTCGTAATACCAATTTCGTAAAACCAATTTATTTATTTCGGCGTTCCGTTAAGGCGCTACTTTTACGGTACATACACGCGGAGATAACTATCAAAGTAAAAATGCACTATATTTTCACACTAGTACGTAAAGTATTATAAGTCTTAAAAAAATTTGTACTTGAAGACTTGAAATGCTTTACGTAGTTATGCGAAGAATTAGCACTTTACGCACTCTAGATAAGACACGGAAAGACGGATCTTTTGCCCTCTATTTGAAAAACATTGTTATAAACAATGTATTTACTTTCATTATACTGTTCTAGCGTCTGACGGTCTATGGGATTTAATTTCTCCACTGGAAGCTGTTCGACTTGTTGGTGAACACATGAGTGGCAAAGTAACTCTAAGCCCCTTACGACTACCTCGAAAAAATATGAAACTATCAGAAATCAATGAAATGCTTCTACATCGAAAAGAAGGATTGAAAAAGAAACCTTTAGATGGAAATGCAGCTACACACTTGATGAGAAACGCATTAGGAGGAACCGAATACGGGATGGATCATGCAAAAATATCGAAAATGTTAACATTACCGAGTGAAGTAGTACGATTGTTTCGAGACGATATAACGGTGACTGTTGTATACATGGACTCAGAGTTTTTGAGACATTGTCCTCCATAATTAAAAGGGTCGCTACTTTTTTACTGTACTTGAATATAAATAATGTTTCAAGTGTTTCTAAAAGCCGTTTAATTGATTACGGTGTAGAGCTTGTTATTTATTTAATTAACAATAAAAATAATTTACATAAGAACTGAGTTCTCTGGTTATTGTTAACACATTACATCATACATTGAATCTAGCTATTTAAAATTGACCCTAAAAAGAGATTTATAAACATAATTCGTAAGGTAAAAATTGTATAGTAAAAAAGCTTTCTATTTTTTTTAATATAGTCACAATTCAAAATACATATGCAATTAAAACAAATAAAAATAAAATCGTTTTTTTAAAACAAAAACCATCATAATTGTTCCATCAATAACAGATGAAAACTCCTGCAATACATCATCTGACTGCAATACATTGTATTATTGAAGATAGAAAATAATATATCCATTAGTTTTCATAATCTAGACATTTTTATCTCAAAATATAGATTATTTATAGTTATCGTCGCTGCCATGGTTGGCAAGCTGCAAGCTTATTACACGCCGGTTTGCCATTTTTAGTACCTCAATTGTTCTTTAGAAAAAACGGAAAAAGATGTTTTAACATTCTCATGTTTATCAAACACGCTGAATGATTCAAAAACAGGAATAAGGCAAGCGCGCTCAAATTCAATTTTTGAGTTTTTTAAAATCTCATTCACTCACTATTGGGCCTTAAAATCAACCTTCTTGACCAAAGTCTTCCTTGAATTTCTCAAGTTTACTCATATCTTCTTCATTTACAGTTGGACGGGTTGTACTCAATGACTTTATCATATCTTTCTGTAATAGTAAAATAAAATATATTAATAACTTTTAGTAATTATAAACATTTTTTTTTAATTTGATAATAATATATATCATCATTGATTATTATAAATATACATACCATATTAACTGGTGGTTCAAACAATTTATCTCCTGCAACTTCCATCCAATTCATTTCTATAGCGGCTGGATCTCCAGGAGAACAAGGTGTAAGTAAATCGTCAACAATAACTGATGGGTCTTTGGGTGATGGTCCCCTGACTCTTTTGAAGTGTGTGGCTGTTTGAACTTGTCTTACTGGCTGCATAAGGGCATCTCTTACTATGATACTAATATCAGCTCCTGAATAACCCTCAGTTGCTGCTGCTAACTTTCTAAAATCGTCTTCAGTTAAGGTATGAGCAGTGCTTCCTAAATGAAGCTTAAACATAACTGCTCTTGCCGGTGCTTCAGGTAGGGGAATATAAATTCTTTTCTCAAATCGTCTTCTGATAGCAGAATCCAATACCCAAGGAATATTCGTGGCTCCCAAGACAAGAATGCCTTCATTGTCTGTGCCAACACCTATAAAGAGTTAAACATTGATTATTTTTTGTTTTCTTTTTAATTATTTATTGGCTAAAACTTTAAAGTATATTTCAAAATTATTAGATAATGTTTGGTCATATACCTTGCATTTGTACAAGAAATTCTGTTTTTATTCTTCTGGCTGATTCAGATTCATTATCAGATCTTGAAGAGCAAAGAGAATCAACTTCATCAATAAATATGATACTAGGTTTGTGCATTCGAGCTAGTTCGAATAAATTTTTGACTAATTTTTCAGATTCTCCTAACCATTTGCTTACTAAATCTGAAGAAGATACTGAGAAGAAAGTAGAGTTGTTAGCTTCAGTTGCTAAAGCCTTAGCCAAATATGATTTACCAGTACCAGGAGGCTAAAATATAAGATTAATTTGAATATTTATACAAAAATTATGATTCAAGAAAAAACTATTTATGAGAATATAACTTACACCAAACAATAATATTCCTTTCCATGGAATTCGTTTTCCTGTGAATAAATGAGGAAATCTAAGAGGTAAGATGACAGCTTCTTTCAAGGCTTCCTTTGCCCCATCAAGTCCTGCAACATCACTCCATTTTACATCTGGTTTTTCAATGATGATTGCTCCTTCTAATTTGCTTTGCAACTTCTTTTTCTCAGGATCACTGTCAGTGTCACTGTCTCCACTATCACTTTTCTTATCTTCACTTTTTGAATTCTCCTCTCCAGCTTTAACTGGTTTCTTTTTACCCTTCTTTAAATAAGTTTTCAATTTCTCCGCCCTATCAAGATATTGCATGCATTTACTGCGAATACTGTCTTTAGCTCTGTCACCTTGAGCCTCATCTAAAATTTAATTAAAAATCAAAAAATTTACTCTGTTACTTATGTTGAAATGTTTAATTAACAATAGTATGGATGAATAAAAATATAAATAAATTTTTAGCAAAGATATATAATTTGCTATATATTAAAATATCTTATTAAAATTAACAATAAAATACTTCATTGAACTATATTTTAAGAAAAAATTCATAAAGATTTACAAAACATGATTTAAAAAAAACAATAATAAATAAATAGCAAAGTTTGGTATTGATATGTATATTGCAATATATATATATTGTGTTATAACATCAGTGACTATAAAAACTTAAATTACTCAATTGAAGAAATTTTTTTTATATATTAGCAATTTGAGCTCCAATTAAATCTAATCAACTTACATTTGATAGCATGAAGAAAATATTCTACTGAATGTTCATAAAGCCTCAGAGCTTCTTCATAATTTTTGTTCCTATCCTCTTCAGTGGCCTTTGTTACCATATCAATGGCTTTCTGTAAATTCATGAAAAATCTCGCATTAATTATTCCACAGATTTCACCAATTTCAGAAATACGAAAAATCAAGTAGCTGTTGTTTACCTGCAGAATAGGTCCGGATGCCATTGTGTCCAATAATAACGACTTACTCCACCTTGAAAGAACGAGTGAATGTGTCACTCCTCTTCTAACCTTAAAAAATTCTTGTAACTATGACTGTTTTTACCTGAAAGAACATACGAAAAATTAGGCGTTGCGCTCACGCGGAATTCCAACTCTTTTCCCACGATATCAGTCAGGCGAAATTGAAAGTCAGGAGTTTTAACGTGCGACAATGCATGACTCAAAGTCAGTTCTTACCAGCAATATTTATATAGTACACTTTTTCCCTGTCAAACGGATAACCTTCAAAATTCAACTTGCTGACGTCGTCCTGGTGGTCATGATCCTCGTCGCGACGTGCTTCGATATGATGCAGACAGCGAACAAAGCCTAGTCGTTCTGCTCTGCCCTACGAGCGCATTGCGAGGGATTACAAAATTTCAAGAAAATCAGATGTCAAATTACGCCTTTACTAAACGAGAAGGAAATATATTAAGTTTTCCACGAACTACGAAAATTATCGGAGTAGGCCTCATCCTCCTCCAGCAGGCAACGTTGTGCGCCCTCTTCAGTAAACATTGCAGAAAGAAATTAAATGGATGTTGTGATTGCATGTGGTAGTGCACTAGTGCAGTACTTTAGCGTATATGTATATAGTTGTTATGTTTATATAGGATGATGTGTATTTATAAATATTTAATTGTTTTAATAGTGACTACTTAGTAGTGAAACATGTTCAGTTTTTATATAATCAATTCCAAATTTTTACCATATTTACAATGGTTAACCTGACACCTGACTAACTATAATTTTTTTTAAAGTTTTTTGTTTTGAAAATGTTATTATTATTACTGCACGAAATTATTACATAATTTTATGCAAAATTATATGCATAAATTTATACATTGATAAAACTATGTTTTATATTCAACCCCCGAAAGGGTTGGTTACACTTCATACTTTAGAGGAAGTAGTCTTTTCAAGATTGGAATATTTAAATTTATTAGGCAATGAAAAAGACAGTGCATTCAATGGAAAATTTGAATATTTATTAGAGGGTTCGCCACATGATTGTGTTGGACATTTTACGTTAAGGTAGATAATGTTTGATAATTTCAATTTTCAATTAAAGGTTTTATAAAATCTCATTTTAAATATTTCTCTTAGATTATTAACATCAAAATCTGATGAACTTTTTCAATATTGGATTCATAAAGAGACATTACTTTTGAAGAGAAGATTATCTCTTATTCGTACCAGACAGATCTACAGATTATTTCAAACAATTTCAAGACAGTTAAAAAGAAGAGAAAAATCAAATAATTTAGTAGATCCTGTTTTGTTGAATATTAGTACTTTTTACTTAAAACCTGAAATTTTTAAGCATATTGTATCTAAATATCATTCTAAAGATTGCACGAAATATCATCAAAAAGGTAATAATGTAAATAAAATATTATTTTTTATATTTTTTCATGTTTAGTAAATGGTTTAACTATGTTTCAGTTGATTTTGATTTAATACCAAACCTTATAGAATCAAGATCCGTTGATTTATTTGGAGGTTTTGCAATTGTTTACTGTTCACAATGGAAAGAAATTCTGCATTCTCTATTTCAAACATTTATATTATTTGAAATGAAAGATCAGAGCAAGTTAACAGATAATTTTTTAGCAGATCCTCGTTTTCATGTTATCCGTCATAAACTTTATCAAAATTTGCATAGTAAAGGTTACAACTGTGGAAAAATTACAGCATCAAATATAGATCAAGAAATATATAATTTTCCTCCTTGCATGGAACATTTACACTTAGAACTACAACGTAAGCATCGTTTGAGTCACTATGCACGATTTTATTACACCCTCTTTCTTAAAGAGTGTGGAATGAGTTTGGAAGATGCTCTGATTTATTGGAGAAATGAGTATTCTAAGCCTCATAGTTGCACATCCCTTTGTACACATGACTGGAAAACAGATGCTAAAAAGTTTACTTACAGTATTAGACATATGTATGGACTAGAAGGTGGAAAAAAAAATTATAAAACTCCAAATTGTCAAGGTATTTGTGTAAGTATATATTTTTTATCTTATCTAACTTTTTTCCCTTAAAAGCACAGTAAATTTTAAAATATTGAATTCTTTTCTATCTATTTTCAGGATCAAATTCCAGGATCAAATTATGAAGGTGGATGTCCATTCAAAAATTTTGATAAAGATTCTTTAAAGCTTTTATTGGGTAGATCCATGACTGATAATGAAGTGGAACTATTTATGGTGAGCTCAGTAAAACAAAAACCACAAGAAACATGTGCAAACTTTTTTAAATTTAAAAGTAATGCACATGTTAGTGATATTTTCATAACAAAGCCAGTTCAGTATTACACAAGTATGATAGAACTTAATTAATTTAACAAGAAATAAGATATAAATTTTAACTGTACATAATATTTATTTTTAGATTTTTTCTAAAATAATTAATTTTTATATGTTATATTTTTACAGTAGATCTTTTTTATATTTGTACAAATTAGAAAGAATATAATTTACATTCTATATATTACAATTGTTATCTTTTATTTGCAAATTCTTTGAGACCATCTTGTATTACCTTATGTGTGACTCCATTTCTGACTAAAATTGATAGTACACCTACTTTTGTTAAGTCAGTAATATTTCTTTGTTCATCATCAAAGAAAATCATATCTTTGTAGTCAACACCAGATGCATTTTTAATCCTAAAAATACATAATAGTAATCAAACAATCAATTAGTCAATTATAAAATAAAATTAAATAGTGGATTTTAAGTTACTTAGAGAAGTGAGTAGTTTTGGCACCAGGATAAATCTCTTTGTACTTTATATATTTGTTCCATTTAAAAAGGTCTAATAATTGATTAGCTCCTTGTATTTCTCCAGTTCTTGAAGCTACCCCAATTTCATATCCTTCTTCATTTAAGTTTTTAAGTATATCAGGTGATTCTGGGTAGTATTTTATTTGATGACCACAAGCATCTACTACTTTATTATTTGAACTAAATAGTTAAAACATTAAAAATATAAATGAAGTAATAAGGATGAAGGAGTAAATATTTTACTGTGTATAGAAGTTGTACTGATACAAACCCTTTTCTGAATGGTGGAGTGACATGGGTATCAACCCAAAAGGGCCATAGTGTATAGTCTAAAACACATTCAACATTAATAATCTTATTCAAATAAAATTATTAATTTTTAATTTATTAATTCAAAATCAATATATCATTATGGAACAAAATTTAAGTTGGGTCTTGTTTTTTATAATATTTAATATTTTACCAATTTTGTAACCTTTTGAAAAATGTTAAAATGTACTAATATATTGTAATATTTAATTTATTGGAAAGAAAATTATGCATTATTGTGAAATATTCAAAGAATTTTATTGATTAACTGACCGAAACAAAATGACTTTTTTATTTAATAACTAAAATTAACAAAAATACTCGGAAAAATAATCAAAAACATAGACAGACCACTTGTTTTGCAGTAAGATTGTCAATATAATCATATAAAGTAGCTACGAAATTTCTAACCTAAATCAAATACGATAACTTTTGGTTTCTTTTCACTCATTTTTACCGAAAACCTTATTTTAAAAAGACTCTTGCACTTTGTAATGATATTTATTTTTACAATTTAGTGCTTTCAACTTAAATCAACATAAAAGACCAAAGTTTTGCTCCAAAATAGTGCGCCGATAGTGCTAGCAGATACCTATGTACTTAGTTTGTGACACGCGCTTGACTTGTTGAGTCATTATAGTGATGAATGAATATTTGCACTTATAAGTGCATATATATTACTATCCAAGCATAATTGTACGAAATTCTATTAAGCTAATAAGTACAATATTTTATCAACTAATTAATTTTAAAAAAGATAGAATCAAAATTTTCTATTAAAAATAGGAAGTACAAAAATGTGTTCAAATCAATTATTATAGTTTTAATTGTATTTTAATGTAATAATTGTTACGATACGATCAATATATAGAACAACAATTCAATAACCATATATTAAAAATCTTAAAATTGTAAAAGGTGACGAGGGTTTTAATGAAAATGACAAGTGTATACTTATTACGTATATCTATATTTATTCATATTATGTATATTATGTACAAAGTAGTTTCTAATAACCCTACTTGGGGCTCAATCGGATAAACTTTGTTTTTCTTATATACATTTATAATATTACAGATACACCAAAATTCTCCACAGTCACGAAGGTATTTCATATATAATGTGATCGAACTGTGATTTTTTTTTTTTTAATCTTTCTTGCAATAATAATCGTAATTCGGAAAGAATTCATAATGATATAATAAAAAATAAAATATAACCATCTTTCTTTTCAATGATATCATTAATCGAAAATTATATCGATATACATAAAAAATGTACTATCAATATTTTACCCCATAAAATTTAATCTCGCTCGCTCGTTCGCAAAAATTATAATAGGATTACACCATACGCATCATTCTTATGTTCCTCAATTTCTCTCTTTCTCTCTTTCTCTCTCTCCCTCGAGATTCATCATATTTACTTATATACTTAATATTAAATTTTAGTTTACAATTACTTCTGTGTTTATTTTATTTATTTATTTATTTATTTTTTTTTGTTATATCCTTTCATTTACTTACAATATAGCTCTCGCGCGCACATCACACACATCATTCACACACTGTATTAATTTATTTATGCATTCCCCATGTATTATATCATATTTATTTATTTTTATTTATTTTTTTTTTGTTTGTTAATCCTGTTAATCCTCAGCGTGATTAGCGTTGATATCGAAATAAATTTATAAAAATACGTGTACTCGTCACACACTTCTAAACTGGCTGCGGCTATAGTTTGTTTATTTATTATTATTTTTTTTTTTGTAATTGGTTTTTTTTTTGCGTTTTTCATCTTTATCGATATCCCTCCGTTTTTTCCTTTTTCGCTCTTTTCTTTTGTTCCTCGTTATAACACACAGCGACGAATTGCAAGCGCACGGCATGATTCGATGAGCTCTCCACACTCTTAACGAAAGCGAATAATAATTGTTCTCTCCTCGTCCTGTGTTACCCGCGTTTCTCTCTCTTTCTCTTTCTTTTTCTCATTATTTTCTCTCGTATTATGCATCGATCTCGCGTGATCCCCCATCATATACATCGTTACTTACACGCTATACGAAAGGTATAAGAACTATATATGCGGATATTATAATTATAACCGATGGGGTCGCGGATAAAACGTCGTCTATATATAAGTTTATATATATATATATATATATATATATATAGGCAGATATAGAGAAGATGCGATCGCGCTTGTATGTATTTATATTATTCTGTGCGTGTGGAGTGCGCAAGTAATGTGAGAGTCTATGGTATAGAAGAATGCAAGCGTTCTTGATCCAACGTCATTTCTCATAATCAAAAAGGCACTGAACGCACGTTTATATATTCGAATGTATATCATCATCATCATCATCATCATCGTGTGTCGTCGTCGTCGTCGTTGTCATCGTCGTCGCGTGTGTATGAGATCGGCACAATAGATCGATATATCGACTATATACGCGTGTGTATTTCTGTATGTGGGCGTGTGTCTGTGTGGGGGTGTGTATAATCTCCTCTATATTACCTCGGACCGAAGAAACGCAAGTATACATATGATGTGCACATCGAGTCGAAACAGAAAAGGTATACAAAGCTACATACTCGTGTCTCTCTCTGTGTGTGTGTGTGTGTGTGAGCGATGTTTTTTTTTTACTGCGTGTAGGAAGATTTCTTTTTGTTTTCGTTAAGAGTGTCGTTCGCATAGCGGGCGAACAATCGAAAGGTAAAAAGCTGCCATCGCTATCCTCATATCTCTCTTTAAACCATCAACCCTCTCTTTCTTTTTTTTTTATATAGAGCATCAATCTCGCCAGAATGCATACACATGTCCACCCTGGCATTCTCTATCACAAGTGTGGAATAATTAGAACGATAATAATAATAATAATAATAATAATAATAATAATAATAATAATAATGGTATAATTGCAATCGCTCGACGCACCTCTGCACCGTGAGTTAGAATCCTACTGTAAGTGATTATAAAGCAATTCCTTTTTTGCGAATGATATTAATTACACAATAGTATATATATATCATTACTTTTTGTTATATACGCGTGTATAGAAAGTCGATTTTGAAAGAGATCGGTACGATCTCATATATATACGAGAAACAAAATTTAATCGTTAAGAACTACGATTTTTTTTTTCTTTAGAAATATTCATCGAATGCACTTGCTATATAGATAACATGTAAAATACGTATAGAATCTATGCAGTCGTGCAATAACTTTGTAGCGATACTGTATGTGTATTTTTTTTTCTCGGATATACAACGGCGGTTGTTGTTTCTTCTTTTTGTTTTCAAAATAGAAATTACTTTATAAGCACGCGGTAAGAGATTGATTGACATATATATATATACTCCTTAGTTGGAGATTGAAAATATAAAATACTGTTGAATTCTCTCCGTGGAGCTGTTAAACAAACTCGAGTACTATGAATACATATATATAATCTGTTAATCCGTACACTTTCACGTTATCATCATCTTTTTTCCTTTTTTTATAATTTTTCTCGTAATCAAGTGCCATTGATATATTTATATATATATAGCTTCTTTATTTTTTTTTCTTCTTTTGATAATACAAGCTTGGGTGAATCGTGTCATTTGTCTTTATTTCTTTCGTATCTCTTACTTGTCCTTCTTTAATCGACAACAAATACGCACATGTGTAGTAGGAAGTATATCATAATAGAAATGTACATGGAAAACTCGGTGTGGACTCTCGGGCCCTGGCATATATCGGGTGATATAATATATACGGTGTATTCTCCGCACTGTTTTTTTTCTAAATTTTTTTTTCTTTATTTTTTAATTCGACTTTGCTTCTTTTGATCGTCGGTCTTGATTAAGTTATATACGCTATGTAGATGTACGTGTGTGTCTGTACGTGTTTAATTTCTTCGTCAATTAAACATCGAGAGCGAGATGAACTTGCAAGACATTATACATCGTTTTATACACGTATATACTCTTCGCTTCGTAACGATTCACACATCATCATCGTCTAGACATCGCTTTTTTTTTTCATCTCTCTTTCATTTGATTATAACGTTTTGCTGACTCTGTCGCTCTTTCACAAGTGCATACGAGCTTGTATATTTATGTGTACATGTGTGTCTGTGTGTATGTATTCTTTTTGATGGATATAGAGACGCTCTTCTCGTAGACCCTGTAGTATACTAATTGGAGATGCTTTTCGTGAATTCTCTGCAGGCAACGGTTCAATACAATGGCGAATTTATTATCTTTCTCTTGATGTTTTCGCTTCAACTACTTTTCCGAGTCTCCCGAAAATCATGCACGTGCGCGCAGTGAATATGTATATATGGAAACGTACATGCGCCTCTCTTTCTCTGGCTATTTTTTGTCGTTTTTTTTTAACGCTTTTTATTAATTATTATTCAGTTTTATATACATATACATGCGCGTATGTATTATGTATGTATGTATGCATGTAAGCGTGGATTATATAAGAGACTGCAAAATTTCACGAGTCGATTCGTTCTCTTCATTTTTTTTCCTTTGTTTTATTCTTTGTTGCCCTCTTTCTTTCTCCCTTTTCGTTGAGGATAGCCTTGAGTATAATATACAAGTTATTCGGCAATAATCTATGCGAAGAGACTGGAGTGTGACTTTGTTATCTTTCTTTTTCTCTCTCCGCGAGACGACTACCTTTAGAATTTCTTTTCGCGTGATCGGCGTGTAGTAATACAAACTATAATAATTGTTTCTGCTTGCTTTTTCTCTCTCGCAAAAAGCTGTACGTAAGTGTCTGTGAGTGTCTGTGAGTGTCTGTCTTTTATTTTCTTTGTATTCCGAGTGTGTGAGAAACCAATGCGTCGGCGATTGAGTTTTCCGCCATCAAATAATGAATAAAGACCTTCCGCATCTAGTTAGAAGATACTGTCAGTCTCACGTGTATAATATATTTTTGTTAAATTATCGGCAGTTTTTCTCTCCGCATCTCGCACGCTCTCTATTTTTTTTTAATGATCCTTTTTGTTCTATTTTTGTCAGCTTTTATATTATAATTATTTATATAGTTTTTTCTCAATTACGATAAAAAATTTGCGATGTGTGTTTAATAGGATTGTAATTGTCTAGCATTCTCGAACGCTGTTATGTACGTCTCAGTAATAACTCTAGTATCCCTTTTTTTTGTTTGTTTAAATCGTGTTTCAGTAATATAATTCACTAGGCCAAAATCTGTAATCTATAGAAATGTCCTTTGTACGATTGTTAATTCAAGAGAAAACAGCATTTTTGTTGGCCCGAGTGCACCTATTTTATATATGTATACTTTTTTCCATTAACGACGCGCACGCGCTATTTGTAATTATGTATATTCATATTTATATCATATTTATATGTATATATCATACAAAATGAAGAGATGAGAGCTGGGTGCTAGTAAACAATCTCGAAAACCATTGTTCACCTCCTTATTATTTACATCATGCTTTATAAACAGTAATTATTTTATAAAAGTACACTCTACAACGCTAACGGACGCGCTACCTTCGCTACCTTCACTTCGCATGTGTGTGGTATTGTATAAAATTTGCGACACACAAATCTTACACAAAAATCTAAGCTTTTCTACGTGCTTACAAATATCAACATTTAAATATTAGAAAATTGCTCTTATAAAAAGTTTTCAGAACGTCAATATTGTTATTCGGCATGATGACAAACAAAAAATTTTATTCAAAATAATTGTTTAGAATACGTAAAGTTAAAAAAAAGAATAAAAAAAAAATTATTAATTTATAATTATTGTTATTCGTGATATAAATTTATAATTGCACTTTTATAAAATTATTAATGTTTAAAAAATATGACAGAAATTAATGAATGATTTACTGGAACCCAACTACTACAAGTAAACTATAATAAAAGCTAGAACCCGGTAACAGTAATTACACCATTATTTAATTTTGAATCCTTTTTGTTTTACATGTATTAATAAACAAACATCGTAGACCATCTTATTATTTACATTCCTTGTTAATAGTTAAAAAATCAGACTTTCTAGGCTCTTTAGCCTATGAGAAACGGAGTACATTTTACATTGCGCTAATGTTATTTATTTTTTTGCGTTTTATTTTGTATATTTCGTGTTTCATTTTTTTTTTTTTTGTATTTGCGAGTTTATGTGTATTATCTTTACACACTGTATAATTATATTCATATTTATATATATATTTATATTTATGTTTTTTTTTTGTATGGAGAAGTTAGGGAGACTTCAATCTAATCACAGTATATGCAGATTTGATCGTGAATAAATTAAAAACTCATTTGAACCACATTTTACTTTAATGAACCATTATCACGCTCGTGCATTCACCTTGTTCCGATGCATTCTATAATATTTTCTCTCTCGCTCTCTCAAGTGGGCCTCACTCAACTGAGCTGCTCATTGCAAATCGCGCGCAAAAGAAAATACGAAGGGATATTCACTATATATATAGCTACACTTCTTGACTTGGTGATTTTATCGTTTCGTGATAAAATTCTTCGAGGATTTGGTAGTAAGTTTTAAGAAAGAAAGAAAAAAAGAACGATTCGCGCGTGCGCGCACGGGCTTGCAAGGCAACTCAGCGAGATCGCCCGCGGTGCTTACTTAATTCGACTCTATACAGCAGCCCATGTACCTTGGATCTTCACGTTACGTCATTCCATCAAGATATTTCGATACTTATTTTTAATCTTGAAACTCTCTGTATTTATTTATGTACTTCTATCCAGCACGTAACATTATTATATCCGTACACACATACCTTTCACCGTATTACCGTTCTAAATTACTTATGTTCATCGATCACTTTTATCAATCGGGTTTACGGGCTAAGAGAGATGCAAATTTTGTGACTGGATTGAGTCGCCGAAGAAGATTATCTTATTTTTTTTATACACATAACATTCTTAAATTATACACCGCTAGACTCAATAAGCGATTGGATCCAAGGCATTGGTATATCGTCTTTAATTACTTCTTTTTTTTTTCATTACATACTTTACATATCATAATTGCAGCGGCTGCCCAAATACATACATCGTTTATTTTGTTTTAAAACGATAGAAATAGTTTAATGTATGTCGATAAAATGCAAACGTTGTGAAGCTTCCTTTTTACAAACATATTTTCGTACACTTTCGTCGACGAGTGTACACCATATCATCGCAAAAAATAAGAATTATATATATATATATATATATATATATATATATATATATATATATAAAAAAAAAAATAGAGAAAAAAGACAAGA
>JAYJLV010000001.1:7943379-7961870 GCA_036873485.1 Torymus texanus | reverse complement strand
CTCTCTCTCTCTCTCTCTCTCTCTCTCTCTCTCTCTCTCTCTCCCTCTCTCTCTCTCTCTCTCTCTCTCCCTCTCTCCCTCCCTCTCTCCATCGCTCTCTTTCTCCTTCTCTCACTTTACACCTATTCTTTTTGCGTTCTCGAATCAATCCATCGCATTTCGTATCCGCCTTTTTATCCTAAAACTCGAAGCATCAACGCATACTGAACTAAATAATTACATAACATACGTACTTACACGAAGTATATAATTGTAATATACGCTATATGTGTGTATATAAACGTATATATATGTTATTAGTTAGATGACAATCGCTGATGAATTTTCTGAATTTTTAATTTTTTTTTTTTTAGCTTTTTCGTATTTAACAACATTGCAACGAAACCAGTTTTGTGAAATCGTAAAAAATTAAAAGGCAGCATCGCTAACTTATATTAATAAGATAATAATATTTATAATAAAGACGTTAGTTATGTGATAATCCTTATAATAATTACATACGTCAATAAATTTTTATAGTTTTTTTTTTCAGGAGTTTGGTTTTTTTTACTAATTGATTTTTTCGTATTTTTGTTTAGCATCCATTACCTCAATTCTGCACGCATATTTGTAACAAATATATCATATGCGCTTTTATCATAATGAATAGGTACATATAGCTGTATAACACGTAAAGCCAAGCTCCTGTAATATACACAACACTTGAGGCACTTATTTCTGTGCTCAAATACCATTTTTCCTCTTTTTTGTCGTTTTTTTCATTTGACTTAATTTTTTATTATTTTATCAAAGCATATCTCTAAACTGCATGTTGTTATCTTTCGTAACAATTGTAGGATTTTTAAAAAAAGGTCGGTGCTGTATTTCTCGGAGCTTATAAACAATATGAATGATTTAAATGGATTTGATGACTAGCCGTTTTGCTTCGAAAAAAA
This sequence comes from Torymus texanus, assembly GCA_036873485.1. Taxonomy (NCBI): domain Eukaryota; kingdom Metazoa; phylum Arthropoda; class Insecta; order Hymenoptera; family Torymidae; genus Torymus; species Torymus texanus. The sequence goes on along the minus strand of JAYJLV010000001.1, from coordinate 7,960,935 downwards.
GGAAAACTTTCGAACAAATCGACATCTACATTCCGCTATTTTCCAGAATATCGATATTTAATCATTCTGATACTTATCGTTTTCGTGTTCGATATTATACCTCCATTTTCTAATCAATACGCTATCTTTCCGATCTTTAAAAATTTATTATAAACTTATACTCGTTGAACTTATTTTAATTTAGAAATCGTTACACACGTCAAGCGTTCATACTTTAGAATAAATGGTGGCTCTTAAAGCTTTTTTATACAGACTAGTTTACATTCTCAGGACGCTAATCAAATTTGAAGTCTGTTTTTGTTAATCATAATGTTATCATTGTCCTCACCTTATTTATATACATTTTTTCCATAATTTTTCTTTATATAAGTATGAATTAACTCTAAAATTTACATCTAAATAATAAAATAATTTTTCCCCCTTTTTTGATTAATAATATGGCTGCGAAAATCGTTAACTATCTGCCATTGTGAACGGGAGTATAAGAAATTTTAAAGAATATTTTGAGCAAACTTCTCTCGTAATCACCGTTGCATTTCTATTTATACAAATATGACTGCAACCAATCAAATATAAAAAAAAGTAAAATTTACTTTCATCGCAATGCTTTTTGACTTTAAAGAAACAATAATGAAATGTTACTATATAATTTGTCGCGTACAAATCATCAAAATCTTAACAAAAAGTCTTTTGTTAATTCATCAAGTAACTAATCAATATTCTGGAAAATACATTTTGAACATAACAATAATAAAGGAAATACATTTCACATGCAGCTTTTCCAAGTCGCTAAAAAGGGAAATAAGCAATTTAGCTGAATTGTTCGCGTGAATTTAGTCAATACGCTAAGTTTTTTTCTCGTTTTGCGGAAAAAGCTTTTCCTCTCTTTCTGTTTTTCCATCATTCTAAATAAAAGCAAATCCAAATCAAAGAAATTCGTTGCATTTTATAAGATGCCTTCATTGCTCAAAGAGCCTAATATGCATACACATAAATATATACGTACATACATTGTAATGCGTCAAAACACGAACCTTGCGTGTATATTTTTATTTTTTTTTTTATTTTTTTTTCCTTTTTTTTTATTTCCATTCCACGACTACACGTGAAGGTAGACGAGTGCAAAATGGATCGAACACGAAATTTTCGCGTGCCTTTCGGCGTCTTGTTAAAAGATTGCAGACGTAGCTTGTTAACTTTTAGCCGCAAGTTAAACATTTTTTTAAATGCTACATTCAAATCTTTTTGAACCGAAATATTCTATATACTTTAGATATAGGCTTTGATTTAGATATCATTTTTAATGAAAATTACGATTAAAAATCGCGAAACAAGGAACATTAAAAAATTTGCTTTTTTGTATAAAGCATGTAGAGCATCATGAAACGTCAGTTTCTCCGACAAATATTAAAATCCTTAACTGGGAAATCGGCGTTCCGTCAAATCATCGTCATTTCCGGCGTTAATTTAATTGTTCAAAATCGACGCGATTTCCCATCTCCCTTTTATTCGTCATTGCTGAAATTTGTGCGATTATGTTTCGCAATTCGCGCTCGTTAACGGTTTATGTTTATTGTCTAGACGCAATTGTCGAGAAATTACTGCAGCACACGCGCGTCAGTACTCAACGGTTTCCGTAAACGGATTTCTTCTTTAGTTCAATAATAATAAAAATCGAAAAAAGCCTTAGCATGACTTTCGCATCTGATCCATATCTACCCTCAAAGCGAGCCGGAACAATTAGACAGCGGGGAGACAATTAACGCTTTTACTTTACCGAAGAAAAATGCAATCTTGTCTCTCTCTTTTTCTCCACCCGCGTCGTTACAATCGTTATCGTTGCGCATTACAACATATACATACACATACGTATATAAATGTATACGTATATATATACACATATATAAGAAGGGGGGTTTGGCACAAGTACAAACACTTTCTCGGTTACAGCCCTGCGCCAGGTTTGTGGGGAGCGTTTGAAATTATTAAGGAATCAAAGATCGTATAATATCCTAAAGTTTAACGATTTCTTTACACACTAACGAATATGTATCCGGAAAATCACAGAACCAAAGTGATAACAATATTTTTTTTTCACTCCTACGCATGTGTCGTGGTATCGTTAGTATTATTTTATGATTATTTTTTTTTTTTTTTTTTTTTTTAATAATTCTGCGAGAGTAAAACTTCAGTTTTTTCAATCTCTCAGCTACGTCTCTCTTGAAACACGGACGGGGATAGAGACATTATGTTAGCGCGGCTTCGTCTCTGTCCCTCCCCTTCACTTGTCTCGCTCGCTCTTTCTTTCGCACACTTTTCTACCTCCTTCTAATCAGTAGTTTCTCTCGATTTCCTAATCTATAAGTAAAATTTTTTTTTTTTTGTTTCTTTTGTCTCTAATGTTTATCCACCGATATATCGCGCGTGTAATCAGCGTAGGCGAAGTCACTGTACAATGTAAAAAGTTTTTCTCCTCTATCTCTCGCTTTTTCTCACTTCCATATGAATCTCCCGTCATCACACGTTTTCTCTCCTTGCTGTATTTGCGCTCTCTTCCCTCTTCCCTTTCTCGACGTGCTGCGGCGTGCTTCGAAAGATCCCGAAGGAGGGCAAAAGAGCGTCAGGCTGCGTCGTCTCGAGCCGCGAACAACAGCGTCTGTCGTGATGAGTCTGGTAACTGCTCTTACTCTATCATTTTCTTTTTCTCTCGCTTTTTCTCTCTCTCTTAAATATCGATATTCAAACGCAGTAGAGCATATCTGCAAAGAAAAAATCGTCACAAAAATAACAGTTGGTCAGACGTGTCTGGATTATGTTTATATATATATATATATATATACACACATACACACACACACACACACACACACACGTGTGGCTAACAATGCTCATAGGCAGATAGATAGAGAATGATTGATTCATTCATTGAAGAGACTTTAAGAGTCATCCTCGAAGCACTTTGGACTTCAGCTGCGTATACGCTCGACGGGCTCGTGATTATATACAGAATCGATCGATCGACAGCAGCTTCGTGTGATATTTTTATGTGTATAACATAGAGAGGAGGGTGCATGATATAGAGAAGATTAAATTTTGAAAAGTGATATGTGAACATAGGACGAATTTGGTTGTCGGCTACTCACATGTAGTTTTACGCGCTTCCGTCCCTCTCCTCGTTTTTGTGTTTTGCGCACTGTAGCTCGCGACTGTGCTGAGCTACTTGGGCATAGCTCGGCCTCGTAATGTCCTATAATGCGAAAAAAGAGAAAAAATCACATGTATAGTAACGTTTAACATGGAGAGCTGTTGTATTCTTTTCTTTTCTTTTTTTTTTAGTGTCTACAATTAGAATGACATTGTTAAACCATCGATTACCAGAAAATTTCCACTGGAGTAAAGATTAAACCACAAATAAGTGAAATAACCAGACCCAAAATAATACACTTTCTTTTCATTAATCGAAGCGATATCCCGCTTCAACGACATTTATAGATAAATAAAAAAAAAACACTTTTATAATATATAGAAAATAAAGACTTACATTCCATGTATACTAAAGCAGTCCTTGTAAAATCGTTTTACGTTAGTATGCATGCACGGAAAAAAATAAATGAGTAAAAATTACCAAACTGTCAAGTAACCCAGAGACAGACTGGAAAATCTAAGCTTTTTACCAAAAATGTCAAAGTTTGATAAAAAGACTAAGTTTTCCAGTCTGGCTCCGTGTTACTTGACTGTTTGGTAATTTTTACTGATTTATTTTTATCCGTGTGGTATTAACAACAATGTTAGAGAAATTCTTCGAAAAAAAAAACAGTAAATGAAACTTTCTTACACAATCCACCAAGTAGTAGTAAAACGTCTATTTGCTGCGCACCCACACATACACACACACACACACACGCACGCACGCCCGCATACGCATATACAAAAGAACGTTGCGTGTATATATAAAAACGTTATACATCCCTAGAGACCCACCACCAAAAAAACCCTTCTATAATCATCAATATAGACGATTAAGTCTATATTTAATAATAAGAGATATTCGTTCGACGTGTAATAATAGTATAATAGTAGTAATAAAAAATGTGCCAACACAAAAGCATGCCTGGGGGTTGCATTGTATACAAATATTATAAAATCGAAAAAGTGTCTCGTAAAGCCAAAAAAATACATCTATATAAAAGATAAATATACAATGTACATAATAATAGTAATAATACATACAATAGGTATACAGGGTTTCCTTATACATACTTAATAATAATAATAATAATAATAATAATAATAATAGTAATACAACAATGACCATGCCGACATCTCCACTGTCAAATTTTCTTACAAGACCATATGTATAATAGTGCCAGTAGGGGAAGAGCAAAAGGCAACAGAGTAGTAGTAGTAGTAGTAGTAGAAGTAGTAGAAGTAGTAGTAGTAGTAGTAGTAGTAGTAGTGGTGGTGGTAGTAGTAGTAGTAGTAGTAGTAAACCAGGATACAGAGCGAGAGAGTTCATAAAGGAGAGAGAGACACACTTACCGTGGACGCCACCGGCTGGGCGTTCTGACCGGGCGCCTGCATTGTCGCGTTGCAATCGCACCTGCCTACCGTCATCATCACCGACTCACTATCATCCTTGCCGAGGTGGCGATCATCCACTGCTTGAGTCGAGCTGCTAACACCGCCGCCACTTCCGCCGTTCACCATCATCACCGTCATCGCGTCGTCAGTTTTAATCGATCTGTCAGGCGGTGGGTGCAATTTTTTCAGTGATAAAGACAATAATGGAGAGTATATATACCTCGTTTATTTGCGGGCGTGATTCATGTTTGTTTTTTTTTTAATACACAATGAGAGAGATTTTTGTGATGTCGGATTTTTAGCGTAGAGAGAGAGAGAAAGATATAAATAAGTAGAGAAAGTGGTTATTCTACGATAGATAGAAGATAGAAAGAGCGAGAGTCATTTTAAGAGGACCGATACCTGAATGTATGTATGTCTGCGATGCAACTGACGGAACTCGAAATAACTCGATGAACGGAGAGCGAAAGAGAGAGCGATAGGAATGTCATTGACCGAGAGAGGGAAAACGTTGCTTGATTGCGATCTTGCGTTTATGTGATGTGCGTGTGTGTATGCGGTATGGGTGCCCTTAAAAATGAACTGTCTCACTGTCACGTGCAGAGATATGTAGATATCTATATTAATAGTATATATAGGCATGCACAAATTTTTTTTATATAATAATAGTAATAATAATAATAAATAGTATATACTGAAAAAGGAAAATGGATAGTCTTCTGTAATAATTTATATAAATCTAGCAAATAAGAAAATAATCATGAATTGTTCGCTGATATTATAAGTATCTTCAGAGAAAGAGAGAAGGGAAGTGGGTCTTGCAAAGTTTTAACACACACTGGTTAACAAACCATTATACACATTGTTTATTTACTTTCAATGACAATGATTTTCTAGTCATTAGCAAATATAATAATAGTAATAATAATAAAATAATAATAGTAATATCTATAATAACTAATAGTAATAATAATAATATAATAATAATTGCGTAGTAATAGTAAAATAAACCATGCTTTTTTTTTAATTTGCGTATTTTTTTGTATCTTTTGTCCTTCTTTTTTAACGATTCGAAACATTACAGTTTATTGGTTATTGATACTTGTTATAAACTAGAACTTTAAATGAATGCTTTTAAAGTAACACGAAACCAAACAATCGCAGTAGTAGTAATAATAGTATTAATAATAATAGTAAATCGTAAAATAATGATCATAGTAATATTAAAGAACCCTGAATATCATTTAATAATTAATAGTCCTTAAGCGTCGTTTGTCACACCCGATTATTGCTAAGATCCAACATGGCAATAATCATCGAGAGGGTCTCCTTTTTGACTAATACCGAGAAATGCTTTGACTACATTGCAAAGGAGACACTTTGATTTTAATTCTATATAAAAAAAGAAGAAGAAGTAAAAGAAGAACACGTTTGTTGTTTTTCTCTCATTCCTTTCTCATTCGCTATTGTAAAAGATAGGCGATCGCATTATCTTTTAAGGCACCCCGTAATTCCGGTAACTCTTTGACTGATGAGAATCCGAGGGTTCTTCAATCACTGAGTAAACAATTTTTTTTTATATACTTTATAAAAGACGCACCTAATATATATATATATATATATTATATTTAGACTCGGCAACTAATCAGAGCTGCTTTTGAAGGAGAAGAGAAAAGAAAAGCTAAAAATGTATCAAAATCAAAATAAAGAGGCCGGTAATCAGCCTTATACAAGATTTAAAATAAAATCCCAATGAAAATAAAAAAGAAAACTTAAAAACGTTAAGGAAGTAAACGCAATCAATGTAAAATCAAGTGATTACACTTGGCACAAATTGCAAAATATCTACATCAAAATCTACTTTAAGAATTTGACAATTCGTATAATTATCATATTTTTTTAGCTTTTTTTTTAATCATTTATATTTATTGTTACTTTTCTCGCGTTTCCTTTACTTTTAAACATTAAACAATATCGTATGCAATGACTATCTAAAATTCTGCGAAATCGAAACATTAGCATTAAAGCAGTTCGCAGAATAACTTCGAAAAAAAAAAGAACTTTTCTTCGCGCTTCATTTTTTTTCTTTAATTTACTATTTATACGAATAATAAAGGTGGATGGGACCTAGCGAGTGTACAACGAAATATACATCCACCTTACGAGAACACAGCGCATGTGACGCAGCTAACAACATTCACAACAATTCAGCATTCCCCAGGCTCTGTGTCATGTGCCCGCACATCTTTCATCCTACTATAATATTCAATGTGTACACATATGAGAACCTCATATGCGTATACATGCTATTATATGTACCACAAAAAAAACTGAATTGCCCTGGACTCGACAAATCTCGAAATCAACTCGGCATTTAATTTTTTTTTTTTTTTTTTTTAACATAACAACAATATATTCTTTTTATATCTTATTGACAATGGCAGTCATTAATTAACTGTTTTAATATTGTATATAAAATGTTACATTGAACAAAGAGGCATAATAAAGTTTCTATTCAGTGTAAACTGAATATGAATAAATCTTTTAAACTGAAAAATATAACTTGAAATATGAATTATCAAGGACGTGATTTTTTACTTTTTATCTTTAGCAATCAGTCGTTAAGAATTAAATAATATAAGATAGCTATTAATATCAAGTTATGCCATATTTATAACCGTCTAAAAAATAACTATATGCACGCGAACCGCGCCAAGAACTCATATACTCGTATTTAAAATGTACAATGTCTATTCCTTAAAAATACAACGACTCTCCATGTGAAGTCACTTTATTAACATATTTGTGGGTTTATCATTGTAACAAAGAAGCTTGCCTACTCCGGATGATTCATCAAAATCAATTAAAATTACAGTCGATTTGCCTAGACCAGTGATACTTATGAAAGAACAAAAAGAAATTACTTAAGTCGTGACGTTTACAGTAAAAGAAAACTTTGGAAACAAAAGTAAGTGTCTTTAGTGATTTTAAAAGAAAAAATAATAAAGAGAACAAAAAAAATTAGAATAACTAATAAAACAGAGAAGATTTGTCCGTGTGTATGTGTAGGACATGGGTGCATGTGTTTCCACAAGGGCAACTCAACCTCTAAAATTTTTTAAAAATCGAATCCAAATCAATCATAACAAATTATAAGTACATACTTTTTTCATAGTTATGAAATATCTACTGTGGCGTGCTTGTAAGCTTACCGTACCTCGTCAATGATGCACTATTTTAACTCCTTTAAAGACTTTTTTGAGCAACATGCGCATTCACCAACGACTGTTACGTGGGAACGCATGTTTACATAAAAGAAGAATAAAAATCTTCTTCGTCTCAATCATCATAATAGAAAAATATAAAATTCTTTAAAATCGTGCGGAAATATCGATGAAATATCGAAAAGTCAATCACCTCGATTTTTGCTCATTCTAAAGGTTGCAATCACCCCACCGACAATACTCTCGCTTCTACAAATACCAAAATAGTAAAAAAACACATGCACGCACGTGCCGTATGTCTCTAAAAGAAAAAGAAAAAAAAGAGTGAATGTATAAAGAATTCAGAATAATCGCACTCACTTATCGGGAGATGACGGGGGAGTGAGCGTAACCGTGCCGAGGGCGACGTCCGAGTCGCCGTTGTTGCTAGCAGGAGTATTGGGATTTGAGGCCGCTACAGCAGCCGCTGCCGGCGATGACGTCGCGACTGCGTTGGCCGGAACGCTACCAGGATTGGCAATGCCAGCGCCTTCCGGCGATACCCGTCGGTGATGCTGCGGCGGCTGTGGCTGTGGCTGTGGCTGATGCTGATGCTGATGCTGATGCTGGTTACCGGGGCTCGTCGATCTGCTATTGTGGCTAGTTATCACCGTCTGGTGATGATGATGGTGATGTGGATGATGCTGCTGCTGGTGGTGTTGTTGCTGATGCTGCTGCGGATGATGGTGCTGCTGCTGATGATGATGCGGCGGGTGCGCATGCTGATGATGCGGCTGATGCTGCTGGTGATGATGCGGCTGCTGATGATACTGCTGAGGATGATGGTATTGGGGGAGCGACGTCGTGACTCCCGTCAATGGCTGCTGCTGTTGGTGATGCTGTTGCTGCTGCTGCAGCTCTTTATCTTTGTTTGTGCTCTTGAACTTCGCAGTGCCCTTAACGACGTCGGAGAGCCTGTTCTGCGACTGTGTGCTGTCGGGGTTCGTGGCTTCGGCGGCCGCGTTGAGAGGCTTAGTAGCATTGACGTCGAGGCCTGGCAGAGGCGGGAACGCCGCGGCCTCCAGGTCGAACTGTACCCCCCGATTGTGCTGCGTGCTATTGCCGCTCGTGCTGCCGGCCTGGCCAGAGCTCTCTCTAATCGACGGTAGAGAGTTACCGCTGCTATTGGCCTTAGACAGCGCTTCCTGGTCTTTGGTCCTGCGGTGTGTACGATGACGCGTAAACTGAACCGACGGGTCTTGATTCGGAGCATCGTTCTCCTTCAACGAGAATGTCCAATAGTTAGTCGAATTCGAATTTTTTGGTTTCTTAGGGAATCCGGTCTTATAGGGATTCAAGGGTACCTATATATTGACGTGGGGTTAAAAATTTTGGTTAGTTAGTAAAGTTTGTGTATTTTGTCGGTTTTCCTATAATATTCCAATTGTTTTAATTTTTTTAGTAAAAATAAAACAAATAAAAAATAATGTTTCAAGTTTTTATTACTTCATGCATTGAACTGATTGAAGATTAAAAAAAAATCTGGCTGAATTTATTCAAAAAAATGGTTAATGGAAAAATATTTGTATTAATTAAGTCAAATAACTTATTTACTTATATATTTAATCATAATAAAGAATTTACATATTACCAAGTTTATAAAACTATTTGAAAACTAAATTGAATTTTTATGCCAAAAACTCAATCGAAATTTTAGTGATCACGTAACATCTTCACTTACGTGTATTTATTTACTAATACGTCATCGTTTGAATGCCGTTATATTTTTGCCGACTTATTTTTTTATTGTTCTGTTGAAATATGTATTAATTTGTATTTAGAAATTTTAATTTTTAATATTTTTATTACCTATTTTTTGTTATACTAAGTATTATGTTATTCTTTGAAAGTATAAGGATGCGTCTTAAAAAAATAAAGTGTTGAATTCCACCTTCAAATAAATTTTTTATTATAATTATAATAAAATTAGAATATTTTTTGTTGAACAATATTTTTAATTGTTGTCAAAGTATGTAATTTTATTAATATCAAATTTTTATTCATGAATGTTTCAAATTCTACTGCATTTTAATAAATCATTTATGTTTTATCAAGTTTGATTAATAATTTATTATTTTGTGAAATAAATGTGGTAATAATAAAAACCACTTGTCATTTAGTTTTCTTTTTATAATTACCCAAAAAATTAAAGAGTATTTAAAAAATTATTAATGACATGAATTAGTAATAAAAACCATTAAGTCCTCTATTGGATGAAATAAGTATGTAAGAAAAAATTCATGTAATTACCTGTGACCCTTTGTTAGCATGACTGCTAGTGTATTGAGCCTCTCCTACATTTGGTGTATGGGAGGACTGGAACTTTGTGCCAGCTGGATAGGAAGAAGATATTGGCTTTGCACTGGGCAAGACATTCGGGAGGTTTGGCGCTGCCACTCCTATAGATACAGGTCCTCCACTCAATGGAGGATGTGATGTCCTAGCCATCGGTACCATGTTTCCTCCGCCATCCATTAGACCACCTCTTTCAGAACCATTTCTTTGTTTATTTCTGGAATAAGTATTGCTGTAGGCAAATAAAAATATTTATGACATCATTCATTTTAAATTGTATGAAAATATGAATGAAATTTATAATGTAGTAAAATAAAAATTTGTCATATCTATAGAATTATTTATCATTGATGTTTATCTAGCCGATTCAATTTCAGATTAGCTATAAGTGAAAATAAATTAATTTTCTATCTTTTTCTAATTTGAATTAGATAAATATCAAAGATTGTATTCACACACTTATGATCAAAAGGAAAAAGCTTGTCTTTGACAATCTGAAAATAAGTAGGAATTTATGAATAGAAAACAAAATTATATCATTTCTTGTTATGATTTTAGTGTAAAGTAAAAATTAAAATTTTAAAACAAATTAATACTTATTTATTATATTTATATATATTCTTTTTAAATATAAAATCTTTCATAAAAAGTATAAATTTAATATACCTGTTTCGTTGATTGAATCTTGTATTGTGTGGTTTGAATGTACCATGGGAAGCAAGTCCATTCATTGCAAAGACACCAGTCATGTCAAAATAAGCAGGGCTTGCCGGGCCCCAAGGCATCATCCCCGCAGGATAAAACGGCGGATGCTGAGAAAATAAAGGTAAACACTACTTAAAACACAGACTTTGCTGAATTTTTAATTTAATACAATTTGAGGAAGTTTTATCTATAAATTCTTTTAATCATACTTTGTTTAGAAAATCGAAGAGTACTTGTTGGATGATTCATTCATTTATTTATTTAATATAAATCCTAAAGGCCTAATACAAATGGCTTTGAAGTTTGCATCATTAGAATGCAACAAAACAATTTCTTACAATTATTTACTGTTACTTAACAATGGAAATTCCATCTCAATCTTTGTTATAAAGTTATTTTATAATACAAAACAGTAAATCTACACGCAAAATTAATTTTTATTAGTATAACCATGAAGTAAAATGAATTATTTCATTGAAACTCTAACATTGTAAATTCCGACCCATTAATACAAAGCATATATTTTTTTTATACAAAATTTTACAGATAATACTTGAAGAATTTTTATTGTTTTCATAATTTTAATAAATATATCAACAAAATATTATCAAACTATAAATATCAGACAAAACTTCCTGATATCATTGTCATTATATTACTATAATAAGTGTGTGTGTGTGTGTGTGTGTGTGTTTGTGTGTGTGCATGAACATGTGTGTTATATAAAATATAATAAGTTTTGCATAGTACTTACGTAAACATGTACTTGATTTGGATATGGCGGCATAGTAGTTTGTGGCATGGTAGTCCCATTTGTATAGAGGAATCTCTGTTGTCCAGGTTGATAAGTGTTAGGATCAAACACTGGAGGGGGTGGCGGTGTTCTGTAACCATTCTTCATGCCACCAACATTTGTCACCGTTGGTAATGGTAGCCTGTTCATTGGTTTTGCTTTTATGCGTGCCATGATAGGCTTTCCCTGAAACAATATAAAAAGACTATTGAAGAAAGAAAAATAATGACTCATAAGTTTTCTCTCATTTATTAATGGTGTTAATTTTTTTATATAACAGACACCTGTACTATGTACAATAATAACTGCTATTACATCAGATTTAATGAGTATGTAGAATAATAATTTTCTTACCTGAAATTCTCGCACTTCCTCCCTTAAAAACCTATAGGCCTTTTGAGCATCTTCATCAGACTCAAATGTAACATACCACGAACTGTTATGAGCAAACTCACATGAAATAAACCTAGGACATCCTTCCCCAGAAAACAGATTCTGAAATTTACATAATTATTCCTATATTATATAAACGGTTATAAAAGAAATATTGGTAAAATATTAAGACATAAATAATGATACATTATGAATTGAAATTTATTTATTTATTTTATTTCTTTTATTATTTTTATTATACATCATAAATTTAATTGTGTATATTAACGTTACAGTCTTGAAAAAAATCTACCTTTACATCTTCAATTGGTGTATTATCAGGTATTTCACGAAGTATAACTATACACCTTTTGTGGTTTGGTCTAACTTTTTGGCCTTCTTCATCAACTTGTACATTAGGCGACTCTCTGAGCACCTCTGTTATTAATTTTATGTCTTTTGTCAATTTCTTGACTTGATTGAAATTTGCTACCGTCCAAATTGGTACATATTGATCATTATCCATTTGTGATAATAAATATGCATCATTAGCCAAATTCTCCCTAAACATAAAAAAGAGATTACAAAAGTGATGTCATACTTAATCTACTTAATGTAAAATGAAGCAAGATGAAGTTTAAAAAATATATCCAGAACTTGTGTATTTGAGAAAAAATTCTCTTAAAAATGTGATCCACTTAAAAAATTTCGTATATACTTTAAAGGAATCTATAATAAAGTTTTTTTAAAATGTTTTTTCTAAAATTTGTTTTAATTATGTCCAAATACTATTATTATTATAATTATTATTATTTTTCTTTTTGTTCATTTATTATTTTATTATTTAAAGCTTTCTTATATTGTTTACAGGATTCAAAAATATTATAATTAAATTATGATATATAATTATACACTTCAAACATTCAAGTTTCAATATAATTTTTTGTTTTAATACTCAAGTATAAAAAAATATCATGTACTAAAATGTAACATGGTCCAAAGATAAAAAATATAATTTAAATATGAATAAATAATAATTATACAATCAACAAATTTTTTTTTAATTTTAAATAAACATGAAAAATGGCAAGATATTTATTTTTGTAAGAGATTTGAAATATAACAATTGAAAAAAAAGTATTTAAACTGTATAGAACTTAATAGTAAATTTAACAGGAAAAGTTAGATAAATTTAATCTTTATGTTGTTTTTATAGATTAATGACCACTTAAATAAATTGTTTAGTTTGATAAGAAATATTGAAAAAATGAATTTTCCATATGTTTATATAAAAATATACCTATACATTTTTAATAATAAACTTTAAATAATTTGTACAAAGAATAAAATATAAATTTTCATAAAGTAAATTAAAACAATTTAAAACTTTCGAATAATTATTATGATAATTTATATTTCTTGAAAGCACAATAAAATTAAATAAAAATTCTTTTAAATATAAATAATAATAATGTTGTCAAAAATATTTGAAAGCAACCAGTAAATTAAATTGTACTTTTGTTTAAACAATTAAATATGAAAGTATATGACATGTATATATATATATATATATTATAACTTCATGATTGTAGCAGAAAATGATTATTTTTAAGAAATGGAGCATTTATACCTCATGTGAATATCTCATATAATAATTTAAAGAAAAAAAAAATAATCATGTAAATGACAAAGTGAACTTTCTTTATAGTATTCAATGGCAAAACAGCTTACTCATTCAATCAGAATAATCATAAGTACCTGGAAAAGTAGTATTCGAGTTGGGAAGAGAGCATCTGCTTCAACTGCTCAAGTGGCATATTGGGTGTAGAATGTTCACCAGCCATCTGGGCTGGAGGTGCAGGGACATCGCTCAGCGGAGCCATTTCGATAGGTGCGTATCCTACAGCACCTCCTATTCCCATGGCAAGTTGGGGCAATGGCTCAAGGCTGCCCACACCCGTGTCCAGCATCAGTTCACCAGTAGGTGCTCCTCCGTTCATGACGGTGTAATCTATACCAGGGGCACTACCACTGACTGCCGCCAGGGATTCAGGGGTGGCTGGGTAACCCGCCCCTGGTGGGAGCTTCCCAATGTCCCCATTCATGTACACGTAGCCTGGGTGAAACGATGGAGCTCAACTTGTCTCCCGCTCTAAAAAAATCAGGACAAAATAAAAACGCCATTACAGCTGAGAAGCTCTAAAGAAATTTGTTAAAATTCCCATCCCCCACCCTCTCACACTTCAATTCCCAATGAAACTAGATACAGCAGCTGAGTGATGTAATCTTTCTGAGAATTATCACAGTGTAAAAATAAACATATGTTCGATGCAATTAAATGTCCAAACTGTGATAATTCCCACAAAGCTGACACACCAGCAGGGATCCAGCTACCGTATAACCATAGCCTCTGGTGTGCCAGGATGAGGTGCCACAGCGGCACCACAAAAAAAAAGTCAACCTAACGAGCAGGCAGTATTGCAGCGAGTCATCGTACTGCACTGCTCTACAACAGTCCAGCACCCACACCTCCTACTCCATCCTCCCTCAGAACCCACGACACACATGCACACACACATACACACATCTTGCACACAGTCACACACCAGCCAAACCTACACTCTCCCGGAAACGCACAGCTGCTCGCGCGGCGGCACCAGGTCGCGCGGATCCGCAACGACACACCACTACTATTACTGCTACTGCTGCTGCTGTGGCCGTGTGCACAGTCAGTCAGTCAGTAAGTCAAAGAGAGAGCCTCTCCTCTCTCACTCGCTTCTTCTTTCCTTCCTCAACGATCCCAATCTTCAGCTTGTTCGCCCTCGAGGCTACTCGCGGCAGCGGTGCGCGCCTGGCAGATTCCGCCCGGACGACGGGCAAGCTCGCGAACTCGCCACACGCGGTGCACGGCCGAACCGTATGGCAGCTGCTGCTTGCTCTGCTGCTGCTGTGCTGCCTCTCTCGCGACACTCACTCGCGCTCGCTCGCCTCTCTCGCACACTCACACATGTATATAACGTATATACGAGTAAGAGAGAGAGAGAGCGCGGGCGCGCACACAAGCGAGAGCGACGAGGACGGAGATAGGCGCTTATTACGGAGAGAGGCAGCGAGAGGGAGGAGGACGGCGAGATGCGCGAGAAGGCAGCAGCGGACGGCACTCGTTCGCTCGCCTCGCTCGCTAGCTAGCTCGGGCGCCCTCGTAGAGGATTTTCGCGAGAAAAAGAGCCAGGGGGAAAGAGAGAGAGAGAGAGAGAGGGAGAGAGAGAGAAGAGAGATAGAAGGTAGCTGGAGAAAGAGAGAGCGCGCGGGAGCGCGGAACTACACGGCGACACTAGGTGTATAGCAACATACACGAGGCCCCGTCGACGACACGGACTCAAACGTGCATCGTCTCTCTCACTCTCTCTCTCTTTTTCGCTCTACCTATCTCTGTCTCACTTTTTCATTCTCTCTCTCGTTCTCTCTTTCTCACTCGTCTCGTAGGCTGGCGTGCAATATGTTGGCGGCCGACTGGCCAAATATAGAGCGAGACACCGCGGCCGGGTCGCCGTGCAGCGCACTAGCGGCGTCGCGAGCGCCCCGCGTGTACCTTTCAGGCTGGAGTATACTGCCACCTCGTCTACGGGATGTAATGAACTGTACCTTCGCTGCTGACGACAGCGGCGACGACGACGTCGGCTATACGGCTACTCTCGTAGTACACCAATACTATACTCCTACGCTACTACTACCACGCATACACGCACACACACAAGCATGCATGCACTCGTGGAGAGAAAGACGGATACAGAAGGGAGAGCACATACATACATCTCGGGACTTACCCATACATACACATACGTACACGCATGTAAGCTGTGTTGGCGCTGTCTTCCACCACCTCTGCTTCTTGGCGACGACGTTCGTTCGTTCGGTTGTTCGGTCGCTTGCTCGCTGCGCCTCGTGGCGACGCCTCCGCTCTCTCTCTCACTCACACTCGCTAGCAGCGCTTTCGCACGCGCGCGCGTGTGTATGTGTATACTTACGCGCACGCCTCGAGCTATGCTGCTGCTGCTACTACTCTTGTTCTTGTAGACGACGTCGACAGGCGCGTTACTATACTCTCTTTCGCGACTCGATACACGAGGCGCACGGAGAGAGCAGCAGCAGCCCCGTACGCTCTCTCTCTCTCTCTCTCTCGCAGCAGCAGCAGCGAACGACGGAACGTAGAGAGGAGAGGGAGACGGAGATAGGCGGAGAGTGAAAGATTATCGCGCACTCGTGTAAACGCGGCAGCGCGCGCGCGCGCGCTTGCTCGCTCGCTCTTACTTCTATGCACACATACTCTACGGGGATAGGAAAATTATATGTATTATGATGCAGCTGGGCGCTAAGAGCGCGGGACGAGGGAGGGAAGAGAGGTTACTCATGTATGCTACAATACTGGACTGACGCCCCCGCTAGATGCTCTTCTCTTACTGACTTAGATTACGTTAATAGCTTACCTTCGGAAAGCGCGTGCGATGATGCGTGACTGTCCCTTCGTTCCCCGTGTCTGTCTCTCTAAATCTTTCTATCTGTCTCTGTCGCAACGTACGTGCTCTTTACTCCTCCCTTCACCTATGGCGACGAGGTTGCTCCAGGAGTGGCCCCGCGGCTGCACACACCGATAGAGAGATTCTGGCGGCTCTGATGTAGTAGTAGTAGTAGTAGTAGTACAAGTTGGCAGCAGCAGCGGCATACACGACGATTCTTTCTGTATATCTTTTCTTCGTTATATGCTTATTAGTTGTACGTTGTCGCAGGGCGCACAGACCCTTGCGCGTGTGCACAACCCACGCGCGCACCGCACGCTCGCACACGCACAGTCGTCAACAACACAACACTCCCCGCGTCTCTGAGTGTGTGTGTGTGGTGTGTTGTGCGGCGTGTAATATGACGGCACACACACGACACGCACGCACGCACGCCCGACGACGACAACGACGACGACGTCGAATACAAAATCTTGCCTTCCTCCCACGGGCGATACGCGGCTGCGGCTGCGGCGCGGCAGCGGCGGCGTGTGCGGGGAAACTACAAAATGGCCGACACACGCGCGCGCTCCTACTACGAAGCAGCCAGCGGGCGGCAGCAGCAGCACTGGGGGCACATGCCTGACCTGGGCAGCAGCACAGCGAAGTCTTGGTGGCGGCGGCGCGGCGCACAGCGGCGAAGAGCAGCAGCACTAGCGCGCTCTCTTTCTCTCTATCTTTCTTTCTCTTTAGTGCATTCTGGGCGACCGCCGCACCGCCGCTCTCCTACGTTCACGCATCTGTGTGTGTATGTGTATATATATATATATATATATATATATATACACACACACGTAGGAGAAGTCGACACGACGAAACGATATATAGCTTACGATGACTCGGACATGTACATGTGCGTGCGTATGTAATGTATGTGTGTATTGGCTATACGAGAGTAGGTATATAGAGTTAGAGTCGCAGTTCTTTCGACTCGACAAGAGCGGGATTTCCCCCCTTCTCTTTTCGCGCGCGCGCGCGCGCGCGAAATTGG
>JAYJLV010000001.1:7920619-7943279 GCA_036873485.1 Torymus texanus | reverse complement strand
ACAGGGGTGGGTTTTCCCCCTTTCTCTTTTCGCGTGCGCGCGCGCGCGCGAACGTAGTAGCCTAGTAGCATTGGTATGTGTATATATGCGTGCGTATATATATGCAAGATGCAACTCAACGATGCGATAATGGCGAATGCGTGTATATGTATACACGCGGGGCGGTATGCACATATGAATGTGTGAGTGCGTTGTTTTCTGCCGGGGGGCGGCATCTCGCGGCGACCGGCGCCACGTCGTGGCGGCAAGTTCGAGCCAAAAGATATCCAGCTGTTTTTTTCGAGTCATTTCGGCGATTGTCGACTTTTTTTTGTTTATAAACGATGATGTTAGGATGCGATATCTTCCGATAATTCATTGTACGATATATTTGTCATAATTACGGGACAGTCTACGATAACTTCTTGGAAAAACCCTTTGAATCGTCAGCAGCAGCGCATCGGCATCGCGCCCGCATGTTATGCAGTCGTAGTTCCCCCCGCATTAACTCCGTAGCGTCTTTCTCTGAAAAGTCTCTTGCCACGTGATGTTGTACACGACGCATATACAAACGCTGCATCACTTCCCCTCTCGAAAAATCAACGGCCGCGTGTCACTTTCTATCACATCCGCGTGCATATATGCATGCATGTGCGTCACCCATCATGAACCCTCCTATATACATCTACTATCTCGTCAATCGTCATCATTATCTTATCTTACTCAAAACAAAAGAATGCTTATATAGGCAATTTTCACCATCTCAAAAAAAAAACGTATAGAAGAGAACCAACGGGAAGAGCCCAGCTGTGAGCCACATCCGCCGCCGCGCGTGCATATAGCAGCAGCATGCGCTCGAGAACAACCGATCGCCGCAGCCGTGCGCGCAGCGTGACGCTGCAGTCCTGTAGTTTACGCGAAACTTCTACCTAAGAGAAACAAAGAGAAAAAGAAAGAGAGAGAGGGAAAGTGGGAGAGATGATTTACAGACGAGTATGGCAGCATCTGGATGGAAATTTTTTAGAAAAACCAAAAACTTCAGGAGAGGATAGGTTTAGCCACGCTACATACTAACAGCGTCGCTTGTCTCGCTTGTGCACGCGGTCGCAACGTGGGCCGCTTGTGTGCGCGCGCGCGAGAGGCGTGTGCAAGAGCACCAAGCGCGCGCGCGCATCAGGCTTTTCCGCATTTGTTCGCAACGACCGTTAAAGAAAAGGCACGTTCGGTAAATTTTGAATTTCCTTTTTCTACCTGGAATTTTGGGTTTCGTCGGTAGTTTAAAGTAACGCTGAGTAAATCGAACACTGATTCGTTAAGCGGAATGGAATGCCAAGCGATCTAGGCTACTCTTTGCTGCTACTCTCTCCCCCTCTCTCTTTCTCAGCGCTTATCGAGCGATTTTCCGATAACACAACTGAGCAACAGCATAGAGCGTTATACACATTGCACGGGGCCACGAAGCGATAAACCGTCAAAACGAGCTAATGTTCTTGTAATAACCGGCAAAAACTAGGCCACGTGAAAGAGAGAAAATTCATTTCCGCGTCTGTGTATAAATGTGTATATACCTTATATATATATATATATATATACACACACACACACACACGCATAGACATAGATCGTGTCGCTTACGGTGGGCGCTCGGAAAAGCGCGTCGTATGAACATACACCGTCGCGCGCTTGTTCCCCCCGATCCACGAAAGAATCCGAGAACTCTCTATCGCTCAGGCTCTCCTTCCCCTTCTCTCTCTCTCTCTCTCGTCGCTATACATACAGCACACAGCGCGGTTGCTTGCTTGCTTGCTTGCTCGGGCGCGCGATGGAATCTACGCAAAGCCCGTTAATCGCGCTAAATATTTTGCCTGTGACATAATTCTGCTGCGCGCGAGTACATAGCCGTTATGCAACGCGGAGAGGAGCTATAAGAGCCTAGCGCGCGCCCTGCGCCTCGTGAGGACGACGACGCATGGTATATAGGCGAAATATTGGGGGAGAGAAAGTTCGAAGATTTTCCGTTGTCGCCGCGCGTATATATTGGTATATACACATACCTAAGTGTATTATAAGTATCGTGTGTATATACGCAGATACACACGTATACGTTGACGTCAGCGCTTTTCTCCTTGTAGCGCTGACGCAGCCGAGGAATTCCCCTGGTTCACGCGCGCGTCTGGAAGTTTTGCATTGTGCAATTGATAACGGTCGTACACATATATACATATATCTCTCTCGCTCTCTTCTTCGCCTATATGCACTTTTGTGAATGGAGAGCGTGTGTAGGTGTGTTCGGTGTAGGCTGGCGCTGCTTTTGCCCTTACGAATATTCGTAAGTTGGGTATACCTAATTAATAATTGAAATCAACTGCGCGTGCGCACGTCGACAAAGGTCCATAGTTCAAGTTGCGCTGTCGAAAGCGAGTTTACAGATAGTTTATCAGCGTTGGTAAGGAATGCTGATTTTTTAACACGGTTTCGTGCCCGCGTGTACTTACAGCGCAATTAGCATTTGCTTGAGAGTACGGTGGAAAGAATAGGGGGGAGGATATAGAAGAGTTTTAGGATGTGAATTGGAGCAGTTGAGAGATGGGTGTAAAAAAAGAGAGCTGATCTACGTGAAAGTGGTGAATTGCCATTTATTTATCTAGAACAGCCACATTTTTCATTGCAAAAAGGGAAACAAACAAATCAAGTCATCAATACTGATTTAAAAAAGGGGGAGAAAATTAATACGAAAAATTGAAAAAGTCGCATCGCAATCGTTTTACACAGAAAAGAATCAAGGACGTTATCGCGTTTTTCACAAAATGATACATTCTCAAAACGATGCAGACTTAAAGGCACAAAAGTTGAGAGAACGCATGACTCATTATCTCGTCATTCAACATTGTGAACATTTAAGCGCAAAAAACTACATCTTTTCTCTTTTACATACATGTGAAAATTAAAATATTTTTTGTTTTTTGTTCTTCAACTGGATTCTTAAAAAAAAAAAAAAAAAGAGAAAAATTAATTACAGTATACAAGTAAGAAAAAAGCCAATCTGAGCCCTAAGAAAGTATTTTCCATCTTCTCTGAACACGTCTATTGCGCCCAGATACATATTATCTAATATCAAAATGAAGATCCATTCATCTAACAGGGTTTATCGCTTGTTTACGTCTTTGAAAAATGCCTAGTTACGTTTATCGCTATTACACAAAATGTGACAAAATTGTCTTTGTAGTCTTCGTCGTCCACGTCAGATTATCTAACATAAGGCTGTAAAATATTGCTTCCCTATAATCCTTACAAAACTGCTGTCTGATTAAAATAGTATTGTGCCTATTTTTATATTGGTATTGTTATATATTTTTTTTGTTTATTGAAATATATATGCGTATATAATGAGATGGGGATATTCCACGAGTAGTATCAATGAGTAGTGGTGACTGATACAGAGAATTTGAGATGATTAAGTATCGGTAAAGGTGGAGTTGTTTTGAATGGTAGTGGCATGGATGTTTTGTTGTCTGTTTGGTCAGTTAGAAACCGTGAACCTTCAGCTGGTCAGGTTTCGCCAGACCCGATTTTGTTAGCCACTGGCATATATTTTCTCGCTGGTCCCCCTGCAGCTGCAACACCTCCCCGTACTCCGGGTGCTCGATTACAGTCCCATTGCAAGCAAACTCCTGGAATGATTAAACAAATCCATTAGAAATTATTTTGTACATAATAAAACATATAATTTAATTAAAAATTTAATTTGAACAGAAAAAAAGAGAACAATAGTATTGCCTTCAAAAACCTGTGTTCAAACTGTTTGAAAAACATACTTGAAATACTAAAGGCAGACAAGGTCATGTCTAAATATAGCTTGATCAAGATCATTTGATCCAACAAACAACTTACTATTTTGAAAGATCCCGAGATAAAGAAAATAACTATATTATTAATTTTGAACGACTATTGAAGTCATATTTAATTATAAACAGATAAAAACATATGACTAACAAACAGCTCAACAGTTATCCAAACAAGCAGCTGTAAAACCAGCATTAAGACGAGATTTACAACTGAGCATTACTGACAAATCGCGTGCATCTTTGTCGTCTTTGTCGACAAAAGACACGAAATAAAAAAATAATTCGTATCCCTTATTATCTGTTCTATTTTCGGCGTGTGCCAGCAATCAATGACAGATAAAGACACACAGCCTAGAAGCATCTCTTCGTGTGTGTGAACCAACCAACCAACCAGCCAGCCAGAGACAGATACACGCACACAAAGAGGCGCGCAAAATCAACTGTTGCTCTCTCGTGCTTTTGCCTCCTCTCCTCACTTACTCATTCTACGTCGATCGACGACACTCACCTTTTTACATGCTCGGACAATTTTCTTCAAGTCATATTCAGACGAGAGGCCCTGCACGGTTGTTAAGGTCTTGCGACCATTCCGCTGCTGGATCCTTATATGTACGAGACCGTCTTGGACATCGTCGTCTGAACCCTTGATTGCATCTGCAAAGGGGTCTGAAAGGAAAAAGAAAAAAATGTTGTATGTGACGTAGGATCAACGTTCGTTACTTTGCGCGCGCGCAAAAGAGAGACGGAACGATAAACGATAGATCCAACATGGTCGTGAGGACGGGCATTGACGATGAGGCGTGACTCATCCGTGCTCGTGCTACGAAATCATAGTGAAACGAAGCTACGGGAAAACGATGACGTATAAGCTATGGGGATAGGGCATATTTGGCATAGATTGCGTCTTCGATGCGGCCGATTGCGCTGTACGGTGCAAGAGGGAAGACGCCACCGCCATTTTGACGAGACACACACGAGAGAGAAAGAGAGAGAAACCGAACGAGCCAAGTAGCGTGTGTGTCCTCGGGGGAGAGTGAGAGAGACGGAGAAAGAACGAGGCGAGTCGCGCGCGCCTCTCGTTCGCTCTCCCCAAGTGTATGTACCAGCGGTTTCTCTCTCTCTCTCTCTCTTTTTCTCTTTCCCAAAACTCGGCCACCTCATCAATGCCTCATGTCTTATTCCAAAATGAAAAATCCATGTCCTCTCTTTTGGCGATCGTAGTAAAACAAAAACCAAAGAATCAAAAATAAACAAGAGGATAAAAAGAATGTTAACTTACCGAATGTGTTGAGATTCTGGATGGACATACGACAAACAAAAGGTTTCCCTAGTAGATATTACAACTGCAAAGTGCAAGAGTCGTCGGGGTTTTTTTTTATTGGCGATGTGCTGTACACGAGAACGTGTGTCGGTCACCTGCCGCGTGCTAGCACACTAAAGATCCGTTTAATCCCTCGTAGGAGAATCACGGACTGGCTACTACTGGGGCGCGCGTCGTACGTCGTCTCTTCTCGTCGTCGACTACGTAGGATTGATATCACACCACACACACACACGAAAAGTATACGTGTGTATAAGTGAGCGCTAGTATAGAATAGTATGTATATATATGTATATATATATATATATAGGTATGTATATGTAACGTTAAGGTATACGTGAGTGCGTGCGTGGGCAGGGAGGGACAAACGAATACACACCGTACGTATGGAGAGGCAGCAGCAGCACTGAGTGGAGCGGCCCAAAAAATCCAGCGCCGCGCCGTGCGAGAGCACGAGAGAGCGAGCGCAAGCGAGCGGAGCCGGAAGTAAAAGTTGCATTTGTCACGGGACACACGGTGGCGGCGCGGCATGCGCGCGCGCGGTGATATACCACGGGGTGGGGTTGCTGAAAGAGGGGGAGGGAGGCAAGAATATATATATAGAATTTATTCATGTATATATAGAATATGAGCGAGAGAGAGAGAGAGAGAAATAGTGGACGAATGTATATGGTAGAAAGAGCCGTTGTGGCATCGTGGTTACAAAGGGGTGGGAGAGAGAGAGGGGCAAGAAGGGGAGGAAGAACGTCAGAGGAATAAGAGAGGCCGATGTTGCGAGCCAATGAGGCAAGTAGGTGCGCGCGCAGATTAGCGGGATTTTGAGTTTCGACTGGACTTTTTTTCTGCGTTTGCGTTGATATGCTGGTCGATCATCGATCGGCGGGGGGAATTCGGGTTTGGAATTTGCAGAGACGTGCGAATTGTGTTGTATGGGTCGTTGATGCGATTATTTGAAATGACTTTCGAAAACTTTAGCGATGGAATGGGTAAATTGACGTTGTTAAATGCATACTTGATGAATTTAATGAAAAATTATTTTAATCTTTCATTTTTTAGGACAGACTTTATGCGTTTTTAGCTGTTTAGTTGATTTAGTAAAGAAAATTAAATTGGTTCTTTAATTTCTTAAAATTTTTTTACTCCAGAACGTTCATATTATTTTTAGCTGAAATTCACAAAATTAAAAAAGAAAAATTTGACAAAAAGCTTTTTTAAGATATATCATGTTATATTTTGAAAATTATTATTACATGTTAATTTTATCAATACTTAAACATAAAAAAACATTAATAAAAAAAATTTTATTCATCAGTGAATTTTTCTGATGAAAAAATTCTTAAAATTTCATTCTATATTTAACACAAACAACAAAAGCGTCAACGATGAAACAATATAAATCCATTTCATTCTTATAAGTTTAATAAGTAACAACCATTTTCTATATATGGTAAAAAATAAAGTCAAATAAAAACCAAGTCTCTAGTCTATGATTTGCGAGGTTAACGCTCGACTCCACTTGCAGACGCATAGCATAGCCGAGGCATAGTATAGCCGAGAGAGTCGACGTTTCGCGTGGCAGTCCTACGCACGTATAATACAGTAAATGTGTGCGCATGTGCGCGCTCGTGTATGTGTTCCTTCCAGCTGGAAAACGATTGATTGCACGCGCGGCGCACAGGCGGAGGGCATAGAGAGACAGAGAGTAACAATTTTCTCGCTTATACCATCAGTCTCCTTCCTCTCCGCGGTGCCCGCGCTGATCTATCCGTGCAATAATCACCGGGAACAGTGTGCGTTTACGGACGCGCGTGACGGAAAGCTGAGGACGTGGAAAGTCCGCCGAAGAGATGGCCAGTCCGCGGACTCGTCGTGCCTTAGCTGATTTAAAGCCCCACGATGAGAACAACGTGAGTCGATCGTCGACGATTTTTTGCTCATTTTGGAATATTTTTACATTATGTAAGGATGAAATCAGGATCTTAACATGGTTTTTCATTGATTGCAGAAATGTTTTGAGTGCGGTGCACACAATCCACAGTGGGTATCTGTCACGTATGGTATCTGGATATGCCTGGAGTGCTCGGGCAAACACAGAGGACTCGGAGTCCATCTGTCATTTGTGCGCTCCATTTCCATGGACAAGTGGAAGGACATTGAATTGGAAAAGATGAAAGTTGGTGGTAATAGAAATGCTAGAGTTTTCTTTGAATCTCAACCTGATTGGGATGACTCTATGACCATTACGCAAAAGTACAATACTAAAGCAGCTGCTTTATACAGGGATAAAGTAATCATTGAAATATCTATGTTTTAATAATTGAATTTTTATTATTGCTCAAATTCAATATTAATCTTTTTATGTTAAAATTATAGATAAATACTATGGCTCGTGGAGAACCATGGAGTCCAAGTAGTTCAAACGCTAAGGATTTTACTTCTACATATGTTGATAGTAAAAGAGATTATGCAAGTGGAAACTCATATCAAAGTAATTCGTATCAGAGTGACTCTGGTTCTTCATATCAAAATATTAATTCACCAAGTTTCAAAGCTCAAACTGAGGATTTCTTTTCAAGAATACAAAATGAAAATGCCAACCGTCCAGAGTAAGAATTCTCTAATTTAAAAGGGTTTATATAAAATGTATGCATTTCTTATTATTTTTCTTTTTTTCTTTTATAGAAATCTCCCACCAAGTCAAGGTGGAAAGTACAGTGGATTTGGGTATACACCAAATCCACCTATGCCAAAAAGTACATCTCAAGAATTTGTTGATACTGCATTGTCGTCTCTTGCCAGTGTAAGATTAGATTTTTTATTAGTTAAATAAAATGATAAATAATTTCTTCATTAATGTAATTGAAACTTTTTTAGGGTTGGTCCTTGTTTTCCTCTACAGCCACAAAAGTAGCCAGCAAAGCAACAGAAAATGCTCTTAAATATGGAGGAATCGCAACACAAAAGGTATCAGAGATTTCAGTTAGTGTAGGAGATAAGGTGTGTTTTTGTTTAATTTATTCCTTTTTTTCATGTTTGTAGCTAATTTATTTTGTAATTTTTATTTTAGTTATGTTCTTTTCATTGATTTTCTTTTTTTATTTTCTTATGAATTTATATTAGGTACGAGAAGGTACTCTATTGGAAGAAGTAGGAAATCAAGTGAATACTATAGCAGCTAAGGTAGAGATGCTATTGCTTTAGTACCTGCTTAGAATTTTGTTTAGCTTTTTTGGTTCTAATTTCAAAATTTTAAATTTATTTAACTCTGCATCAACTATATATTGTCACACAAATTTTCACTAACCAATGATTTGCTTTCACAACCATTAAAAATCATGATATTTGATCATAAATTTTGGAATTATAGGTTGGTGATTTAGGAAGGCGAGGTTGGGGTGATATAAGTGGAAGCAACACTACAGAACAGAGCTACTACAACTCTCATGGCAATTATCAAGATTCAGGCAGCTCGTATCAAAATACTAGTGCTGATCAGAATAGAAAGTATTCGAATGAAAAGTCATCATTAGTGTCAGGATCAAACCAAAAGTAAATATCAAAATTATATAGTTTTTTTAATAATCTATATTTTTTATTTTGAAGTTCTAATTTACTTAATAATTATTAGCAAATCTGGTGCTTCCTCGTTTGATGCTGACTGGGAATGGAATACAAATTCTGGACCAAAAGAAACAGTGGCTGACAATAAGCCTGCTGTAAAGAAATTGAAAGAAAAGAAGCCAAAAGAAGGATCCTTGATTAATTTTGAATCTGATAAGACGAATTCTAATTGGAACTCTAAACTCGAAGATGATGCCTGGGAGATATTAAAAGATTAATTTTAAAGGGTAGTTAGATATAAAAATTTAATAAATTTCTTACCAGAGTATACATAATTAAAATTCAATAATTGTTTAACTTATTGAGATTTCAAATTATAAATCAATGAACTGGAATTGATTATAAATGTATAAAATTTGATCATGTTAGTTATTTTAATATTTTAATCGAAATTGATTAATGCATTTCATATATTATATCATTTTGTAAATCCTTTCTTAGGAGATATGAGTACTATAATCACTATTGTTATGTACGAAGTAGAAAATTATAATATGTAGAAAGACGATAAAATATGAAAAAGTTGAATACATCTGTTTAATAATTAGTTTTTTTATTAGTTCAGTATTTGAAATATTTCAATGCACAAACATGCAAGTGTACATAATATAAACACTCAACTTTATTATAAACAAATCCATTATCTGTTTCATGAATCAATGAAATATTTTTAAAAACTTGTAATTATACAAATCACATAAAGAATAGTGTTTTGTAGTTTAATTTTATTTATAGTAAACTTAAAATATTTTTTTACACTTTAAAATGTAAGCTTAGAAAACAATTATATGTTGTAAAAATGATAAAACTGTATTGTTTAAAGTGGAAACAATGTTTTTTGATAAATTGCCAAATTTTAAATACCACTATGTATTCAGTACATACAGTATGTAAACATACAATGACTTGTTTATGACAAGTTTGTATGTGAAATATAATTATAAAGAGATTTATTTCAAGTAAATAC
This sequence comes from Torymus texanus, assembly GCA_036873485.1. Lineage (NCBI taxonomy): Eukaryota > Metazoa > Arthropoda > Insecta > Hymenoptera > Torymidae > Torymus > Torymus texanus. The sequence goes on along the minus strand of JAYJLV010000001.1, from coordinate 7,933,546 downwards.
TAATACTGATTTATCATCCTTTAATATTTTACAAAAGTAGTCTATTGTAAAAAATGTTGTTAAGTATAGGGGAAAAATAATAAAACATGTTTTATAAAATTACATCTTATACTATTTTATTGTAGTAAATATAAAAATTAGACTATTATTATTTCATATGTACATAATACTGTTTTGTTTTTTGTGGTTAATAACATTTTCTCTTATAACATTTATCTGATTCAACTTTAGCCAGTTGTCCAATCAAATAATCTGTTGTGCTACATTCATTGGAAGGCCATATTTCTTTATCTACTGTTAAAATTAGTTTTTTAAATAATTCTGCAGTTTCCTTTGATAAACTTGTTGTTAGATGTCCACTACTTGCTTCATACAAAAATTGGTAGGCTAGTCTGAAAAAATATTAATCAAATTATACAATTAGAATTTATTAAGGAGTATTGGGAAAAAAAACGATACAATATAAATATTTTCTTTGTACAATATAAAGATGATTTTTCCAATACTTACTTAAGATCAAAACCTGCTGTTTCTTCTAGAGGAGGATGATTTTCAAATTTATTGATAAAAAGCAAAGCTTCCGGAATCATATTATTATCCTCACTAAAAAGCCCGCTTCTGATCCATACATCCAGTGGAGAATTTACATCTTTCTTTCCTAACTCTGCAATGGTTGCATATTTTCTCATCATTTGCTTTATTGAACTTATTGTTTTATTAGGTAACAATAATTTTATTTTTGCAACATTCTCTGATCCATATTTTTTTAGTCCTTTCAATAGTAATCGTTTTTCAGATTCTGTCCAGCGCTTCTTTCGTGCAAAGTAAGTTTTGTACTCATCTTTGTTCATTTTTAATCTATAATAAAATTTAAATAGTTGTAAATGATAGTTCTGCATGTTTAAAGTTTTTTAATATATTGTGAGGATACATTTTTTACAAACAATAATGCCATCAATACAACATTCGAAATTCAATGAAATATAAATATACGCATTTCCTAGTAGAAAATTAACAATATTTTATAATTAATGTGTTATCAAATGGAAGTATTTTCAAAACAACTTAACATATAACAATAACACTCTGTACGTATAAAAACTATTAGTATCTGTGAAATGCAATTTCTAAAATTTACTTCAAATTAATACATAATTGTCAAATAAAAGAAAAATATTATTCTTAGCTGTAAAGTTAGATAAAAAATAAGTAATTTATAGTTAACATATCTGCTAGGGTTGACAAACATTCAAACTTAAGTATTTTTATTTTGTTTAATATCAATAACCATAAATAATTTCGACATCAAATTTAATTGGAAACCTTTAAAATCATGCTACATCGCACTTCGTATATTTTCCACTGACCTCTAGGTATTTCCTTTACTTAATACAAACAATGGCTCGTATCGGTTTATAACCTTCGTGGAAGAACTCGTCACCGGCGATCGTCAAGACTTTAATCGACAACCACCGCACGTCCCCACTGTGAAACAGTCAAAAGGTATCTGTCGGTCGAATGTCCTTCGAAACAAAAACAAACCTCTACTTATATTATATTTTATTTCTCACATCCGAAAATGACATAAATTAATTGTCCACAACACGTTGCAGGCATGCGCACTGCGCAGTGCTAATTCGCCTTGTATTAAGACTTACAGGCAGCGCTCTACTCGTGACCGGTTTTGAAAGCTCAGATCGTAGGTCAAAACCATCAAAATTTCAAAATATTTCACAGAAATCCCTACAGGCAACAGTTTGTTAAAATATTATAATAACCATTTATTAAAAGGATTTTTTATATATATATAATATTTAAAAACTGAAAAATTTTTCAATAATATTTTATGTTTTAAAATTTGGGAAATATAACTTTTTACTATTTATTTATTTATTTATTTTTTTAATAACTAACTAAAATAAATAACTTTTTACTATAATACCTTACATTATATTATACCGTTTAAAACATGTTTTTTTGTTGTTTTCATGTTTTTTCCGTCGTATACAAATACAATAATGTATAATGTTTGATACCCTCAAAAAATGAACACCAGAACGGCGCTACCTGTACTGTTATCAAGGCGAATTATATATATATATTACATACCTCGCGAAATGCGAAATCGCCCAAACCTCCTTCCCGTCGTCGCTACGTTGTGTACACTGACTTGCGCAACATCAATGGAACCAGATGATTGTGGGTGTTTCGCGGTTATGGACGACAGCGGATTTGCGCGAGAGAAAGCTTTCGTCCGCTCGTGAATAAACTAGCCGCAAGTTCCCCCCGCGCTTCGTTATACGCGAGCGATTAGCTTTCGCACACGTCCAATGTCATCGGCTGTGTTCCTGTGAAAGCGCGCAAACATTATCCCCGAGGACACCACAGTCAGCAGCAGCAGTATAGTAGTATCAGCAGCAGCGAGAGTGACTGGGAGAGATTGAGATTGAGATAGAGAGGAGGAGAGAGATCGGGAGACACCAATGCGGAACTGAAAAATGGTAAGACGTAGCGAGATAAAGACTGTAGCAGCAGTTAACGTCTGTTACTGCTTACGAGCTTTGAAACGTCACGGGAATATCCTGTGCGTTATTGTGGGCTGAATTGCAACGACAGGTACACCTGTTTCGGAACATATTTCGCTTCTCGCCTGAGTTTTTCTTATTCTTTTATTGTTTTTGTTCGTAAGTTTCGTTTGTTTCGTGAATTCGTTTGTTGGCATACCGTGTAGCGTTCTGATTGCTACCTCTTTCTCGTACCGTTAAAGGATCGTATGACGAAATGTATACGTGCATGCGGGGAATTCGTAGTCGTCGGTTCAGGTGAAAGGAAAAAGCGAAATACAATAATGGTCACATGAGCAATACAGCAGGTCGAAATCACGTGCCTTATGCCGAATGTAAATAATGGATTCCGTGTTATCGGGCGCGCGAGCGCAAGGGGATTTAATATATAAACACCTGAACTTGCTCGTAAGATTATCTCGACTCGTCTGATATCTGCATTATGAGATTATTAGATTACATTTCATCATTCATCTCTGCACTCCCACCAAGTGTAATTATCTTCTGCTACTAACATTAGTCACAAGTTAACGCTTTTCATGCATGCTAAACATGTTTTGTATGATAACAAAAGGTAAGATTATTAATAAAATCATCATCATCGGGGAAATAAAGTTGGAATATTACTATTATTCAACAGGTGTACTAACTTTTTTCGTAAATATGCTGCTTTTTCAAAACATTTGCTTTTACAAACTCACAATGAATTTGTGCTAAATAATATTTTTCTAACGCTCCACGTTGGAAAATCTTCATTGGTCTTGTGCAATTAACTACTGACGATCACTTCCACACTTTGTGGATTAAGTGTAAGTAACGCAAGCATGTGTGTTTATGTACAAAACAGATCAGCACGATGCCATGGAGAAGTTTCCACTGAAAGGCACATCGACATCAACTTCATTGAGCAAACCAAATGCCAGTCCGCTTACAACCTATAACTCGGTTGATGCCAAGGTAGGCATCCAATAGCTTTTCCATTCTATATACATGGGAAACATGAGTGAAAATTATGTTTTTATTTCAAAACTTTTACATTTTGAAAAATTAATAATGAATCATTTGCCTATATCTTTATATAAGAGTTGATGCAATCTATTGATGCAATATCATTTGTAATGTAAAATATTAGTAACGACATAAAGTATTATATAATCCTTAATACCATATAAAGGACAGAATGTTGAATATGTTGTTTTTTTGCCATGAATTTATGCATGATATTCAAATTATTAAAGGATTGATATTTTTTACAAATTTAGTTAGTGAAGTGATTTTAAACTTATAGTTTCTTCATTTTCACAAAAGTTTCCTTTTGAATGCTTTTATTTTTTAATTTATTGATCAAATTTCCATGGCATAGTGTACATTTTATTTTTACCTTATGATTCATTATTTTTACTATATTTTGGCTTTTCAATCAAATAAGATCATCTTCCTCCTAAGCTGTAAAATGAGGTAAAGTTTAGGCAATTTTTTTTTATGAAAAAAATTTTAAAAAAAGCACTATGCACATTCATAACATTATCATATACATATATGGATAAATTATTGATGATTTGAATAAACTTTAGAATTTGTATTTTATCTTATCTTACTAAAAAAATTATCAAAATTTCAGAAAGGCAATGGAGTAGAAAACAGTAATATAGATAACCCTAGTGCTCGTAGTAGTATTACAAGTCGAGCTGTTAGTTTAAGCAGTGATGAAGACATGCTGGATGTGAAGCATCAGAGCAGTTCTCAACAAGCTGAGAACAATCAATTTTTTGAGAGGAGCATCCGTGTCGATGATGCTACCTCCCACTGTAAGTATATAAGAAATATACTTATCTTATTTTATCTTATAGTTTGTTTATACAAGATAATACTTTTCATAATCACAATTTTTCAAGAATATTCATTATATAATGCCTATTTTTTTTTATAGTTTCTGCTGACTCTGATGACATTCCTGGTATTGGACAATATGATGATTTCCATACCATTGATTGGCAAAGGGACATTGCCAGGGATCGCATGCACCATCGATACATTTTGAAAAAGAAACATGATTCCATATGGGATTTGATTAAAGGAGCACATGATGCTTGGTCGGGGTGGCTTTGTGTATTGCTTGTTGGTCTTTTGACTGGAGTGACAGCTGGTGTGATTGACATTGGAGCATCATGGATGACAGATCTCAAATTTGGTATTTGTCCCCAAGCTTTTTGGTTGAATAAAGAACAATGTTGCTGGAGCTATAGTGAAACAACATTTGATGGAGATAATTGCTCACAGGTTAGTGATTTTTAGATGGTGGCACCTACATACTAAAGTAACATTTATTAAACTTCTATATTTTCTTTTACTTTAGTGGAGAACATGGCCTGAAGTTTTTAGTCAAGCAAAAGATGGAGCAGGTCCATATATTATTTCTTACATGTTTTATATAGCATGGGCACTTTTATTTGCTTCTTTGTCTGCATCTTTAGTACGGATGTTTGCTCCATATGCCTGTGGTTCTGGTATTCCTGAAGTAAGTTTATTTATAAACTTTACAAGACACATGTAAGAAATCTACAAAATAATTAATAAATTTATTCTTTCCAGATTAAAACAATTTTAAGTGGATTCATTATCCGAGGTTATTTGGGTAAATGGACGTTAATTATTAAATCTGTGGGACTTATACTCTCTGTATCAGCGGGTTTAAATCTCGGAAAGGAGGGGCCAATGGTGCACATTGCATGCTGTATCGGCAACATTCTTTCCTATTTATTTCCCAAGTACGGTAGGAATGAAGCGAAAAAAAGAGAAATTTTATCAGCTGCGGCCGCGGCCGGAGTGTCTGTTGCTTTCGGGGCGCCTATAGGAGGTGTACTTTTTAGTTTGGAAGAAGTAAGATTATTTTCAAATGAAAATGCGTTTTTTTATAACTCGTTCTATTAAGATAACGAAATATTTCTCTTTCGTAGGTCAGTTACTATTTCCCGCTGAAAACATTATGGCGATCATTTTTCTGCGCTTTAGTAGCTGCTTTCGTCTTGAGATCTATAAATCCGTTTGGCAATAAGCACTCGGTACTATTTTACGTTGAGTATAATAAGCCATGGATATTCTTTGAACTGATTCCTTTTATCATTCTTGGAATCATAGGAGTAAGTATTCTTATTTTCAATTGAAATTCCAAGGTCCTACCACATTATTTCTAACGTTATTATTCCAACTTACAGGGAATTATTGGAACCTTGTTCATCAAAGCCAATCTACGCTGGTGTCGATATCGTAAGTCATCGAAACTCGGACAGTATCCTGTAACAGAAGTATTAGTCGTGACTGTCTTAACGGCAGTTATCGCTTATCCCAACCCTTACACGAGAATGAGTACCAGTCAGCTCATTTATTTATTGTTCAGAAAGTGCGGAGTATCCGACACGGACATGCTATGGTCAGTACCTAAACCATCCTATAAAAATTCATCTCTCAAATAAAACCACTAACGCTAAAACTCTTTCATCCCCGAAACAGTGATTACCAACGAAACTTCGTCGACGTAAACTCGGTGTACCTCCTGGTACTCGCGTTTATCTTCAAGTTCATCATGACTATCTTTACGTTCGGCATGAAGGTGCCCTGCGGCCTTTTTATACCGTCCCTATGTCTTGGCGCGATAGCCGGCCGCATCGTCGGAATCGGCATGGAGCAACTCGCCTATCACTATCCCCACATATGGATGTTTAGCGATGAGTGTTCAACGGGGGAGGACTGCATTACGCCTGGATTGTATGCTATTGTAGGGGCGGCAGCTGTACTAGGGGGCGTCACCCGGATGACAGTATCACTCGTGGTGATAATGTTTGAATTGACGGGCGGAGTTCGATACATCGTGCCGCTCATGGCCGCAGCTATGGCTAGCAAATGGGTCGGCGATGCACTGGGCAAACAGGGCATTTATGATGCGCATATAGGTCTGAATGGTTATCCGTTCCTTGACAGTAAGGACGAGTTTCAGCATACAACTTTGGCGGCTGATGTCATGCAACCGAAGTAAGTAGGAATTTGTTTACCTTTTTTCGTTTCTTGCGATTGGCATAGATGTTATTGTTGGATGGAGTATTTATCAGCATTGACGTCTTTCGCGATACAATTTTTATAGACTATAATCTCAATGATTATTTTGTCGAATGGATTATCAATCCAGATAATCGCGTTAACATAGTACATTTACGTCAGAGCGATTCATCATAAATGCACTCATTGTCAAACTAATCGTTTCCTTTTCTGTTCTCCCCCTGCCGCAGGCGTAATGAGACTCTGCACGTACTTACTCAGGACTCGATGACCGTGGAGGATGTGGAGAATCTGCTGAAGGAGACTGAGCATAATGGTTTCCCCGTGATAGTCTCGAAGGAGTCTCAATACCTTGTGGGCTTTGTCCTACGAAGAGATCTGAACCTCGCTCTTGCCAATGCCAAGCGAATGCTAGAAGGTATTAATCGACAGTCCCTTGTGATCTTTACAAGCGGTAATAACATCCAGACTAGCGCCCATCCGCCGCTGAAGCTGAAGAAGATCTTGGACATGGCACCAATCACCATTACAGATCAGACTCCGATGGAGACTGTTGTTGATATGTTTAGGAAGTTAGGTTTGCGACAAGTCCTCGTCACGCATAATGGGTACGTCATCGTAATTTGTTTGCGAGACGAATTTTAGTTACTTTGGAGAAGATAATAACTTATGTTTTTGTTTTCAGACGATTGTTGGGAGTCATCACCAAGAAAGATGTGCTTAGGCACGTAAAGCAGCTGGATGACGAGGATCCAAATTCCGTATTATTTAATTAAGTTAGTTTTACACATACATCGTCCACGTATGAACAGCGCTGACTATTCTGATTGATCTGATGAGGATAATCTGGTAGTGTATGTTGAGATGAATGATATTAAATGCTGAAAAGCGGATCAAAATACTTGCAAAATGAGACATCACCAAATGCTGGAAGTAGGAATGTTGAGGGGAAACATCATGGTTACATAATTTATGAACAAGCTATGTGTGTGATCCTTTCATAATTACCTTCTTCCAGTCTTCTTATTTTTATCGTATTATATATATAGTCAATTGTATAATTTAATCCAATGTATCATCACATATATATGTATAGTCGATGTTCTCGAATCTTGTTGTTTGTATAAAATATGAGAGAAAAAAATTTGAATCACAGAGTCTTCGTAATGTATTCAAGTTACATTCAATGTTTTAATAAAGAAAAATTATATCGAGCCTTGTAATTTGGACGAGCAAGTTGCGAGAACGTCGATAGAGGGATAAGAAAGCGGTGAATGCATTATTTTTCTCGTCAGAAATTTGTACTGATATTTTATCTTTAATGTATGTAATTTTAAGTGATGAAAATATATTTGGCACTTTCATGACAGGTCGTTGTATTGTACCTTGTAATGTACAACGATTATGCGGACAAATTTATTATTTTTGCTTCGTATTTGCAGCAAAGAAAACCAATGCGTCTTGAATTGTCCAATTTCGTAATTGTGAATAGTCAAACGATTAGAATGAGATTTTGTTAAATTGAGTCATTGATGATTTTTTTCATCGCATTTTTTAATGAAGGGACACGATTATTTGAATACAGAGAGAAATATAGTGTAATATTTATCTTGTGCAGCTTATGTTATAAGAGAAAATTATACAATTCTAAAATATTTGTTTAATAAAAGCACATTTTCATTATTATAACAGCTTACATTTTTAAATCCTTTTTTATTAGTAATGATTTATTATAAAAATAATTATTCCTTATTCGACGAAGCTTTCCCAAACATATGAGGCGTGTCATATTTTATACAATTTTCATCTTTTATAGTGTTGATTTCAAACATCGACTATTCTGATAAACAATAAATGTTTTCAAGATAATCAAGTTCATTTAATAATTGAAGGATTAAATTGCTGCTTCATTTTTTAATAATACCATTGAATCTTTCAAATTGCGCACAAACTGCAAAAATCACCTTACGGTATCTTCCGTATTACCTTTCCGCAAAACATGTATCATCTAGATAACCATTAGCGATCCCAGACAGTCACGCGCTCAATATCTAATCAACCCCTTATGAAACACTGTTTGCACGTAGCAAACTTTCCTCGATACGCCCAAAATCTCTTCAACATATGTATACCCATACACAAGCTACTCTTCAAAAACAAAAAAAAAACCCTCACGAAGAGAAATCCGCTCGTCTCGGCCCGTACAATCACCCGCTCCAGTTCCAAAAAGAAACTGCAACACTTATATACACACACACTCGCATACATATAACCCCGTACATCTATATATATATATATATATATATATATATACACACACACACATCGTATATGATGCGATGCATCCAAAGCACCGCGCTTACATACAACAACATGCACCATATCATGCATATATGCGTACACGCGTGCGTTCCGCTTCATTGTTTCTCTCGCGGCGGCATACCTAGCACCCTGCGTGCATCATTTCCTCAGCACACTGTCACCTCATTACCTTGGACGTGCCCATGCACCGCCACCACCGCTCTCTCATCATCATTGTCGCGCATGTTATATATACCCAGCAGTTAACATACGTTATATGCGCGGGTCTGTGATAATTGGTGCACGCGTGTATGACAATGCGTATAGTGGTACGCTACGTGAATACCTGATGATATGACGCGTGAATGCATGAGGTGATGGAAAAGAGTTCGGTGAGTATGTATGTGTGTGTATAGTGTTATGATGACTCCTCGCGAGAGGAAGAGAGAGATGGAGGTAATATGATGCGTGCGGTGAGTGCGAGGTGTGTGATTATGGGTATTTCGTATGCGGGTGGTTTTCGTATTGTCGAGTATATATGGGGTGAAAGCTCCTGACGTGGGTCGGACGATTTTTTTTTTTTTTTTTTATTGTATGGTGATTAGTCTGGATAAGAGTATATGTTGGAAACGGTACGGTTTCAATTTAAAGCGACTGAATTTAAGATGATACTATAACGGGTGGGTGATATGGAGCAAATATATGAGAAAAATCTATATTCGAATATTCAGATGCTATATTTTCATTTTTCTGCTATAGTTTTCTATAATAAATATAATGTATTATTCATAGTAAGAACTCTCGAGATGGTGAACATTAATAAGATTAAAATGCGTTCAAACATTTTAATTATATGATATAGTATTATAAATAGAATATCGTTGTATCGTAAAATTGATATCATTTCATGATAAGTTGCAACTATAGGTATGCAATCTTAACTGCCTGATTAATTTGATGCATATCAAAATAAACAATCATCTGTTCTAGATCGAAGACATATTTAATCGCTATAAAAATATGTAGACAAAAAAGAACTTCAATTTATTTTTATCACGTTGCAAAATGTTGATTCAGTTGAAAACTCATCAAGATTAGTGACAAAAAATGTACTAAAAATTGAGGTACTATATAAAACTATCAAGTACCTGCATTTATATATGTGCACGTTTTCATCGCTAACTTTGACAACAACTTTTGACTCAATCAACATTTTGATGCGCGGCAAAAAAGCACATTAAAATCTTTTCAATTTGCATTTTTATCTGCTTTCTTAGTGATTTTTGTAGAATGAATATTTGCAAAATTTCGATGAAAAGTTTAAATAGATTTTTGAATATGATAGCTCATAACTAGTAAGGGAATATTAAGGTAGCTCTGTAATATATCAAAAAGTGGGTTTCAAAAGTAACAGAATTCTATAGCGTATTCTATAAAATTTCAAAAAATTTCCTCTATTTTTTAAAATATAGGTTGCCGACCTATTTTTTAAGAAAAAATTATTGAACTCAGTCATTTTTATACGGCATTTAATAGGAATCATATGAATTTTTATAGAAAGTAAGAAAATTTTTTACTTTAAAGCAGAGTTCTTAAAAATTAAAAAGGATGTTATTAAAGATGAAATTCTGCTCTTTCTTATAAGTACAAAAAATATATATCAAGTCGACCTTTTTAAAAAGGTATTTATTGTTGAGAGTAGAAAATCGCTGTTTTCCTAATCTATTTCGAGCTACTACGTGAATCACAAGTTAGTGAAATTAGAAATTATTGATTTTCTACTCTATGTTTACAACCATTTTATTTAAAAAATCATATAAATTCATAAATAATTTTTTCCCACGTGATTTCACTAATTAAAATGTTAAATAATACTTATTATTTCGTGATCACTGCATCAACTCACAAGTCCTTACAGAACTACCTTAAAATCATACTAAGAATATTGAATTTTTAGGTACCATAAAATAGTCCCTGAAGCTCATGTTAAATTTGATTCATAGAATCATTAAATGTGGTATTATATGCGAAATAACATTGATTTTCGAAGAATTGTTTTAATATATTTTTTTCTTTTTTAATTAATAAACGGATATTTTATAATATTTTTAAATATTTGCGGATAAAAAAAAAATTATATTTTCAATTAAGTTTTCGCATAACGTTATATCTATATTATGATTTAAAAAATGTATGTCATTATATGGTTCTAAATACTTTCAACCCCTTGGTCATGTTTATTCCAAACGTAGATGACAACCTTATCGGCACATGAATTTGATTATTTCTTTGTATTTGAGGGAATCTCTTGTACCGACACAAAGCTTCCTGGTGCACTGATCTAAATGTTTTATAAATTAATATTTTATTGTTACCAACAGACGTACAACAACAAAAATATTACCCAATAACAGGCTAAAATCGAAACCAGTCTATTAAAAAATAAAGATGAAATTTGATACATATGATGAATTTAAAACATGTTAATTTTCAAATTTCATCTTTATTTATTTCTAATGAATTTAACTAGAATTCAGATAAGAAATTTGTCATATATGCGTCAGTTCTCAGAACTCAAGACAAAGCTGATAACAATAAATATTAAATTATAAACATTACGGTCGGTACGGCAGACAGAACTCTGTTGGTATAAAGCATCTCTTTAAACAAAAATCTTAAAAAAACCACTTTGTCAGGCACTCCGTAATCGAATATTTCATCCAAATTTGGAATGATTCATTCGTTAGATTTTTATCAACAGATACTTTTAAAATTTTTTACATTGATTTTAGTCAATCCCTCATTTCAAAAGTGTCTGTGAAAAATTCTAATGAATTAATCGCTCAAAATTTGGTTGAAACATTTTTTAATACAATTACAAAGCATCTGACAGGTTTTTTTTTCTTGAAATTTTGATAGGAAAAAAGAAAATACCATTTAGGTATGATAAGCTAGGGATCTACGTAATTACGAGCCGTTTTCTGATTGTTTAATTACCGAAATTTTTCAAAAATGTCAGACTCTCAGTTTCATCCTTTCTGTATACTCTGTTCTACAATGTGCAAATATGACAAAATAATAGCTTATAATAGTGTGTTTTTGTAATATCAAATGCCTTTTTCATAAAGATTATTATGAGATATTAATTATCATTGATTTCAAATTCTCATTATAGTATTCTAATGTGTCCCTGTTTTCTAATGCACTCTGTTACTTACTGTTAATAAGTTTTGAAAAAAATGGACAGACACATAAGATATAATACTTTGTTTATATACCTCACATGCACCTTAATATAAAATATCAACACTTTTATTAAATCATCGCGTTAGAGACAAAAAAAACTTAATTGCCTTTACATAACGTACACCATTTAATCAAGCTGTGATTATCGATTTTTATGTCTTATCAATATATTTTCTATTCGCACTATATATATTTGAATAATCGTTCTTAAACGGAAAGAATGGCGCGTATCAACCAGCTGTGTATTATCATCATCGACGAGCTATAAAATCGATTTAATTTACCATCGCGTACATACTGGTTAACACATCACGTCGTCGCCGTGCAAAAAAAGACGTTCTAATCCTATAAATTCAAAATGCACGTATACTCGCGGTTCTATAACATCGCATAAATGAATTCTCTTCAAAATCCTGAATAATAATCAAGACATCGATTACTTATATATTCATCAAAGATAGAACATGATTATAAAACCATATGGCTAAACAAACACACACACACATACATACACGCGCGAGCGCAGGTGTAGGAGTATATAAGGTGCGAAAAAATTGTTTCGAACCCGATATCGCGATTGTATTAACATTTCAAATGCACGCGCGCGACTTTTCCGGTATAGTCGACGACGACGTGTCTCTCTTTCTCATGCAGCAGAAAGGCAGAAAATTGCAGCGCGTGTACTTTATATATATATATATATATATATATATATATATATATATATATACACACACACACACACACACACACACACACACAC
>JAYJLV010000001.1:7905755-7920519 GCA_036873485.1 Torymus texanus | reverse complement strand
TGTGTGTGTGTGTGTGTGTGTGTGTGTGTGTGTGTGTGTGTGTGTGTGTGTGTATATATATATATATATATATATGCTCGCACATGTATATAAGTATATACTTATATACACTTCTTGCGCGCCATCATGACTCACGTCGAATCGGTAGACACTCGCTTGCTCGTTCGTTCGCGCGTGGGCGTACAAAGTTACCCGTACGCGCGCGCGCTCCACGCAACGAGGTATATATATATATATACTTGCCATGCGCGTGAACTTGAGTGCTTTTCGCCTGTATAGCTTGAGAGAACGAGTATGTGTAAGACGCGGATCAAGTATACGTAAAAGTAAGAGAGAACATATAGTATGTGTATATTTGCAAGGATAAAAATGTATATGTATATACGCGTTGTTTTGTATGATGATGATGGATTGTATGTGGAGGGGTTATTTTGGTGGTGCGATGATGAGAGTATGGGGTAATTTGATGCGTGGGTGGATTGATTGGGGAATAAGGATGTTGGTATGGTATAGAGGTGGATATAGCGATACGTGTGTATTGGTAGTAATAAGATTGGTAATTAATTGATGTAAGTGGTTTTTCTGTTATATAGCGTGGAAATTAATGGGATCTGCTGGGTTTCAATAGCCGATCTTTTATTAATTCTTCTTTTTTATAGCTGTATTCGCATGCTAACACGTGTTTCTATAATATATGTCGAAACACAACTAACGTTTGTTCATATAGGTATATAATGGGCACTTAACGATCTTCGGAGATCGATGTAAGATTATTGTTCATTATGAATTAACAAACTTATTTTTATTCAATTTTAAAAGGTATAATATATTGATCTCTTAATTATAAACATATATCCACGTTTGTTATTAACATTTCAAAATACTATACAATTTCCATTAAATCCCAAGAATAGCATCTCCAATAATAGACTGTTAGAAATTAAAAGAACATTAAAAATGTTCATGCCCAACATTTCACATACCTATATATACATATATATATAATCCAGCGAACGACGAAGGTTATAAAACTCGCGTTACCCACGCCGCTACGCGCATGACTTAATCTTACCGACATTTCACGATTCGCGATCACCCTTTAATACCATTACTTTATCTGCGCATGAATCATCGAGTGTTGGGAAACGCGCACGAGGCGGCATTAGCCTACTACTACATCGCGCACTTGATCCAAATAAATACATTATAGATACATACGCCACGCGCGTACACGAGAGAGAGAAAGAGAGCAAAGCATATATAATTTGATATCGTACAAGAAATTCGCGTGAAATGACAATTAACGATGGTTTTCTTTCTTCTTCTTCTACGTGAGAACGAAGAAACGCATCATATGACACGCGCGATATTCTTTTTAATAATCCGTTGCGCGCGTGCCTGTATGATGGTATAGATGATGATCGCTCGGAATGAGTGAATCTCGGAGAATATAGACGTTGGTTCATTCTTTTATAAAAATAAGATGCATAATGGTTTGATTAATAGGTAAGTTGATAAGTTTTTTTTTAATTGCAGAAATATCGCGATGTATATATAATCTATTGGTTTTCAGTAGCAACTAACGTGTCAATATTCTTCTGTCGGAATATACGGCGCGTATATGTCTTTCGTTCTTTATGTGACTCATATATGAAGTTATTATTTTGAAATAGTAGTCCGACGTTATCTGTACAATCTCTATGTATAGTTGGCGGATTTGAAAACACGTTATTCGCATCGCATCGCGACCAATTTGTACAACTTAACGCGGCGATTACATCGCGTCACGTATATCGCGTTTAGTCGATGTATTTTCTGAAAAAAATTCTCTCGTTCGCTTCTAATTTATTAATTCTCGCAGTTAATAGATTTCGTAGATGATAAATTTCTCCATAGCATTTCACGCGCGTGCGACGATGTATCTCGCATCAAAACTCTATTTTACCGTTCGCTTTACAGATGTACATATACTTATATATATATATATATATATATATATATGAAAAGGCTGCTGCTGCTGTTGGAGATTTACCGCAAACCGAAATATTTAGAAAATTCCTTCGTCTGTATACATATCGAGAATGCGCGCGGATTCTATACTGCTTTTCTAGATACTTCAAATTACTTGGCACTTTTTCTATAATCCCCTTAGAGTGAAATTTGCGGATTCCGACGCGCGTGAAATAATGTTGGGAAGAATATTTTCGTATACGGTCGATACTATACGTTACGAGCATGATTATTATTATTATTCAACCTTTGAACTAGAGGTAAGTACATCGTGTATGATTCACGTCTTTTTAGTACGTATCATATGTTAATGTTATAAGTCGTATATCTAACGTGAATGGAGAGATAAATTATTATGAGTGACAGGATAGTATAGAAAATGCGTTAGGTATATCTTTTTTTTTCTTTAGTGTGGAAGTTTTCAGTTTTGGTGATTAAGGCGTTATTTATATATACGCGTGTTGTCAATCGGGTTTAAATTTATAATTTAGATGGTAGAAAAATTAAAAGATGATTAGGGTGAAAATAATCTATCGAAATAATCCAAGACTTGTCACTTGGAGAAGGATTAGAAAAAAGACTAAAATTGAAAATGGTTTTATCAACTCTAGACTTTTAAATTTATTAGTTTCAGATATTTAAAATTATTTACTATTAAACAAGATTTAGATTTTGAACGTTTCATAGTTAAGGAAAGATTCTTGTCATTTTTTTATAGATATATCCAAAACAAAACATTTGAAATTTCAAATACAAAACAGTATCTTCTGCTACTCTATAATACAAAACAATACACCTCGAAAAAATAACCACAACCATCAACGCTCTCATTCTCTAACCACTCCAAATCTCACCCATTAGCCTCTCACTCCTCACCTACACTCCACATCGCCGCGTAGTACATACTCACCTCTCGAAATATACCTTTAACGCGCATACCCCATCCGTACACCCATATATCCTTACACACAAAGCGCGCATTCGCTCACCTCTCGTCACCCGTTCGCAGCCTATATATACACATACACATTGTCTCTTTCTCTCTCCCCGTTCTCTTCGCGCGATCGGTCGCCTGGCTGGGAACGGATAAATAAACCTCTCTCTCTATATATATGTTAGCACGTAATCGCATGAAGTACGAGAGAGGACAAGAAGGGGGGGAGCAAAGCCATCCGTGCACTCCAATGTTACGGGCAATTTGCTCTCGAAATTAGTCACAAAACTCCGGCCCATCAGCCGCTTCCTCTTCCGCTAAATAGCTCTCCGTGCGCGAGCGTTAAATGCCGGGGCGAGAGTTATTGTTGCCCTGAGTATACGCACGTATATGTATAGGTGTATAGGTATATAAGTGAGCTGAGTAAAGCTCGAAAAATCGGACGAGGAATGTGAGAGTATACCCGTGTGCACGTGTACGCGAGGGTTATGAGAAGAGGGGAGGAATTGGGGGGAATTGTCTTTTTTTTTTTGTTTTTAAGAGAATGCAGTGGTGCAGGTGTATATGGGGAGAGAGTAAGAGAGAGAGAGTAGAGCTTCCGGGATAGGGTGAAACTTATGGAATTTTCGCTGTGATTAATGGGGGAAATAGTGGTGGACAAAAAAGGATTTTTTGTTGTTGTGGTGGTTGAGTGTACGCTTAGTTATTGAGTTGAGAAGTTCTTTTTTTTTAGAAATTATCCAAACTAAAAAGTTTTATATACTACTTCATTTCCGTTGTTATTCGTATGTTTACATTTTGAATTATTTATAATAACAATAATTACGATATTATTATACACATACAATATCGAACAAATTTTCATTACTTCTAAGATATTTTTCGAAAATTAAAATTTAACCCATTAAACTACCGACACACATCCTCGGCAAATTTTCGTAGATTAGTTCACCATCACCATAACAGAATATTTTTTCGCGCACGCGCGCGTGCGGTTTACGACCACCCATTTTATTTTAAAATCAAAATTACCTTTATATTGATCCATACATCTTATCCTCTGCTGACTAATTGAGCATACGCATATACCTTTTAGAAAATTTTCACGCTATTGCGTATACATATACCGCCGCGTCGTCGTCCCGTTTTCTTATGCGCACCGTACAGGAATGCCGCGTATTAGGCTAATCTCTGCGAAATTTCGTTCATAAATTACCTACGAAATTGGGACATTCTTGAATACGCGTACACACACACATCTGCTGCTATATGCGTTGGTTGGTTAATATACAGAATCCTTTCAAAATATCATCGAACACATTGCCGCGCCGTGCGATTTAATCAAATAAACCATAATTTACAATTCGCTCGGTTGTCGGCGCGAATGAATTTCTAAATACTTTATTAAATACCTACGTTTATATATATAATTTAATCTCATCGAAATAGAAAATTCGAAGGCAGAGTTCTTTTTTTTTCTCATCGCTCGTGTGTATATACATATACATAAAACTGCGCGTCTCGATACATACACACACATATACGCACTATAAAACGATCGGACAGGAATAAAAGGGGGGCTTGCTTAATCGTTCCGCGCCGTTAATGCCCAACCGGAGGCAATTAATAACCCTTCTTTCTCTTTCTCTCTCTCCCGTTCATGAGAGAAACCAATAGCCGTACATATATAATACACCAAGAACAATTTTCTAGCGCTTACACTGCGCGTACTTAAGAAAACATACACATATAAACACTTCTCCCATTAACCTTTGTTTACCCATCGAGAAAGAAACTTTTTCCACTTTAATCGGTCAATTATATTTATACCAAAAAGTATACACACATATAATCCAAAGCTTCCAACCCTACGTACTCGCACGTGTGTACCCAACCATAACGTACGGGAATTCGGCAGCGCAGAGAGAAAAAGATTTCGTCGTCGTCGCCGTCGCTTATACGAGTCCAGGAAGGAGATATGACGCGCGTCGTCGAGCGTGAAAGACAATCGATTACATGCGCTCGCGAGCATGTAGTTCTCTATTCCCACGTTTGTGAGCCGCAGTATAAGAGAGGAGAGAAAAAATTACCACGTGTGTATATGTGTGTATATATACGAGTGTATGCGTGTCTGCTGGTCGGTTTGCTTTCTCGTAAGGCGATATCATGGCGAGGGGGGATACCTTTGACCTCTTACATATACGTGTATGTATGTATATATATACGGTTGTGGGTAATGTGGCTCGTTAATTTCTACCCCTTCGGTGTGAGTGCAGAGAGTGGAGAGAAAAAGAGGCCGACACTAAGTCTGGTCGATATATATTGCGCTGGACGATGCGGGGGCGGTTTTTTTCTCAGATGTATGGAGTGGTTGTGGTGGTTGGTTGTTTTGAAAGATTGTTAAAGGAAGTATAATATTTGAAATGTTTAAAGGTTTTTTTTTAAAGTAAAATAATTTTCACCGCAGCGATCAGTGTTTGTTGTTATAACACAAGGTAAAGATTGTTTAAATTAATAAGCTTCGAGTAAGTTTCTATTTGATTAGGACAATTATGCAAAAGAATTTCTGACGCGTATATTATTTTTAAAAAACTATAAATTTTTCTTTCAACATATAAACGAGCAGATTTGCAAGCTCTAACTTTCGAAAAAATCTCCCAAGCTCTACTTTGTTAACCACTTGCAGTCTATATACTCGCGATCATTATCTTTCCCTCGTAATTGTTTCATATACAGTACACACACACATACACATATAAGCACCTTCGAAACAACGTGAAAACTACTTCCTTAGATGCGTTTTACGCACTAACGTTAGACGTTAACACCTTCCGTGTTAAGTAACGTGTACGTACTTGGCACAGGTACGTATATATGGTTTCTTTCGAATATATCGTAGTAGACATACGCGTGTCTTTGAGATATACGAAAGAAACAAAAAAAAAAAATAAAAAAAAAAATTACGAGGTTAAACAGTGAGTGCGAGTTGTAATTGAGCGAAACATAAAGCGAAACAACACGCATACGTGTGTCATTATACACGGCGAGTAATTCGTCGGCAGAGTGGATTATTGATAGTAAAATTTTATTTCGATTTCACAGCGTGTAATTTTTTGCATTTTACGATGTTGTGTGTATTTGTATGTCTGTGTCTGCAATTAATGTGCGAGCAGTCTTTTACATGGCTATTGGCTTTCGAGTTAAACAAACATTGTGTGATTGAATCACAAAAGGAAAAATTAAAAGTTTTCCAAAACTATAATTGATTACTGCCAGTGTACTGATATACTTTAGAGCGATAATTTTATTAACCATAATATCTCCAAAAAAAATAATCTGACGTTGTTCTGATCTTTCATATCTACATTTAATTAAGTGTATCATATTCATAAACCATTTACTATATATATGCACTGACCATCAACTCGCTTATATTGTATATCCCCTATATATTCTGCCACCACGAGCGACCGCATCACCACACAATACTCCGCAAGCGGTACCAACAACATCCAAAGGGCCGCCGCCGCCGCCGCGCTTACTCTTCTTTCCCTCTCTCCCTCTCTCTCGCTGTCTCTCTCTTCCACTATATTCAACTTCTAACCTTCGCTCATATATACACCTCTTCTTCCTCCTCGTCACTTATTACGTGACCTTTGTTTATCACTCCACCCGCAGTCTTACATATATATTATATTCTTCCATTTTATCGGTTTTTAATAGCCTCAGACAATATACTTCACGGGACAGGAAATTGCTCGAGAGAGCGTGTATATATATGTAGGTAGTCGGTCCAATTGTCGTTGTTCTCAATCGTACGCGCGAGGCTTTGTTTTGCACGTGTATATGTATGTATGTATAGGAGACGGATGGACGTGCCGTACAGTTGTAGATGGATGTGTTGTACACGGTATGTATGTACGTGCATGCGCGGATGTACGCGAAGGTGCTCGCGTTGAGTTGATTAGTGAACGAGAGAGAGAGAGAGAGAGAGAAGAGAGAAGGAGAATTATATGGGTGGTGTGTGTGAGTTGCGGTGAGTAATGGCGGGTATTGTAAAGTTGTGAGATGATGAATATTGGTCATCGATTTTTTTATGTGATTTGTATGTACATAGATTTTTGTAATGATGTATGGGAGTTGGTTAATGTATCAACTATTATATAGTTTAGTTCGATTTTGGTTGTGATTATAGTTTGGTGGTAGATTGTGGTTGTTGTGTGACTAACCGTTACCATAGAATTTTTAAAAAAGTAAAATTACTATGAATATATTAAAACTTAGTTTCTTCAAACCTTATATGCCTTTTTTCTTTATATTAATTTCCAATGAACAAACTCACTACCTTAATGATTAAATTTTCCCATGTTTTCTAGTAATTTGGCAATATTAACCAAAAATACAAATTTTTCCCATAAAAATATAGTAAATTTTACTGTTTTTCTAAAAATTTTCACTATGTTTCAATGGAAAAATTTGTATTTTCTGTTAAGATTGCCAAATTACTAGAAAAC
This sequence comes from Torymus texanus, assembly GCA_036873485.1. Classification (NCBI taxonomy): domain Eukaryota; kingdom Metazoa; phylum Arthropoda; class Insecta; order Hymenoptera; family Torymidae; genus Torymus; species Torymus texanus. The sequence goes on along the minus strand of JAYJLV010000001.1, from coordinate 7,913,061 downwards.
ATGGGAATTTTTCTTCACATTTTTCTATCACTGAAAAAAACATGGGAATTTTTCTTCACATTTTTCTATCACTGAAAAAATTATTAAATGTGTTTTTAAAAATTACCATATTGTCTCGTAAAGCCACCACAGACTGTGAAAACCCAAAAAATTACTATATTTTACAGTAAATTGTACAATACAGTATAGTAAATTTTCCCATAATTCTAGAAAAATTTCTAATAAAGTATGGTAATTTTTTAGGTTTTTACAGTCTATAGTGACTTTAAGAAACAATATAGTAATTTTTACAAAGCATTTAATAATTTTTACTAAACTTTTTTCTCAGTATACTATAAATTCAATCAAATCTATAACTCACCCATCTCCCACCAATTAAACAAACACCCATAAACAACAAAACTTCTACTCCCTCGTTCTTTTCTTCACTTGGCAACCGGCACACGCACTTTTCAACCTCCTCTCTGTCTCTCAACTATCGACATACACACACACACATACACATACAAGCGATCCGTACACCTCACGTTCAGCCATCTATCCGAACAACGACGACGACGACGACGACGACGACGACGACGCATTGGCATGGCTCCGGGGCAATGCGCGACGAGCGGACTCCCAAAGTGCTCGTGTAGTACGCGTACGCTCGTACACACATATATATACATGTATACCTATCGTGTAATAACTGTGAAGCTGGCCCGTGAGCCCCATACCCAATGAGCAGTTTACACGTGTATATATATAGGTATATAGGTATGTACACGTGTAAGAGGACACATACAGGAAAGAGCGTATAGAACGTACGACGCGCGGTGCTGCGCTGCTATGGGAATAACTCGATGATATGCGCGTGATTCGTGAACGATGGATGGTATGTGCAATGCGTGATGACGATAATCGGTGTATATATTATAAGGGTTAGGAACGAATGGTCTAGTTATGTGGTTATTTTGGTGAGTTGAGTGGTTGCAGATATATATGTGTGTATAGTATGTGTGAGAATAAATAAAGTGTATATTATAGTTTGCAAGGTAGAATTATAAAACTTAATGTGTTTGGGTATAACTTTTTTTTTGTGTTTATTTCGTGAGAGAATATAAGGTTTGGAGATTATAGAAAGAAAGAGCTAATTTTAACCAAAAAACGCTGTCGTCCACGCGATTATTTAATATCCGAATGGGTTGAGTCACACTACGATAAAACACGCGATATCTCGAATAAAAAAAAAAACCAGCACGCGAACGAAACGAAATCCCAGCTAAATTATTTTTTTTTTCACACCGTACGGAATTCAATCCGACATGCAAATACATATAAATATTCTTAGCACTATCTATAGAATAAATTTGAATACAAACCTCCTCCACCTTCTCTCTTTTTTTTTCCTTCAATCATCATCGTGTCTGAATCATCGCACGCGCTCTCCACATACACACACACTGTAGTACCGTTAAATCAGACTCTCGAAAACCACACTACTCGCAAACAAATTGATTATTCAATACACTTTATTCCGCATCAGCAGCAGCAGTAGTAGTAGTAGTAATACGTAGTATAGTGGCGGCAAACCAGCTTCGTACATACATACACGCGCGCGTGCCGTTAAAAATGATATTCCCGCCTTTAATTGTTAATTGGCTGCAATTACACGACTCGGTATGGATGTACTCCTCTTAGTCGCGCGTATAGTGCACGCGTGCAAGAAAAAGTTCCGACAGTATAGTGCGTAAGTATATAGAGAAAACTCTCTCTCAAACGCGTGCGCGCGATAGAAAAGCAAATAGTCGGCCTGGATTATTCATGACAACTCGTGAGCGGGGGTCGCTTCTTATGGGCATTCCAGAATATCAGTGCAAGTTGGGGAAACTCGTCGTCGCGGAACTCGATCAGGTGTGACAGATCCACGCGTACGCGCGTGTGCGAGTTTTTTTCTCCTTCTTTTTTTGTTGTTGTTGTAAGTTGTGGTGATAGTGGTGGTATAAGCGTAAGTAGCCGGAGGCTAATGTAAAAAGAGAGCGTATGTGTTTGTGGAAATGAAATCTACGTATGTATATAGACAATGAAATGGGAAATTTTACGTATCTTTAATATTGTTAAAAGTATTTTTTTCCTTTTATGTTTACTTTATATGAGATAGATTAATATTATTATAAAAATTATCGTGTAATATATCATTGAAAACTATGACATATATATGCGTATATTACCGTATAAGTTTAAAATAATTTGGCTTTATTTAACGGGATAAATATGAAAATGCGACCGGAATGAGATGCTTTAAAGATAGCGAGAAAGACATTTCTATTCTAAAAGGACAGCTTTCTCAAAGTAAAACATACTATTACTTTTAAACCGCTTAAGCACAATTTACATATACGCGCGCTATAGTCGTAATAACATTTTCTTCTTCGAGAAATTTTAATGCCGTGCCGTTAGTTAGAACGTACCTCCTCTCGTCGTCGTTGTGCAAAATTTTAATAATTGTTTTTAATCTCTTTATATATATACATATATATATCTAAACACTATTAAAAATATGCCGACAGCGTCATTAAAAAGCTTATCATCAACGTCCATTATAACATAAATATATAGCCTTCAAACTCGATTCATTCCCACAATATAAAAAACTACAAAATTCTCCCATCATGCTAAAAAGCTATAAAAAAAAAGAAGAATCGTTCGCATATCCACCCGCACGGGAATTCGCAGAACCCATACTATACGCCACGGCGTGCGCAGAAAAACGCCGAATTCTTCATTCGTACGCGTACACGTATTATATATATATATACACACACACACATATATACTCACCAACGAGAAAGACATACTCGCGCTAGTCTCACAGGAGAGAGAGAGAGAGAGAGAGAGAGAACCTATAGGTATATATCGGCAATTTGCATGCGGCTCGTGCGCGTGTGCCGAGAAATCGTGTATATCCGACGTGCCGTCGCTCGTGAATCCGTGTATACGCGCGTCATTTTTCGCTCGTATAAGGTATATATACATATACGTACATACGTATATACTTGGCTATGTGCCGCATTGTTACGAGCTTTTTGTACAGAGTGTGTATGTATGTATGTAAATCGAAGGGTTACGCGCGCGAATTATGTTATGGAAACAAGCGAGCGTGCGCAGGATTAGAGGACGTTTATAGCGCACGCGCCCGCACGGCTTGTATTACCGCAAGTCGTATATATGTCGATGTTGTCGAATGCGAAGAACAGGGAAAAACGATGCATCGTGTGTATGTCTATGTATGTATGTATGTGTATGTGTGTGAATCGGGATGTAATAATTGCACGGATGTACATGGGTTATCGTAGTAGGGGTAAGGTATAAGGTGAATGGGGTGTATGAACGATTATGACAGAGTCTATGTGAATGGGTTATTGTGTATATATATGGAGTGGAGCATAGGATCGAACTGGAAGAGTTTAGTAGTAGCGTTGGTGTGGTTATTCGTTAGTCGGAAGACGGATGTGCTTACTTGTGAGTTGATTTTGTCCTGTGTATTTTAAATGTTAAACTTCAAGCATGAATATATATAGAAGTAACGGAAGTAGATTATATTTTTTAGAAGATCTATCAATCAAAAAATTTATTTATTGTGACCCAGTAGTAATACATAAAATTACTCTGTCATTTTTCATTAATGTTTCATGTATTTTATTACACACTTATACTGCGGAATTCCTCGTAACAATTTAAGATAAAAACGCACTAAATCCTTAAAAAAATTAATAATGTATATAATACCTACCAGGATTAATAATATTTATATCACTATTACTTTGAAACTACAGTTTCCCTTTACACTATTCCTATAACGAATAGCAAATCATTCCTACCTCAATCCCTTCTCATATACACCCATTTAACCAAAGACCGTTTTTCCCCATTACAATTCGATCACTAATTCACCTCTACCCTGACCCTATAGAAAAAATTTCTCTACGCTTACAATCCTATACACAATCCTGCAACCAAACCACACACACACACACAACTCTTCTCTCTCTCCGTATATACCACCAGTTCACTTCCTCCCTCCCCCTTTTCTCTCTCTCTCTCTTTACTACAACACACACCCATACAAATATCACACATATACATATACAACAACACCACCAGCACACGTTACATTAATCCGCGCGCAACATTACCTATACACTCGTACCTATATCCCATATACCCGTACTCTCCTCTCGCGACCCGAGCGGACCGCACCGCCACTGCCGCATCTTCGCTGTACTTATACTCTCCTCTCTTCGGTGCACTTATACGCTCTGCTCGCGCTCGCGCGCGCGCGCGTACGTTAACGGTACCATGCAGCCTCCGCCCAACGTGGTATGCGCACATTGCCGCTGCTGTTACTGCTGCTGCTGTTGCTGCTGCCGCTCGCGCGAATTCCTATATATGTACAGTGCGAAATACTTCTCTCTTCGCGTACGTACGTACCTACGTACCTACGTTCGTATATAAGAGTGTCTGATTGATCGATGCTCGAAGGAGGGAATGCGTTAATTGAGAGGTAATGGGATGGTTTTTGCAATGCCGAGATGTACCGAGGATATAGTAGAAGCGAATGATGCACATATATATATATATATAGGTGTGAGGGATTTTTTGGGAACAGGTGAGGCGTTGGCGGTGTATACGTATACGTGTGCCGTTAGTGTATTATATGATTTATTGGCTAGGTGGGTAATGGGATCGAAAGAGGGTTTTGGTATAGAAAGATTGAAAATGAAGGTTTTTTGCGAGAGTAGAAAGGTTATCTGGGAGATAATACGGAGAGCAGTGTGTGTGTATGTATACATGTGCCGATAGATCGTATCGGTGTTATTAGAAGCACGTTATTTACGGTGCGTTCTGTAATTAGCTGCGGCATATCTATATATAGGATTGGACATTAATTTTTTTTTTATTTTTGCACACGCTATACCCTCGATTTCTAATTATTTATCTTTATAAGAGGTGAGAGAGATAGCATATAGTGAGTGTATAGATTTGAAATTTGTACGCTCGTTTTGGTATTTATCAGGTGGAATGGGTTAAGAAGTTTCTAATAATTTTCGAAAATAAATAGTAGTATATGCTGATAATGGTTGTTATATATTCTGTTAATTAAAATCAATGTAATTTGCATACATGAGTGGAAAGATGCTAATGTTCAAATAAAATCTTCGATTATATGCATCTGAATTTGGTCTATGATGGGTAATTGAGCAATAGTATAGACTTTAGTCTAGCAATTTTCAGACCTGAACGAGAAAATTCTACAACAATAAAGTACAAAAAAAAACTATATCGATATATAGGTACATAATTGTAAATGCATAAACCTCCGAAACCCCTTTTACACAATAAAATACAACCGCGATGTCCCACACTAAAATTAAGCATATATACTACAGGACACTCCTCCCCCCCTCTTATATCCCTCTCTTTTTATTACACATCCAATGATAACGACTCGATTTTATTATCACCCAGCAATTATCCTCCCAAAAAAGCCTCATAAATCCTCTCCGACGCACTCTATAAGCGCGCGTATATATATATGCGCTCACTCGCAAGAAACCCAAGCCTAATTGATACGTCCGTCTACATCCATCCATCCATCTATCTACGTACACATACATACATACATACATACATACATACACGTCATTATGTATCATTACGCGACTATACGCGCATATAAAGATCCTTTCGAAATCTTCCTTCCTCCCGAGTGACATATAAGCGTAGTCGTGCGCGTATATATAAGCGCGCGCTTGCGTATTTTAATGGTTCACGTGCGCGCGCGCGTACGCGTCTTTTGTTTTCCTGTGCGTTGTGCCACACCCACGCGCACACATATATATACAGAGAAAAAGAAAACAGGAAGCGGGACTTTGACGAATTCGCGTGTGATGCGTATATATACACGTGTGTAGGTATATATGTATACGTATGAAATTAGAAGTGGAAACGAGCGCGACTAAGTGGACTATACGTGCGCGCGCACGCGGGCCTAATGGGCATTTCAATAGATAATTGCCTAGAGTAAACTATAGCGAGCGTATACGGCTATTATTTATAATTTCGATGAGATTGATTTGGTTCTTGTTCGGTCCGCCGCTGCTGTTACGCTGAAAGGTCATATGTATATATAGGCAAATAGGTGTATATAACGCAGCCGTTTAGACGAACGATAAAAAATCGCGATTTACTCGCATGGATCGGTCTGAATTTTTCTTTGCTCATGCATGCTGCACACGTATATATATACTAGGTAAAAACTCCTCTATTAAACTAATGCCTCGAATTAATCCTTACGTCCCTTCTCATTAATACCTTTAACGAACGCGCTTATTAATTCCAATTTCCTCCTCTCTTTCTCTCTTGCTCCCTGCGTGTATATATATGTATTATAATGAATAACGCAACCGAGAGGCGTTTGCGCGCAAACACGTGTCATATTCACCTATACGGTATATTATAGAAGAAGAAGAAGAAGAGAAGAAGAAGAAGAAGAAGGAACGACGATGATGATGATTTATCCGTAGTGGTGGTTCACGCGAGAGTATAGGTGTGTGTATATATATATATATATATATATATATAGGAAAAATTTTCAGAGGCGTTTTCGCGCGATTACGCACGCGTGCCACGCCAAGAGAGTATATACGCGAAGAGAGCCTCACTCGCGCGCGCGCCGCGAGGATGTTTATTGCAGAGTACCGCTAGGATGACCCAATCGCAAGAGCGAGCGAGTGAGCGCGAGAGTCCGAGCGAGTCCGAACGAGTGAGTTTTCCGTGGTGTGTGTTTGTGTGTACGTATCTGTGTATTGGGTTGTTGTTGGGTGTGGGATGTATGAGGGTGAATGGTTTGTAGGGTGGTATAAGGGTGGTTGATGTTGAAAAGGGTGGAGGCATGATGGGGTATGGAAGATGTCGTGAGCTTTTTGTTAGCCTAGGTTAAGTGAATTGTTGAATAGAACGTTTTGAAATTTAGAATTTATTGATATTTGTAGGAATACTTTAATTTATATTTGGAATTCTGTCTGTAATTCTGATTCAGATTTTAAAACGTACAGATGAATATCATCGAATCCTAGATTTAAGTGGATGATACCTCAGTTTGGTACTTCGATGAGTGATATTCATTGCCATGAAGTTATAATAATTGAAAGAAAATTATATCACATCTAGATTTTTAAGTAGCTACGTATACGTGGATTTTCAAGTTCCTAATTGCTTGGATAATGGGATTCTTATAGATATTGGAATATTTAAGAGCTTT
>JAYJLV010000001.1:7895514-7905655 GCA_036873485.1 Torymus texanus | reverse complement strand
ACGTATACGTGGATTTTCAAGTTCCTAATTGCTTGGATAATGGGATTCTTATAGATATTGGAATATTTAAGAGCTTTGATTTATATTCCTCGTTATAATAAAGTATTGAACGATATTTATAAGTGTATAAATAACAAGTTATTTGAAAAGTTATAAGTATGAGAACTCGGCAACTATTTATTCTATCTATACACACATACTTTTATTTTGTTTATGATGTAAAATACATTGCTGCTGAACTGAAGGATAATGCAATCTCTTTGAAATACATTCTTTTAACGAAAAGAATAATGCACATTAGTTACCTGGATAAGGATCCATATTTACTCAGTACTCCATGAGCTACTGACTGCTTTAAAATATGAAAATGAAATGTGACTGAAAATAAATTCCACTCACTGTATCTTATAAAGAACAAATAGCATTCAAATAATATGTGTAATGCCTATAATCTTATAGGTATATTCTCAAACGAAATATAAAAGTCAGCATAGCGCAAACATATAAAGGGGAAAAAAAGCTCACTGCACAACTCGCGAGAGAAATAAGACCGCATGAAAACGTCAACTAAATTAATAGATAGAAGTCAATCGAAGATGCAAGAGAGATTAAAATTTATCTCGAATCTTGTCTGGCGGGGAAAAAATTGTATGGGTTTTCCACATGGATTCTTTTATGGGGCTCTCTATACCATACGTGCGGAGAGTATCTCCCTCTCTCTCTCTCTCTCTCGGCACATAGGTCATAAAGATTATCGCGCGCCTATCGAGAGGAGCGAGAGCGAGAGAGAGAGAGAGAGAGATTTTATACGAGCAACTTTATATCTGTATAAAACTTTTCATTGTTTTCCAGGGCAAGCGCAAGCGCATATAAGGGGGGATATAAAATGTACACGTATATATAGGGTTCGAGAGAGTGTGTGTGAGAGAGAGAGAGAGATACATTTCTTTGTGAGAGTATATATTTGCGAGGAGAGAAAGAGAGAGATCGCTAGGATAATCGCGAGAAAAAAATGGCCGCAACGTAACGCTTTAATTATCTTTGACACGTAACGGGGTAAAAGTTTTTTTTCCCTCTTTCTCTCTTTCGAGTTATATGGGTTTATTCTGCAATCGTTAATAACGAAAATTCGCGTGGCAATCTACGGCCATTACATTCCCTCGATGATTACCCGTATCTACAATTATTTCGATAAGTTGGCGAATTGCGGCGTAACCGCAGCTTTAATTCGAAACTCATGTATAGAGTTCACTTATCGAATTAAAAGCTACGCTAATTTTTTTATACTGGTGATGTTTACGATGCGAAGGTAAATGAGAGAATGCTGAGTACAGAGTTCAATCCTTTTATGTGCTGTGATGTGCGATCTGATGAACATTGGAGGAGATAACCGCTATGGTTGGTTTTGTATACGTAGGTATATGGATTGCTTTACAATTTCTTTGTGTATCTTAGATGTTCTTCAGATATGCTTACAATTTAAAGGGAGTATAGTATAAACATTACGATATTACAGTGTTTGAACATTTTATGCTGAATTGTTTGAGATGCGCAGTTCAAGGTATAATCCCAATTGTTACAAATTTTATACTGTTGTACAGTTTTATCCTTAAAGTATATATACTTAATTTAATTGTTATTTATTTCCGTGTTATTTTTATAGAACTTCGATAATTCATTAAATGATTACGCATCCTCTTTAGTATTCAACATCCTTTGAATTCTGATTTCCAAATCTCGACAAAATCCAATAGACCTAACACATCGGTCTAGTCTGGTTTTTTCCAGCCAGATCCAAAACGTAACTGATCATCAAACCAACTGTTCCATTCATCCGTCGCACAAAGCTTCCTACCCACCTATTGAACCCAATTCTATTAGCATTCTTTTTTCTCCTTTGTCATCATAGTGATGCGCAATCCCAGAGACATTTCGGAACCAGTGACTATTCAAAAACGTTGGTATATGAGCAAATCCATAATTTGTCCACGCTTACAGGGTTCAAAAAATGGAAACAAAAAAAATTTAAAGACACACATTTGAAACAAGTTTTTTTCTTGTTTTATAGGTTATAAAATGGACATTACAACACTAGACGACGCATAAAAGGTCTTGTGGCAACATTTTGTTTGAACTAAAAAGGATTTTGAAAAAATTCTTTAAAATTTATTTTTTTGAGTGTATATCATTTTGTCAGGAAAAAATTTACTGAAGTTTTGTACAAAGAGCATAGAAATAGAATATGAGAGCTTTAATTATTTTTTTTTAAATTAAAATACGTTGATTCCTTTGAAAAGTTACGTAGCTTTGAAGATGAGCTTAAAATACAGCGTTCAGTTTTTTACGCTTACCACCATTTTTTGTGAATCTTAAGCTCATCTTCAAATCTACGTATCTTTTGAAGGTATTAATGTATTTTGATTTTCAAAAAAAGTAACTAAAGCTCTCGCATTATATTTTCATCCTCCATGTAAAGATTTCGGTAAATATGTTTCTGGCAAAATGACATACGACCAAAAAAAGTCTATTTCCGAGAATTTTTTCAAACTCGTTCATTTGATTTTAGAACCTTTTAAGTGTGAACAAATTATGGATTCGCTCATATACCCTCCACCCATCCAACCAACACGTGTCAATAACAATATGACCACTTCTCAACCCCTCTAATTATTAAGCCACCATTTCCTTCTCTCATCTTCACATCACGCCTCGCCCAAAGACGCCATACTACTACCAATTCACTATATACACCCGCGCGCATGGTCTCCTAGACACACCATACAACCTTTCCTCCTCTCCTATACAGAGCTCCTTTTCGAAGACGCCTTTCGAAGGCATTGCGCAAGGATGCAAAGGCGGATATAGGTCAAGAAACAAGATTGCTATCTGCTGCTCTCGCGCGCGCTCTAGCTGCTGCTGCTGCTGCTGTAGCTCGAGACTTTCTAACGTGACCGAGCGCCTTCGTAACTCGCGCGTGTATATATATATGTGTATGTATGTGTGTATATAAGTGCATACGATGAAGGTGTAGATGTATATATATAGAGAGAGAGATAGAGCGAAACAAAGAAGCTTGCGACGCAAAAATCATCATCCACCGGCGCGAACGCAGCAGCAGCAGTATAGTGTAGAGAGAACTCCTCCTTTCTAGATGCGCGCACCAATATGTGTGTATATATATACATGATGAAGGGAGTTCGAGGGGAGGATGAGTGCTGGAGGTTGTGAGAAAGTGAAGGTTTCGGGCGGCGCGCGCGCGCGAGAAGAGGAGAGGTGAGCTTATTGGGAGGTGAACTGGTGAACTAGTGAACTCAGCGTGGAACGAAGCGAGTGGTTTTGGGTGGAATGTGCCTGTGTGTACGTCGTCGTCGTCGTCGTTGTGGCGCGGCTTACAGTAGGTATATATAATGATGATGCGGTTTATGTGCGGTCGGCGTGGTTGATGTAATAGGCGTTGTGTATGGTATATATATATATATAGTAGTTGCGCTTTGTGCTGTAAGGGAAGATGATGCTTTTGTATATATATACATATGAAGTTACTGATACAATTTCGTTTTACGAGTTATTTATATGTTATGAAATTGTGTTTTTTTTTCTTTTACCGTGAAATGTACGAAATGTGACTTTGGTATCAGAAATATGGGATTCGATAATGGCAATATATCTTGGTACGATTCGAGTGTAAATATATAAGATTATCACATCCAGTGTCAGGAAATAAACAAAGTCCGATTATAGATGTTTGAACAGTCGTTGTAATTAAATTAAATACTCGTAGAGATAACAAAAATATACATAAAAATTCTAAAAGAATCTTTTATTTTAGTTTGTACAGAATTGATAAATTTCAGTTTTAATTACATGATTTTTCAAACTTGATCGCACGATCCTGTATCTTTTCTCTCACACATTAATGTACGCAAGAACATAAACACCTTAAAAATCGACGTTTTACATTAACAATCTCAACCCGAACACTTTTTTTTCTCTTAAACCACCTTCTCCATTCTCTCCTCGTATTATCTCCTCCGCAAAAGGTCGTCTTATCGACCGAAAGCATACAAAATTACTCCTTCGTCTTCGGGATTTTCGGATCGCTCGTCGTGAGTCTGTCTATATGTCTGTCGGCTCTTCGTACTGACGATAACAACGCTTACCGCGTATATATATATACATTCTCGGATAATCCGTGCAAATAGCAAAAAAGCGTCTCTCACTCACTCGTTCTCGTTCTCTCTCGTGTCTGTCAAACGACAAACAGTCTAATCTCAATGTGACATTGAGCGTCCGCTCTCTCTCTCTCTCTCTCTCTCTCTTTCTCTTTCGTCGGCAATTACGTGTACATATATATATACACATCTACGTGCAGAAAAGATAAGAAGAAAAGACGCAAGTACGTCCACATCGTCGTCTCGAGAAAGAATCAACGCACAAAGTACCGAAAATGTCGATGTATATGTCGTTTTTTATTTTGTTGTTTCATAAACGATGTAGAGTCGACCGCGTCGTGTATAATTATATAGGAGAAGAGGAAGAACGACTCTCTTGGTATATAAGCTACTGGATCGGTAGCGAACGCGTAATGCGGGTACAATAATGAGGGGTGGGGTATGCGCGCACGGACTGAGGTATTATATAGCCGTGCTTTATTTGACTTAAGCGAGGACTTAAGTGCCTGCTTGCATATTCGACGAGGAGGAGGAGGAGGAAGAATAAAAAAAAAAGAAGAATAAAGTCACAGCGGTGTTTAGCAGGTATAATTATAATCGGATATATAGCGACGATATTGTGGACATGTTGGCGTGTGTGTATGTAGGAGAGAGAATCGTTCGCGTTATCGTAATTTTTTTTTTTACTTCTCGCCATGGAAATGATGATGACTAAGGCGAAATTTTAATAAGGAATTGTAACTGTTGGCGAAACACTATTTTTTGCTGATATATATAATGGTAACCATTTTTTTTTTTAATTTCTAGTGATTGTTACTGTTGAAAGGTACAAATGAGGAAATGACGTGTACTTTTGGACAAAGGTGTCCTCTAACATATATATTTCAATTCATCGTTGAAAAATTCGCAAACTTTTCATTCACAATTATAACAAAGCAAAAATTCATCATGATATATTCTTCAAACGACATCATTAATAATCATATTAAATTTTGGCACTTAAAACTAATTTTTCAACGCGTATTCTCTAATATTTTCAAATCAATACATACTTCTATATATCCATCATCCAATCCTTTGTCCATCACCCGCACTACACACACACACACTAACTCTCCCTGTATCCTCGCTCCTCTTTTTCTCTCCTCACACGCATCACGCAAAGAGCAGCGGCACTTTTTTTTCCTCACATTCTGCGCTATACACTATATATATATATACACACACCTCTATAGCCTCACTAGCTCGTTCGCTTGTATACTCGCGCGAGACAATCGATAATCCAGTGGGCGTTGGCCTTCGTTCGTATATATACGCTCTATACTCGTCGGGATCGCATACGTACATACACACACACACACACACACACATATATATATATATATATATATATACACACACACACACACATATACATACAAGGCTTTTTGCATGTACGGCTCTCGCTGTGTATGCATGCGCTCGCGCGTTGCGGATCGAGTTGACAATGCGCGAGTTAACTTACGTAACGTAGATAGGTAGATATATATATATATATATAGAGGTATGCGAGCGCGGGTTACGGAGGGCGAATGAAAGAGATAGAGACTTTTACCTTTGAACGTTGCTGAGCGGTGAGGTCGCACGTGTAGTATAAGGATGAGAAGAAAGGCGGTGAGTTGGTAGTAAAAGAGATTGAGAGTTTGTGGGTGGTTTGTATGTGGAATGGGAAAAAGGGAGAGGAGATGCAGGGTTTTTAGAAACGTTATAATGGGTGGATTATTGTGGGACAATGAGTGTATATATGGTTGGAATTAGTTTCGTAGTAGTTTTTGAGATTTAATCGTATATAAATGTGCGTGTGTAAGTCAGTTTATATGGGGGAATATTTTCTAGGAATTCATGTGGTTTTACCATTGCAAAATATTCAAATCCGTGAGAAAGCAATTACAACACGCCGATGTATCTACAAAATCGATATATTTGTATGTAAAATCTCCATCTCTAGTTTATAATATGGTATATAAACAAAGGAGATAGCGATTACAAAAAACACTTTATACGTTTTTTGTTTGCTTATGAAACGATTTTGTTAACAGTGTATATGCTTTGTTGCATTTATATTTTTTTTAAATACACTGTAAGTGTGAAAAAGAATGTTATAAGAATAAGATACAAGTATTTGTATATATATTTTATTTATCTATCGATGAATTTCTACTTTACTATATAATCTATGCGAGAAAACGAATAACAATAACGAAATAATTGCAGGCTATTCCAGTTTTATCGCGCTCCTATACATGCCATTAATTTGACATTCTAATCCTTATAGGCGACGTTAATTCACGCCTCCTACTCGCGGAAAATATTCCATTGAAAAAGCCGAATGTAAAATTAGATCGATCAATTTCCGTTTTTCTTCTATACGTGATCTATATTACTCACACACATATACACACGTGACATAAAGAAAAAAATCTGCTCGCACAAGATTTCTATACGAAAAAAAAAATTCTTCCATATACTATTGAACTTGTATATATATCGCATTTTTATATGGTTCCCATATATATATATACTGTATATCGGTTACTCTACTCCAAGACTGCACATATACATACTGCAATTGCACGTGTGGTATAAGACTAATGCACGGACGCTCAGAAACTCTTGAGAACTGCATAAATTTGCGCCGAGAGAGCTTTTCGCGCATTGTATATTATATACCGACGAGAAATCGTGTGCGCGCGCGCGGCTGACGATCCGTAATTTGCCTATTTATCAAAATGTACAGCACATACACATATGTGCACATATATATATGTAATACTTATTGCAGCATGATTTATCACATGTGCTATATGAAATCTCGTGTTTTTTACAAAAAATTTAATAGATTTTGGATGTAATATGTATAGATGTATTGTAATTGTGTTATATTATGTTATATCGTTGCGTGAATTCCTTTCCGACACTGAAAAATAGTTATAAAAAAAAAAACATTTTACTCGTATGATATATACTCCGTTTATATACATAGACTACATATCTAGGGAATATAATCGCGTTATATATACCGGCAATAATAATAATCTGTGTAGCTTCCAGCGTGAATCATTCCCGTCCGGTTTTGCTGAAACATAGAAACTATATAGATATATACATACACCTGTGTAGCAGGAAAACCAGCGCATGCACACATTACACGTGCAGACGGTACGAAGACAATCTATAATTCTAAAACTGCTCTCCTCCTTCTTCTCTCCCGCTCTACTATATGGCGTATGTATATATACATGTAGACAGCGATACCTGTTTCTCGGAATACATTACATACAAGAGACCATACTATATAAAGGAGAGCGAGCGAAAATCGACCTGTGACTTCTCCCTTATCTCTCTTCTCTATATATACACACACATATTGGATAACTTATGCACTCAAGCTGATAATATCCTTCGTACAGTGCCACCAATTCTCATCGTAATTATAACCCCGTCGTGTATACTCTCTCGCTGATCTGCATTACATATATCGCACCTCACTCCTCTCTGCTAAATACGCGATAACACACGCTATAATCCTTATTATATACATCTGCACTGTGGGAACCTCTATGCTCTACATATATATACACACAGCATATAACATTTGCATCTCCATCGGTCCAGTCATCATCATCATTATCATCATCGTCGTCGTATAGCTATTAGCCAGTCATTTTCATGCACAGCTCACGCGCGCGCGAGAGAGACTGCATGTGTCAAGGTTAGTCGCTCGCTGCTCTCTCGTATATACTTGCGAGTAGTACGAGTGCGGGAGTAACTGTATCTCAAGCTAGGCTAGCCAGTGGCCGCACTCTGCTCATACTGTTGCTTATATTCTGTTACGGGCGAAAGTTGCTCAAGAGAGGTGAGGTGTATATGTCGGGTTTGCGTGGCCAATTCCAAGGTCGCGATTTATGCTGCGAGTCTGAGAGAGTATAGTATAAGTGTGGGGGGATAGATAGATGTGTATGTGTGTGTGGTGGATGCAGAAGAGTTTTGCATGTGCACGTACGCGTGATGTGATGGGTAGTGTGATTGATAAGGTGAAGATATGGTGTGGAGGAAGGATGGTTATTTTTGGTGGTATAGGGGTTTACTGAAAGGATTGGTTGAATAGTAAAAAAAAGTTAGGATATACGTGTTACGTACGCAGCTATTGTATGGTTTTTGTGCTATTCTTTTATAAAATGATAAAAGTTTGCGTTATGAATGAACTGATATGGGTACTGATGTATGGTATCTTCGGTATTTATTAAATTTAAATTAGAAAATTAATGGGTATTCTAACGATGGAAATGTTTAATTGCAATGGAAAAAAAATTGCATTTTCTTCAAGTTTATAATAATTATGATTAATTTTGTGTCTTAAATTATTATTTTATAATATTAAATAACTTCATAATAATCATTTAGAGAAGATTTCCATTGATAAATAACTTTAATAAATTGAAAAAAATTATGTTGTTCGATGTATATACTCCAAACCCATAAATATTACCTATTTCAATGTATAAATATCTTCTAATACTTGTTAGTACTCAAACATTACATAAGAATACTTGTAATTACATTGTTTAATTGAAAATATATAAACATGAGAAAATTCTATTAGAACCAAACTACTATACTATTATACGAGAGCTTTTTATACTTTAACAAGTATAGCCATAAGACACCTGTTGTAATTTTCGTATAAGTATATCGCCCACTTCCATAATCCCTCGAGTTTTTACCCCACGTACATTCCCATTACCTGTGACCTAATACATCACTGTACAAAACCTCTCTAAAATTTTAATTAAATCTTTCGCAAAAAACCGTGTCTATTATCGGTTCATTATCGAAACAAACTCTCACCACTATAGATATATACACTCAAACACCTCCTTACCAAGCCATAAAATATAAATCTATTATACACTTCCTTCGAGCTTTCCACGTGCACTTTGAAATTTCACTCTCTCGCACTAAAGTTTGCTATTGCTACAATTTACATAGCCGCGTGCTCACATCCTTCTATTTTTGCCATTACATAATACACTGCACTGAGAGCAGCGGCGCGTATTATTATCGGTGCGGCGCGCGGGTATGCATACATATATACGCTCTCTTGCCCCTCTCTGATAATCGTTCGTGCTCATTTGCGTGCCGATTTCAATATATTATGTGGATATCGACGTATCTGTATGTGTATGTTCTCATAGATATATACTTCATTTTTTCTCCCTGTTTTATAACCCATATACATATACACTCTTCGATATATGTGTATATATACATAGAGAAAATACACTTTTTTGCGAATGGTGTTGAATTTCTCGCGAACGCGTGAGCGCGAAATTTCCCACGTAACGATTATTTTCGTAACGTTAGCAAAGAGTAAAAAAAAAATTATTACCGTGGTTTTTCTTTTTTCTTTCTTTGTTGAATTCTATATATGCGCGTTGGGAAGAAAAAAAAAGGCAAACAGTACGCTTTTTGTTGTATGTCTGCGCGTTAAAGTTGGAATGAGAGTTTATGTGATTTTGTGTGTATCTAATCGAACTTTTGCGAGATGGAGAGCAGATAAGATATCGTTATAGCGCTCGGAATTTCAGGGCTCTTTATATACACTGCATATACGTTCCACGGCGGAATTTAAGGAGTTATTTTGCAGAAAATGTTTGAAGAGCATTTGCGCTTGTTAATACGTCGAGGTATATAGGGAGAATTTTTCAATGTTAATGGTTATCTTTGAGTATCTGAACAACATTTTTTCCTGTGTAATAGTTTATTACCGAGCATTATGCGTACGCGAGTAGCGCGCGAATTAATGTACAGTTACTCAGGTTATCGGTGAATTAATGCAGAACACTAATGAAGATCCTTTTCCAGATGTGAATAGTTCAATAGAAACTATATAATCTTTTTAATTATTTCTGACTAATAAATTCATCTAC
>JAYJLV010000001.1:7872456-7895414 GCA_036873485.1 Torymus texanus | reverse complement strand
ATCCTTTTCCAGATGTGAATAGTTCAATAGAAACTATATAATCTTTTTAATTATTTCTGACTAATAAATTCATCTACATGGTTGATTACTTATTCATCAAATGATACAGTAATATGTAAACATATTATACGGTTGTTTAATGTTTTAGAAAAAGTTTAAATAATCATTCTAAACAGTAACTATATATACGTTATATATAACAACAATTATAGTTTACATAAAAATAATCATTAGTCCCAAAAAAAAGAAACAAGCCATTACTTTACATAATGCGCCATTTCACGCGGGCGCAAGAAATCTCCAATTTACAAGGATAATAATTCAGGCAGTAGCGAGAATACACACACAGGCGTAAACTGAGAAACCCAAGAACACCGCATAAACTTTCCCGGCTCCTCTCCGTCTCAAGAGACCGAAACCTCAAGTCCAAAAAGTCTCTTCTCTCTCCTCTTTTTCTCTCGTTCACGACAAAACCACCACTAGCGCGCGCGGCATCAATCACCCAATTAAGAGCGTAAAATCGCGCAACCGCAAATTAAATACACACATATATATATACATACACACGCGTGTGAGTGCGCGTGCGCGTATAATCGCATTATATTGACTCTCTTAATAAGAAAGGCAAATAAACCCCAAGAGAGTCGCACGAGAGAGAAGTTATATAGGCGGTAGCAACGTGTAGCCAGCCGCAAACCATCGTGAGGTTCTTCTCTTTCCCCTCTTTTTTTCTTTTTATTTATTACGGTGTGTATGCGTGCGTGCCTGCCGCGATAAACCGTTCGCGAGCGTGTAATTAAGCAAAAAGCCGATGAGGAATATCGTTACGGAGGCTGTGTATATGTGTGTATGTGTGTGTGGGTTTGCCAAAAGTATATACAGATAGGTGGTTGTAAAGGTTTGGAGGAAGTATGATGGGAGAGAACGCGATGGGTGTATATGTATATATAAATGCCGATTTTGGGATTTAAGAGAGGTTTTGTAATTTCGGTTGGGCGTGTGACGTATATTGGTATATGGGCAATAAGTGAATAATAAGATTCATTAGTATGTAAGGACCGACGAGAGATTTTTGTATATGTGTATGTGTGGTTTTTAATTTTCTTTTGCTCTTTTTGCGGTTAGGTAATGCAGTATAGTGTGTATATAGAGAGAAATCTTTAATGATTTGGGTATACTTGGCTGTACTTCTGTTCACCTTTTTAATTTCGTAAAAAATAATCACGAAAAATTTGTTAAATTATAAAATTTCACTTTACTTGCTATATATTCTTTTCATTTTGATAAACTATTTACGAACACCACAATGTCAATAGCTATACATCGTATATTCTCGCAACTTTTATCATTTCCTTATCAATCCTTATTGATCTTCTGCAACTGGTATACATATCAGTTTTTTTTTGCGAACACATAGCAAACACAACATATGTAGTACGTATAAGACCTTTATAATCACGGTCAAGGAGAGCTAATAATTCACGTAACCAATTCGTCCATTATATCATACTCTTATCCCAAAACCAATAATACAAGAATTTCGAAAAATATTTTTTCACAGCTCCTCCTTCCGCACCATAACAATCAATCTCCGTGAACTGGCAAACCTTCTGACAAGAACAAAAAAAAAAAAAAATACACCACCGCTATAAGCTTTCTACAAATTGCCCATACACACATGTATATCCTCCTCTCACCTTACAACCGCATCACACCTTCGGTTCTGTGCCATAACGACCTATGGAACCGTATACACATTCACGTGGTGCTATCAAGACGCGCATGTTATCTTGTGAAGTTAGGCGTGTACGTGTACGTGTGTATGTGTCTGTTACTCCGATACATAACGGGGCCCATAGGCGTATATATATGTATATAAACCTGGCGCGATGTGTCGCTGCTTCTGCAAGCGAGAGAAGAGGAGTGGAGTGTAGTAGGCTGCGGTTAATTGGACGCGCCAATTTTCACCGATGCACTGAAGGAGATTCCACGCGTATGGAGGTTTTTGCGATATGTGGGTTGGGTAGGGATAGATATAGAGGTGGTGGCTGATGGTGAAAAAGTGGGTTTGGATGGTAGTGGAATGTAATGATGGATTTTTTTATGTAGGGTTATATACTTTGGTTTTAGTTATTTTAAAGGTAGATTTATCTTGAATATTCAAGGGTTGAATAGAATGGTAATTTTAAAATTTTTTTAATGTATATCGCTGTTTAGCATTGGAATGAAGTTTTTGATGAAAATAAGAGTAACCAAGACGTTGAAATAAAGCGTTTTTTATAATTTCGAAAAAAGAAGCTGATGAGTTACTTGAAAAACTTGATAGGTTTATTTTTGCGAGTGGATGCATAATGTTTTACACTCTTGAAGAAAAAGATGGTTGATGAATTATTTTCTGAAAAACTTGGAGTTTCTTTTTACTTGGAGATTTTGTCATCGTTGCCTAGATTTATATCATCTACTTGTTTTTAAAATCAAATTTGTTCGATGCGTGACATAAGTCGTATGAATATATTTCTTCCAACTGGTTAGTTTGTTCTATATAATCGTTCATAGTATATCATAATATTTATGTGTTTAATTTATATAAACAGTTTAGATTTTAATTAAACCAGAAATTGTTTAACGGTTTTACAGCTCGCCGCAATAAACGTCAAACTGTTAAATGGGAAAAACTGAATTATCTGTTTTTCACAGCACGTGTCATTATGAAAATCTTTTACTTTACGCGCTCGACGAAAACTAGAAATAAAAAAAAACAACATCACGGGTAATTTTTAACCAATGTCCGTGCACTAGCAACCACTCTAAAATGACATAATTGAGGCAATTCTGTATGTATGTGTGTGTGTCAATTTGCAAAACTGGTTAAAATGACTTAATTGCGTTTAGTATTCCACGCGAGAGCGAGTATATAGCTGCATACGCGAATTCAAACGCGCCTAATTGATCGTAATGACTTTGATTCTTGTATTAATCAATGTATCTCACGATTATTTGCATAATATGTATAACGATATGATTATTTGAACTAATGCACGGCAATTTGTGCACGAAATTTCCTCAAATAGGAAAGAAATCGGCGCAAAAACAGTAATTAATTTTATTTTTTTTTCTTTCTTTGTTTTTCGTCGTATAAAAAGGGGGCGTGTATGAAACACACGATGCATATTGATTTTTCCTTCTATAATTACTTAAATTTAATTACCTACTCGTTATTGAAATGTAGTTTTTCGAAGATTTATATATCGATATCTAATTATATACATTAACGTATATTATTAGAATTAACTGCAATTCATTAAAATTCTTTAGAAATCGAATTTTTCCCCTTATAAAAAGCATAAACCCTTATACATACTCCTGAATCCTATCCCTATCATAATTCCTTACCAATACCTTCCATATACCCTTTACAAATCACCCACCACAACCCACATAAACCACCTTGCAACCCAAAAATCCTCCACCTTTTATATATATATACACAGCGACGTCAAACCCCCTAACGAGCCTCATAACCACATCTCTTTTGCTCCATCCTCAACCTCTATACATACACACACATCCATACTCTCGTGCCCTCGCTATACCGGTACTGCTGTTGTTGCACGTGCCTCCTCTCGCTTGCGATTCCTCGTGTGGGCGAGGTATAGCTCTATATACCTTACTCGCTCTCTTCAACACACACACACACATATATATATATATATATATATATACACCATGACTTTTCCAACCCATGAGCAAGCGCGTGTGCGCTCACTGCTTGCCTCCTCGCTTGCTCGCTCGCAGTGGTCATAGAGAGAATTGGAGAGGGCTGCGCGTACTCGCGAGTGAGAGAGAGAGAGAGAGAGAGAGAGAGAAAGAGTGGGGGAACAGAATGCGGAATAGCCTAGAATGTGATGTGAGCTGTGCTCGCGCGAGTGCGAGAGCTGCAGCAGCACCAGCAGAGTTGTGCTTGCTTGCATTGCACGCAGGTAGGTATATACGTATATAGGATAGGTATATATCGTAGATGTGTATAATATTAGAACCGTGCTCGAGAAAAGAGAGAGAGAGAGAGAGAGAGAGAGAGAGAGAGAGAGAGAGAGAGAGAGAGAGATATTATGCGCATGCGGTGTGTGTTGTATTATGTGTATCTCGCTCGCTCGCACCTCCCGCGAGTAGTAGTACGTACTATGCTGCTGATCTGCTCCATATTGTTTTTTAGAGCGAGAGCAGCGCTGCTATACGTGTTGAGAGAGAGAGAGAGAGAGAGAGAAAAGTTGTTGTTGTTGCTGCTACGTTTCTTCTCTGCTCTTTTTTTTTGCAAACTGCGGTACTGGATTCCTGAGATGGAGAGTGTCGGTGTTGAGGTATAGATCGCCAAGCGATGAGTGGCGGCTGGTGGTATACTGTGGTATGTGTGGACTACGATGATGATGATGATTATTGTGGTGCAGTATATATATATATATAGGTATGATGGATGGGGTTTTGCGGTGAACGCGTTTTGTATAAATGTTTGTAGACGTAAGGGATGTATAGGTATGGTTTTTGTTTTTTTTTTTATGTCAAGTGTATAATATAAAATAAAGCTTTTGTTTGAACGCGTTGATCTTGAAATTCAAAGTCCGAAGAATATATACTAAGGTTTTCGAATAGCCAACCGTTGCGCACACGTGTGGTATATCGTAAAAACTATCTTTAAAGCGTTGGCCGCTGTGGTTCGTGTACGTGCGAAGGAAACTGATAGTCTAGTTACGTTATATACCACCTTCAGCGTTGTTCATTTCCTTCTTCTTTTACACCTGAAAAAAAATAAAGAACGAATATAGGTATATATACCGAATTAATTGAAAAAAATACATTTCTCACTGACAAAACACAGCAAATTGACTATATAAAATCCTCCGTAGATCGGACACCTTGATAAATCACCTTTTATAATAGCTCACTTAACCCTATATACGCGTAACGATATACCCAGAAACTTTTCACCTTCTTCTTCTCACAAACATCACCCGCATGAAATCCTGTGCAGATTATTACACATTATATCCAGTCCCTCCCGTTATTAATGAATTCCTATCATCCACTCCTCACAATATATCGCGCGCACACGTGTTTATATATGTCAGATCAAGATTTTCCTAAGTACCTAATTGAAAACTGGACGCGCATACCGGCAGCGATAACCACGCGCGCGCGTGTATGACCTTACACACCATGTTAGAGTATGCCGACTGCTATACGAGAAAGAAAGAAGAAAAAAAATATGTATAAGGTTTTACACAGACACGCGGAGCTCCGCAATTAAGTATTTTATCGGAAAAGAAGGCGGCGGCAGTGCAGTGGTGTTCGCCTAATCAGCTTGCCGCCGTATAAGGAAAAGTATATTAAAGATCTATCCTAACGTGTAATGATACGGCGAGCATGTGAGCCTATGCTGTGCGCGTCGCTCTCTCTCTCTCTCTCTCTCTCTCTCTCTCTCTCTCTTCTATACATATATATACACACTGGCTTTATCATCGTCGTCTTTGGGGCTATTTGCGGGTAAAATAACGAGATTTCGAGCGCTTGCGCGATTATAATTTACGGTTTGAGAGAAGAGGCTTGACCTCATAGACACGACGATATATATACGTGGTATAGGATGGATCATGAGAACAGAATGTCTCTCTAGTATGTTGTTGTTGTAGTAATAGTAGTAGTATACGCGTGTGACATAGTTACGCTTAGGTGTTTTTTTTTGCCGTTGTTGTTTAGTTTTATGGTCGTGGGTAAATTGAAGAGACGCGTTAAACCGACGCGTTAATGGTTCACGCGTACGCTCAGCTTTTTCATATATATATATATATAGATATATATATGTATTGCGTGGGATGCGACGTGCAGTTGTTGTGTTAGAGAACATTTGAATTGTTAATTTTCCAGTCTTTATATTTCACCGTTCGCCTATATATAAACACCTATATATATTATTTTTTCTTTACGTTGCAGGTGAGTTGCAGAAACGATGATGATCGCCGACGAGGTGATGGTTTCCTCTTCGGATATGGTGGATATGTGAGTTCGAGAGCGTCTCTATATAGATGCGTTTCTTTTAATAGAGCAGTGTATTTACATTTTCATAACAGCAATAATGATAATGATGATGATGAGTATCACAGGTCCTACGGGCAAAGTGCCCGTATATCTCGTATATACACTTGAGAGTGAGAGACCAAAGTCGATGACCGTTATGTTATCCGGTAGGCCAAAACCGTCTATCTTCTTTCCTGAGGAGGACAAATATGAGTATATATATAAAAAAGACAAAGATCTCGGTGTATCAGTGTCACAAGTTTGATCGTCACGTCAATTTAGATATTCAAAGCAGTTCGTACATATATATACTATATAATCTCGTTTCCTCATCGGACTTTTGCTTCCTTTACAACCGACCGACGTAACTTTTAATTACACCCGGTATAAACTTTATATATATATACATATACACAGGGGAGAAAGAGAGAGAATATAATAACCGGGCCGTAATACGTTTATACCTTTAATCCCCCCCTGTGTGTGCGCGCATAATAATCAGACGCGCGCGTCACGTTATTAATTTCTTCCTGTCGAATCAAGATCATCGCATCTCGAATGTTACAACCCGGAACAAAAAGAGCGAGCGAGCACGAGCGCCAAAGGATCGTCGAACCTCTTTCTTTCCGCCTCGAGAGATCGATTTTCGAGTCCTCCTCTCTCTCTCTCTCTCTTAATATTATGATAATCTCTCTCTCGCTCGCTCTCTTTCTCTCTCTGGGGCCGACAATTTAACGCGCACAGGGCACAATTGTGTGACTACGCAAATTCTGCTGGGTCTCTCATACATATAACATGTATGCGCGCGCGCCGCCAGCTCGCAGTGCAAGGATTACCATAATACCACCTGGAATCTCTATCTCAAGGGAGCAAGAGAGAGAGAGAGAGAAAAAGATCGAGAGAGAAGGAGAGAGAGCTGTTTATTAGATTAAAGCTTCCGATCTCTATTTATTTTTTATTTCTGAGCTCGCGCGATGGTATATAGGCGTATAGAGATGACGAAGTAGTTTTTTTTCTTAGAGGTAGACAAGAGGTGTATATATATATACAGGAGGAATACTCTCTGGAGAGTGAAATTTTACAGCTGAGAGTGTGTGTGTGTGTTTTTACGTGTGAGGTGAAAGATTCCACTCGAAAGAGAAGAACGCAGAGGTGGAGAATACATCGAGGAACGTGTGAGATATATTATACGGTTATTTGGAGACGGTGTATGTGTGTGTGGTTGCTGTATAGGGTTATGAAAATAAAAAAAGAGAGGTGATAGGAGAGGTATAACAGTAATATTGAGAGAGATGATGATTGTTTAATGGAAACAATTTTGTTGTTGTAAAGGGATTTTTAAGGTGTTGTATAGAAATGGAAGATGTTTGATTTGATAAGTATATATAGGGAGAATTTCTATGATAATTTTCATATACATAAACTTGTTTCTCAAAATGTAAAATATAGTCTGAACATAACATTATTAACCAGCTGCGTGAAGAATGGCAAGAACGCAATTAAAGTATTTTTTTCGATTCTCTATGCACGGGCGAGTATCATTTACATACTTGAAAATCCATATTAGCTTGCGATTGTACTTGATTTAGAAGAAACAACAATTAATTATCTCTTATTGCTTTTGAAAAAAACTTAGTTCCCATCGAAAAACAAACAAAAAAACCTGCTAACATCTACCATTGTTTATAAAAATACTTATCGAATACAAAAATCCCAAGGCTCCATTTCAACAGCCTCCATATATTTTTCTCCTCGCTATACGAAAGAAAAACCTCCACATATACGCGAGCTCGCACATACCACGTAATAAAAAATCGTCCAGACACATATCCCCTATCTTACTAATTAATTCCAATTACCTGGGGCACGAGAAAAAAATCCTATGCCAATCTTACCACTACACCCGATAACGCACAAAGGACCACTAACCCACGGTCGCGTTCTCTCTCTTTCTCTCTCTCGATACCTCATATAGTAAACTCGCGACCGTATAACTATTATTCAAGTGGCTATTAGACTCGTGCGCTCGTATGCACGAACACTACCATACAGTATTAACTGGTGTGTGAGTTTATGAAACGCCAATTTATCAGGCGGCCGGTATGCAGATACATATCAAGGCGCCCCCCTCCCCTCTTTCGATCGTCGCGAAACTAGGTAACTTTTCTCCTTGGGACAAAGATTTGCAGAGATATAGTGTGTATATGTATGTGTTGAGTATCAGGATAATTCTCTCTACGCAGTATAGTGTCGATATTGAAGGAGAACCAAAATGAATTGCTTCCCGTTGCGGTGCCGAGTGATTAGTATGCGACGCATTAGCATATATAGATTTTTCGAGTGGATACGCACTTGGTTATGCTCAATTAGGAATGGTATAGATGGGTGGGTTGGTACGTAGTCGTGGATAGAGAAGTAGTAAATCAGAAGGTTCCGGTCGTGGACTTAGAGAGAGAGAGAGAGAGAAGAGGAGGTCGGAAGTGATTTGGAATTCCGGTGTGATGGGAGAGAGAAGAGATTTTTGGAATTTCAGAGGAAAGAGAGAGGAGTTGTTTGATAATTGGGGGAACAAGCGGATTATTGGGATTACAAGATATTTTTACATATAGTTTTAGGTATTTCGGATTACCGATTTCGTGTAAATTAAAAAGGTTGGGACAGGTTGTTTAATTGATGCGATTTGATCTTTACCAGTTTTTTGTTGTAATTTTTTTTTTAATTTTATTGTTCGTGTAAAAGGATTATATTATACATTATTAAATTGTTTGGATTATTAATATACAAAGTCTAATTAGTTATGCAGTTCAAAGAAAATTTATGATACTTTATTGTTAATGGTGTTGAATTAAATGGAAGCATTACGAATAAAAATCTATACGTAATAAAATGGTAAAATATACCTAAAAGTAACTAAAAAATAGATAATTTATTGTCAAGTAACATATTTTCTACCACGGTACTTACGGTACTAAAAAACCATCCTAATAAGTCAACCAATACCAAACCTTTTTACCCCAAACAATCATCAATTTACATAGCCTCGCCAAATTTCGTCCAATTAGGGAACCTCGAAACCACGGGAACAAACCTTTAAAAAAAAAATCAATAATTCCCACAAACTTGCGCACAGTATCCCCTATAATGATTATAATTTAATAAAACGGCACAAGATTACCAACCAAACCCTTTTACCCATCCCCTCCCCTTCTCTAAAAAAAAAAATCCATAATCCGCTTCGACGTCCCCGTCAATTCGCATCTTATTATATATCCCCGGGGCCCGACAACACGCATAATCCCACCTCGATACTCCCTTTCAAAAGCCACGCGCGCGCAAAACTGCAACCTTCCTTTTCAATTTCAACCTTTCTCTCTCTCTCTCTCTCTTTTTCTCTGCTTCGCTAGCAACGAAGACAGTCTTCTCTCTCTCTTTCTCCCTGGGACACGAAAAAACGAACGGGAAGAAGAAGAAGAAGGAGAAGAGAGAAGAAGAAGAAGAAGAAGACACGCGCGAGCTGTTTGCCCATTCATAACGCGCGCACCGTCCGTTCCCCCCCCGCTTGCATGCACAGAGCGACCGTTACAGGCGCGTGCGCGGGCGTACGGCGGGTTTTACTGAATGTAAGCAGAGAGAGAGAGAGAGAGAGAGAGAGGAGGCTGCGACCGAGAAGCTTCAATTATGTGTGTAAGGATGCCTTTTCGCTTTTATATTATAGAAAGAAGTGAGGCTGAGAGTTGTTTGAATTGTTAATTAGCTCGGTTTTTTGGTGAGTAGAAGTGTCGCTAAAGGTCGGGCTATATAGTTTTTTGGCACTCGAGAGAATATGATTTTAGCTCGATGTAGGGATTAGTGCCGTTGTGTCGTTTGAATTTTTATATAAGTAAAATACAGGGGTTATGAAATTTCTAAAATATATGCTATAAATATATACTATTAAATATGGAAAATACAACGA
The DNA here is from genome assembly GCA_036873485.1 of Torymus texanus. NCBI lineage: Eukaryota > Metazoa > Arthropoda > Insecta > Hymenoptera > Torymidae > Torymus > Torymus texanus. The sequence goes on along the minus strand of JAYJLV010000001.1, from coordinate 7,885,390 downwards.
CGTTGGGTTTTTACTTTGAAATCGAGAATAATAATACTAGACACAAGATATATTTGCTTGGAAAACAATAACAATTTTTTTTTTTCCAGTGAATTTTCGAATATACGGTATTGTGTAGCTCCTATATTATATACTTAATTTTAACATCAGCACATCACACAATACGATATACTAGTTACCACCCAACGTATCCCTCACACAACGCACTGCATTCATATTCCTCACTTCTATTTTCAATAAAGGCGTCCAATGTTTTCATCCCCTATATAGCAACCAATTACTTTCCCATTGCACGTCACAGCCCATAAATATACCAACCACATAACTTCGGATTCCTGCAAATATATATGTATATACATACAAGCGGTTTTCTTCTATACATATACGTGCCGGCATTGCTGTCTCTTCTTGCGCACGCGCGATGGGACGCGCATAATTGAATCGAATGGCAACTATATGGCGGTCGCTCTCGCTTGCACATATATATATATATATGAATCATAACTCGGTCGCTCGCACCGCTCGTGCATACCTTGCGCGTAGCGAGTAATTATATCCTTTGTCATTAATAAAATGAACGCGCAGTGACAGTTTAATTTTATCGTACTGGAAAAATCGCACTAGCACGCGACCGACCAAGAAATATATCGCTGTCATTATATGGCTGTAGTAGTAGTAGTCTAGCTCACTCGAAACTGGATTAATAAAATATATCTTTATATATATATATATATACTAGAACAAATCGATGCTAGAAGGATTATGTATGTACGTACACGGCATCATGCGTACGTGCGTGTGCGAATATATGATGGCGAGTGTATGAGCCTTGATACGTTTAGAAATGGTTAATGGATATAATAATTTTGATGAGTGTATATGTGTAGGTAAATTTTTTTTTTTTGGATACTGATTGGTACGAATGTGGGTTGCGAGTGGAATGGATGTATATACGTGTGAGATTCTGCGGACAATAATCAAGCAATAAAAATCAATGGATATATCTTTTAATACCCGTTTTTTTAACGATCACGTATATAGCTTTTTGTATAAAATATAATTCACATTACAGTCAATGGTTATCCAACGTTGCGCGTATGTAAATTCTAATGAAAAATCTTTTATAGAATATATATTTTATCGATACTTATATAATAATGGTACGAATAAAATAAACAAAGTATACGCAGTTTACGTTGTTCGTTGTTTCGTAACTATTCCAACTACTTTTCTATAGACCACAACGGTTGCAGTACTCCATTGTCCTTTTAAAAAAAAAGCCTTCCAAATTAAAAATCAATCTACCAGCACCTCAATCCACACACACATACAATTTCGTCTAAACGACAAACCAATCGATATACATACACAACAGCCAATCAACCAACCAACCAACCAACCACTACGAGCTATACGGGTAAAAAGTCTCGCGTGTGCAATTCCAAGAGAGTCGCCCCAAGGCTGAAATATCCTCGGCGCGTCGCGCATCGATCATTCGTGCACCTTCTCTCTCTCTCTCTCTCTTTCTATACGCGGGTGTATATACGCGCATACCTGCGCGCGGAGACTGCGCGTGTCGCTAATTCAATTTCGCCCGACGTCGTGCACAAGACGGAGAATGAGTCGTTTTAAAGCGCTATGGAATATGTGCAGTCAAACGAACGAGAGAGAGAGAGTGAGTGAGAAAAGGGTGTATATTTGCGTGTGAATACAGAAGGGCGTCGATTGAAATCTTTTGTGTGCTATTGGTGTTTGGGTGACTACTGTATGTGTGTATATGTTGTGAGAAATATGTGTAAAAGTTTGATGGTATTTTGAAGGTGGTGAAGGTTTTTTTGAGTGGTAGATGGATTTTTGGTTATGGTGATTGGGGTCGAAATTGGTGATTTGAAAGGTAGAAAGTAAGGATGATGGTGTATGTGTATTTTGAGGTATTTTAGCAGTATTATTGAAATTATGTGAATACTATTTGTTGGACTTTTATTATAGTGTTATATATACCCAGTTCTATATTTGACACACGATCTCATTCAAAAACAGTTTTCAATTATACATACATTCAAAGCCAAACGCCACACTCGAATGTGCCTCTCCTCAAACATTCGATAACAAACCCAATGCATATCTATATATTCTCTATTTTCAAAGAGCGCAACCGTATACATACATACATACCCGTATTCGCGCTGCACTTCACCCGCGGCACTTAACCCAGCTCATGAATGGATCCTACTCTTTCTCTCCTTCGCGCATATAATACACATATACACACACACACATCGGTATACGATCGACGGGCGCGTTTTTCTGCGAAATCGTCGATATGTTGCAAAATTCGCCTATTACGTGCACTCTCTATACTCCAGCACCCGCGCGTGCATATATAACCGTACGGTGAATCGCGAGCAATATATACATATACATCTACACATTCACGTATACATATATATAGAGAGACGCGCGGAGCAGTCGCTAATTTTAAAGACGAATAACGTACGACTCGCGTTCGCGCACGGGCTGAACCGTGAGAAAGTCCATTCACCAGGGCGCGAGAGGAGTCGCCGCCTATACGTATGTGTGTGTATATATATACATCTATATACCTGTGAAAGTGTGCATAGAAGTAAGCTGCTATACGAGAGTGCACAAGAGAGTGGAAACACAGCACACGCGGGAGTTGCCGATGCGCGCGAGGTAACTTTGGTGGCTCATGCCATGCCAATTACGTAAGTGCAAAGAGAGCATAGAAAAAGAAGGGGGTTATGATGCGCGCATGCACTAGCGCGCAGTGTATACACGTGTGTAGGTGTGCTGATTTATCGTTGGTGATTAGGGGAGAGTTTCTTCGCGTGTGCATGCGCATGGTTTGGTTTAGGGAGAGAGAGATGGTCGTCAGGTCGCTGAGAGAGTAAGAGTAAAAGATAGAAGGTTGGAGGTGAACGTGTGGGAGTATAGATATAGGTAGAACGACATGATGCTTTGTTTTGAAAGGTATATATATATACGTGTGTAAGGTGCACTACTGCACACGAAGAGTTCGAGTTCACGGGAGATGAAAGAAAGAAAGGAGATGAGAGGAGAACGAGTGTTGATGTAACCCCTGGTGTATATATATATGTACAGTGGTATATATAATAGCCCGATTTGTTTTAATTTATTATAATTTATTTATTACGAGAGGGAGCGACTAGTAGTTTTGTGGAGTGAAAAAAAATTTTCCTCGTTCAATGTGGTTTTCCGCGTGTGTATATATAGAGTTTGACACATTGGCAATATGGGGTTTGACAAGCCATAGGGTGTTTAGGATGATTTATTATGATTGTGGTAGTATAAGGTAGCGCGGGGGACAGAATAGCGAACTGAAAGATTAGTTGTAAATAGGTTTGCAAACGCGTAGTACGCACACGCTTTTGTCGTTACTGTTTGAGTGAATTTTCAACATAGTCGTCGTCGACTGCCATCTTTTATATATACGATTAGAAATTAATCAAAATAAATCAAAATATACCTATACATCCATTGAAAATATTTTTCAACCTTCCGAAATCTCTTCGATCTTTCCTTATACAACTGACCTTTGAAAAATCAATTTATACTTCCCCGAACGAATATCTCATCACCACCCTTCGATACCTATCGGCAGCAGCTCCAACAGCGCGACAGGTTCAACCACACACACACAGACAGACAATAGTCACTGAATCGTCGTAGTCTTTTTTGCATGCGAACGAATGAACGAACGAACGCATTCGTCATCATTAATAACCCGCAGCGCGTATACGCGAGAGATATGGGCGTGGCTCTCTCGCGATAATAGGATTTTCCGGAGATAAGCGGTCTAATTTAGCCGACGCGCAACAGTGAATCTCACTCGTCGTTGTTGCGGCCTGCCACGATGAGACGGAATTTCAAGAGAGTTTGTATATTATATATGTGTATATCTGATTACGATTTGTCAAAAAAGAATTTTGAAAGTTGAGGAGGCTTAGTGGCGCGGAACCGCTGCGTGTATATTTATAAGGAAGGATCGATCGCAGGAGGGTCATTGTTAGGAGGATTGGGATGAATGGATCAAGAGGGGAGAGAGGGATTGAAGAGATGGTGGCGCAGGGTGGATTGATAAGTTCGATATGATGAAGAGATTTGAGCATTGATTCTTTTTGCGATGGATATATAATATATATAAAAGGGTAATTGTGGAGATTGGTTATGTTCGGTTTGACTTATCATTTCCGCTTGTATTGAGAATTTTTATAGGATAAATCGTTTATTATAATTCGGTATTATATATTAAATAATACTTAAATATTTCACTGAAAATTCCCATTTCCGCATACATATATAATACAAACATACCTTATACACAACCCCGATACTCTCCTAAACACGCTATATTTTCACCATTAAACATCTTATCATAACTCAGGCGCAGCATCTTTCCTTATTCTCTCCATTCACTGTATATACACCATCGAGCTACCATACAACAACTACCATTCCTGACCAGTACGCATGCACGTACCTTTTCCATTCATATATACTTTCCAACTTCCTCCCTCCACGAAATCACGCGCTTATATTCTCGTCCCTATTGCTACACACGCGGCCAATTTATGCCCCTTAAATAAACATTACAGTCGTCCTCTCGCCAACCAACCGCAAACCCGTAGCATACTTATAATCCTTTGCGGAGGACTTAATCCTACACATCCTCGTGTATATATATATACATAATATACACCGCGCGTACTCCACTTTATTACCCGTTCATTCACAAAAAGAGAGAGGGACACACACACACGTATGTATGGGAGGCCTATACACGCAGCTGATCATCTAGCGAGCACGCGCACAGCAGGACGTTAATGCGACCCCGTCGCCCGGCACAATGATTCTCTCTCGCTCTCTTTCCCTTGCCAAAATAAGCTTATTATATACACACACATACACATATATATACGTGTGAGTGTGTAGCAGGTATATGTATATGATGGTGGTGTACACGATGACGATGACGAGCGGCTGTCGTTCTTCCACGAACGACCGATGGATATCTCTTACTACTGCTGCTGCTGCTGCTGTTGTTGTTGTTGTAGGGTGTTATATATATATAAGTAAGAGGAAAAAGGGGGTATCGGAAATTAGAATGGGGATTTAAAAAATTGCCGGGGTTATATGGTGATAGAGCTCGGCTTGTGTGGTACGGAGAATTTTTTGGGTGAACGTCGTGTGATATGCGTGCGTTATGAAATATGGGTTGATTGGTATCGGTCGTGGGTATGGATTGGAGGTAATATCCGTGATATTCTCTTGGAAATCGCTTTTTGAAGTGTACAAGTGATGCGTTTGGGTATTGCGTAGTAGATTTAAATAAATAGATGCATAGTTTAACCAATTTATGTTGGTTTTTCAATGGCTGATCTGTATATATTCATTGTTGAAAAATCGAATAAGAATAGCGATAAATTTTTAGATTATCGTTGTACTAAATTATCGCTTATATAGTATTTGTTTCAGTTTATTAATATGTATTTTATTTTTAAGTCCACAACATATAATATTATGAATAATTGCAAGAATTAAACGCTTAATGTATTGAACTCCAAAAATGTATAGTAAGTAAATATACTCATACATTCGTATAGTTTATAGACCTGAAACACATGAAAATAACTTGTTCACATTTCTATTACATGACTCTCTCTGTTATTAATAACGTGAAATTTCACCTTAAATCTATTTATGATAAGAGCTCTATAAAAATAAGTATATCGCTATCACTGTACGATAATTATTACATGTATAAAATTTAGTTCTTATTTTAAACTTATTTTCATTTCTCTCGTACCATTTTAACGTTCTCCAACCCAAGATAACATAGAGATAAAGATTTATGTGCAACTTACACATTTTAGGTGGTTTTATATTATTTTACCGTGTAAAACTATCTCTCCTCGTAATTCAACGATACAAACGTTATCCCTAAAAAATTTGAATCATTGCCTATATCCACTGATACCATATCAGTCGTATACTTTTAATTCACAATCAGTTAATGTTCACTAATTATCAGTTATAAGTATATATACTACTAATTTCGTTTAATAAGCTTTAAACTTAACCTCAGTAAAGATCTTTGCACAACCCATATACCTATTAACTACCACCCACAAGCTAACACGAAAAACTACATCACCTACACTATACCACTATACCATCATCATTATCATTATAATTATCCTCTCCTCCTCTAACCTCCGATTTTCCCGCACTCTATCTCTCCCACTCCATCACTTCCATCTCCACCTCCACTATCCGTCACGCTACCACGACTCATCCTATACAACGCGCACTCGCTTCATGCGCCGCGACGCTTCCGCTGTGTGCCGCATCTTGCTGCGCGCGCAGGTTACCTCCGATTTGCGGCTCGCTAATTTTTCGCCGCCCCCTCGACTGCCGCGTAACCCGCCCACTGTCGACTCAACGACGTTGTGCACTTGTGCTTCATGCTATAGCCGCGCGTATACTCCATTTTTTTCTGCGCAAGCGCGTCACGCTGACAATAGAGAGTGAGAGAACTAAGCCCCACCGCTGCTATGCGTGTATATATAGAGATAAGTGTAATGAGAGTGGGGAGACGAGTAGGGAGTATGGATTTTTAGAGGATATGTGTGTGTATGTGTATGGGAAATGGGTTTTAGGGGGGAATGGTAGTTTTGTGGTGTTAATGAATGAAGGATATGGTTGTTGATGAATGGGAGTATGTATATAGCAGTATGATGTTGGAATAGAGTTGTTTAAAAGAAAACTTGGCGGAGATATAGGTAAAATGGTTTATGGATATTTCATGTAAATGAAGTTTTGCACTGAAAATTATACGTTGTATAATAAAGTGATAAAAGCAAAACTGTAGTTTTAAGGTTAAACATTTTTGTAATTGATGTATGTCTATAATGTATATGCGGAAAATTTATGTAGTTTCAGGTTTGTTTAATTTACGGGAATTTCAATTACTTAGTAGTATACCATCTATTAAAATCAATTTTTCTCTGCAATTTTTGTTAGTTGCAGATTTTCAAGAGTATCGATACCGTATAAAAACTGTATGGGTTAAAAAAATTTTTGATAGAGTTATCTAGTTAGCATTAATGGACTGTTACACGACTTATTGAAATTCGAAAGTATACGCTGTATAGTTGCTGATGAAGTGAAAACATAGTTTATTTAACTTTTTATCAAATTTATTACATTTTAAGTTAATATACTTGGGATATATTTATGTCGATTACATTATAATATATCTTACAATTTCGTACATTTTGCATCAAATTCGCATTGACGTGTATATACATCGTGTGATTGGTCGAAGTTTATATATGCGGAGAAGAAATTTGGGCAATTATCTTATCAACCAGACTTGTAACGTTATTATTCTTATCATCAAGTTTATGAGAATTTTTTGCATATATAACGCATTGATCGTCAATTCTCGTTTGAAATTAAGAAAGCGAAGAAAAATGCTTGTGACGTTCACAATATTATATATATGCTTATACTTTTAAATTTGATGACATTCTTTAAAAAAGTTGTGTCTCCTTGTTCACAATAAAGAAAAAGAACAACTACGTATCAATTAAGGTATAAATCTTCACATTAATGTGAACCCTTGAACGAGATGTCAGACTATTAATAACGATTATAAAGTTGAAATTATTAATTATTGATACTTCAACAATTATTTTCAAGATAAAACTACATTTCCTTAAGGTGAAAAATTCAAAATATAAATTTCCACCACCCTGAACATCTCACTCCAGCATTATTTCCTCACAACTATACCACCAAACCTTACACCGCATAACTCGCCCTGTCTTTGCTCCTCATCTTCCCTCCCTCCACCCACAATTTTTCGGTCGCTCTCTCTCTCAGCTTTCAGCTCCTCTCCACAGGCATCTCTTGTCCCACAACACTACACACGCACATATACACATACACAGTCGCATCGTATTCGCCAGCAGCGGCGCATGTTCACCGTGATGGGCTCATCAGCAGCACGAATTAACATACCGGCCTCGTTCCGAAAATAACCCCTTCTCCTTCTCTCTCTCTCTCACTCTATCTCTCTCTCTCTCTCTCTCGCACCGTAAAGTATCGCTTTATCGTAGGAGATTAGGCGCCTGCATATATGTTTAGGTTTTGCGTATATATGCATGCGTATGTATATTTGCGTAAATTGCGCGAGTGAACGAGGATCATTGTTTTAATAACTGGTTGTCAGTAGACGCGCTCGTTAGAGGATACATGTACGTTGCAACTCGCTTTAATTTTTGTGTAATTCGGAGCGCGATGCATCGAGGAGCAGCAGTAAACGACGCCTGTGCGTATATATAGTACGTGTATATTTTACCGAGAATATTTTACTCTTACTGGTTAGTATATAAGAGGAAAGGGTTCGTTTTATATTTTTTTTTTTCAATGCGACCGCGAAGCTCTCAGCGTTTCCTTAATTATGTTTATGGGCTTTAAATAACTTGTTGAAAAGAGTCGACGCGAAGTACAAATTGGTCGCTGATGCGTGTAACGGATAAGGGGTTTAATTTTTAATACCGTCGATATTATGAGGCGCTGGTTGACGAACAGATTTATTTAAAGATTTATACTGATGATGCTGCGTATAGGGTATTATATATATATATATATATATATATATATATAATTTTGTTTACTGAATAAGATATATACTTTTTCGCTGTTTTTTTCAGAGATAAGTTGAAATGTGACGTTACGAGAAAAAGTTATAAATAGAAAAACTTTTCTTTTTTACGTTACATATATAACAAGCGTTTCATTCACAAATTTTTTTTTGCACAATTCAAAAAACTAGTTAGAAACCTAAAAACCAACACTTTATCATAATTTTCAGCTAACCCGCCATTATGTACGCATATAGCACTAAACTCTGTTTTAAATATATATATATTCACGATGCAAAAGTTGCTCTCTCGTGCCGCGCGAAAAAAGTCACCCATCAATATATACCTTAACACACGTGTGTGTATATATATATATATATATATATATACAGCCACAAAACAAAACTCACACGACGGCCCACATCCTCACCTTCTCTTCTTCCTTCTTTCGCCCGTCCATTCTACGAACCTCGAAAACGTCGGTAAATTATGCAGCAGGTTGTGTCTTTCTCGCTCTCTCACTCTCTCGTCTCCTAAAACGACGTTTTTATCTGAAAAAAACGCGTCGTCGCGTTAACGCGAAGTTCCGCTGACAATCTTTCTCTCTTTCTGTCTCTCTCTTCTCGACTGTCGCGCATAGAGAATACACACACACATACTCATGCGTATACGCGCATCCGTCGTGTCTTTGCATTGACTCACGCGCGTGAGCTGCTCTCGCAGGAAACCCGACTTTCCTCTCTTTCTCTGATGTGTTTCTCGTATGAGAGAAAGAGAGAGAGAGAGAGAAGATCGACAAACAGAGCGGCGGGAACAAAGTCTAGCCCGCGTCGGATGTGCGCGCGTGTGCGCGAGTGTTCGACACTTTCTTCGACGTATATACTAGTGACGAAAAAGTGCCGTTTTTTGGATATATTATATACCTATATGGTGTGACAGGAAAGTTCCGCGTGTTATAGGTAATTTATGCGACGACGAGTTATACGGTTTTTGGTATGAATGAGACTTTTGTATCTCTTGCGGCCTTCGCTTGGTTTACAAAATATATGGACTTTTTCTATACGCTGCGACATATATTTGACATTTGTTGTGATTTGCGAGTAACATGCGAGGTATGTTATAAATCGATCGTTTCTTTTTATCTCTGGTCTCGTTTGAAGCGAACGCTTACGAAAAATAACTGAGTGATTATATGAGATATATTTTAATGATTATTGCAGCAGGATAGATAAAACGCTTTAATGTAGTAAATTGGCAAATTTAAATATTCAAATGTAGTCACGCTGCGGGTATATAAATGGGAGAAAAGTGACATCGACAACTTGGAAGAGATCTTTTCGCAACAGGCTTTCCTCAAACAAAGTGAAATTTTTCACGTGTTTAAAGTCTCATATCCCATTAGCACCTATTGTTCCTTTAATATTCAATTTATTGCCGCGCTGCATATATTGCGTGTGTGTATGTATCGTTTAAGTTACACGTAAAATCATCATCATCTCTATACAAAATGCTATATATACAATATATATACGTTGTCTTTTATCGTTAGAATTATGCTAATATAAAAAATTACAATATAAACCGAAAAACTATGTATATAGCGTAAAATATTCTCTTTACATCTAAACATTTAACGTTTAGATACAAATGCAAACGCGTATAATATATATAAATCCTAAACGAAAAAAAAAACGCACGACGACACGCGTGAACCAATTTTTTTTTTACGTGTCCCATTCAAACCTCGCGTCTGTAACATCCAAAACGACACTGTGCACTATCCATCTTCCCCCTGTCTCACCGCATCCCTTCCAATAACTTCTCCACCAAGTATATATACTATACGTGAATTCTACCAACCCGAAACCCCCTGCCACTTCCGTGCTCAAGAAGTTCTCTTCTCCACACTTCTGCCCTTATAAAGCTACAGTCGCTTCTCTCTAAAACCTCTGCGCTCATTTCCTTCCATACATACATACATACATACATATACGTAAAAGAGAGAAGCAAAGTGTAAGGGCTTGATTTATACTGGCCATTCATTCTAATCGTCTAGAAGAGGGTTATATACATTTTTCGGGGAACCATACTGCTATATGGTGTGTGTCGCGTGGCTAATTCAATATATATATGCACGCGTATGTGTGTAGATGTGTACGCGAAATTGGAACGACCACGCGTGTCTTATATAAAGGAGGTTAATTAACGAGGCCGATATATGTGTGTATGCGTGTGAGTTAGGAAGACGATGTAGGGAAAAAGGGAGAAGGGAGAGTTTGGTTAGGATGTTTGAATTTGAGCGAGCAAACTGCATAGAGGAGAGAGAGAAAAAAAAGAAGGTTGTTCTTTGCTCGACCCTTTTTTCTTTTGTGAGTATGAGTGTTTGATGAGGAAATGGTGTATGGTTATGTGGTTTTCGGGTTTTTAATGTATATTTGTATTTGTGGGTGACAGTTATGTTGAGGAGTTTTCCAAGCTCAACATCTTTTTAGCTTTAAATGCGTTTTGTGTGTTTTCGAATTTTACCTCTCAAAATTTATGGGTCTGAAGTTTGCAACGTTGGGACGCAACGAAATAATTTCTCACAAATAAATAAAACAGCTAAAAATTTGTACGATACAGTGAAATCTTTATTTTGATGTTGGGTTATGCTATAAAATGCTAAACACATGAGAAAATTCAAAATCTAACATATAAAACTAAAAATAAAAAAAATTTGTTAAAGTTTCGTTGCACTCCAACGTTGCAAACTTTAAACCCATCAAAATTTTTCCTTTAAGCGTAATCGGATTCAATTTCTCGTTATATTAATCTTTATTATTTGATTTGTATATATAAAAGATTTTAAAGCTTAGCAGTAAAATTTCATAAAAATTATTTAACTTATACGCCATTCCGAACATAAGACATACACAGTTTCAGTCATCGAACGACGTTCATCAATTTCGCCTCTTTACTGCTGATAATACGACATATATATACAACAATCCACGTACGCTTATATACATCGAGCGCATGTAGCACTTAGCTGGTTAATATCTGTGCAAAACCACGTATCGAATCCTTGCGCGTATAGCCAACAAAACATCCACAGCCATCGACACTGCACTTTACCTCTGAATTATTAAAGAAACATTCACTCCGTCCTGTCGCCGCTTAACTTTATTATCCTCACAAATCACCTCCAATAAAGCTCTTCTCTCTCTCCTCACAAGCTCTATATACATATACATCACCCCACACCTGGACACGTATAACAAAAAAGTGTCGACTACCATTCGCTTATACGTATATATATATGAAAAAAAGAAATGCCCCCGTATATAATGAAATTCGCTCGCGTATAATCCGGTCCACCATATATATATACGTATAGTTACCACCGCCGAAATTTATCGGACCGCGGGGTCGACTAACGAGGTTTGACGTCAGTCGCGTGCTGCTGCTGCTGCTGCGCTGGTCCTAAAGAGCTGTGATTCTTTACACCAAAGAAGAAAAAAGAAGAAGAAGAACTGCGAGAGTTATAAAAATGCCCGAGGATGCGTTCACCCCGCGCGACAGAGAGATATAAAAAAAAAATCTGCAGAGTTAGAGTGTGCGAAAGGGGAAGTTTATGCGGTTCTGTGGAATGTGTCGTGCACGTATATACGCAGCTATATATATATGGTACGGTGGTGTATTCTTTGCACGAAACTGGTTATGTGGGTGTCGTAGCCGTCTAATCGAGGGTGAAAATACGCGCGATTTCGCATGTTATATATATATGAGATCCCCGGGTTGAGTGTATGTACGGCGTGTGTTTTTAGGCGAGAGATACCGGCTTCCTGTCGATTCGAATTAATTTGTCTTATCGCGAACTTACGGGGGGAACATTTAGATGCGACCATGAGATAACGTAATTTTATCGACGTGTGGTTGTGCAGATATGCGTGTACGTTAGGTAATATACATTATATTATATATACTTACGTGCTATGTTCGTGGGTTGAATTATTGGGAAATCCTATAACCATGCACCACACAGTGTATACAATATTTAAGGAAAAATGTAGCCTAATTGATATACAAAATGATAAATCGCACGATAATAACGAAAATATATTTCTATCGTTATTTGATATTATATATATATATATATATATATATATATATATATATATAACACGTGTATATATAGTTTTACGCAAATAGCGATATAATTGCAATGTTATAACGCGCGCGTACTTTTCCCCCGTTGAAAC
>JAYJLV010000001.1:7860280-7872356 GCA_036873485.1 Torymus texanus | reverse complement strand
ACGCAAATAGCGATATAATTGCAATGTTATAGCGCGCGCGTAATTTCCACCCGTTGAAACTTTATATATACCATATATACATAAATTCCCTGCATCGATACGTTTACTGATCGTCGTTGCAGGCAGTAACAGCAGCAGCAGCATCGCGTTAATCCTTGATTAATCGGACCTGTTCGGTCTCGTTTTTTAACGCGACAAAATTTATATCTTTCGCATGGCCGTCGTCGCTACGTCCTAGGCAAGAAAGAGAGAAGAGGTATAAATTTCTCATAAGCAGGTCTGTTGGTGAATATTCGTAAGATGGGGAGGAAGAGAAGAGGGAGGATGAGGAGAGAATTATGGGGATGCGAGGAGAACGCGTGTATACGCGCCGACGCACGACGACGACTAAATCAACGTCGCCCCGTGCGCGTCGACGCCGTTCCTGGTCGACGAGTTTAATTACGGCTGTGAGGAGAGAGAGAGAGAGAGAGAGGAATGAAGAGGTGAATGATAGGGTGAGGGAGTTTTGAGGTTGTCTCGTTTTTTTTGTTTGGGTTAGTATAGAGAGAGTTTATTGAAATCTTAATTATTTATTGTAAAATCATGAATGTTAGAGGAAAATATTTTTTTAGATATATTTTTTATCATAGAATTGTATGATTGTTATAATCGAGATTAGAAAATGGGAACTATAATAGAACAGGCTATTATACGATTTTTTTTTTCTTTAATAAACAAATTTTGTTTTTAACCATTCTTTTCTGCTATTTATTATTGTTATCGTATACATCTTGATTTGTGTGTCACCCACAAAAGTAACGTATCCTATGGCCGCCACATTTCCGACGCTCTCGCTTTCTTTAGTTAGCTGACTAATACCATTAACGTAAATGGAGATAAACGAGTTCGCTTTGTTATACCTACATACGATTTCTCATTGAAAAGAAAAAGAAAACGCGTATATACTACGTTTCACTCGCTTTCAGCTAAATCTATTTCCAGTATAACAAACAGTCAGTAATCATTTTTCAGCGAAAACGTCCTTTTTTTCTTTAACCAGCCGCTAAAATTATAACCGTTTCTTATCGATCCTTAAAACATTCAAGTATATAACGCGTAACCCAAACACACTTAATACCCAAAAATTCCTGAATCATCCAAAAATCAATCTTTCAATTTCAATATTAACATTTCATTAGAACATTAGCAGCAGAGCAGCAACGTCGTCGTCGTTGGCCCTTCTTCTTCTTCTTCGTCTACCTTTATATATACACAATGTATATATAGCCACTGCCCATCGATCCGCTGTCCACGCTCGCGAGGCCGATCGATGCGACTACATTTTCAAACACGCGACCGAGGAGAGAAAGATAAAGGGATGAGTCTGCAGAGCGCGGACAGCTGGCACGCGAGGCCCATTTAATTAATTAAAAGTGCATTAGCGAACGGCCATAACCGGCTAGCGAGTGAGCGCGGTGAGCGTATAGGGTTACCCCCCGTTGCCGAGCCGCTGAGCTTCCGGCGAGAGCTTGTGTGTGGAAAAAGAGAGAGAGAGAGAGAGTGTGAGCGATGGGGTGGAGAAAAGGTTGTAGCAGTACTGGCGGTGCTTTTTTTTTTCTCGCGAGGTGGTGGGTCGACGAGTTCTTTTTGAGGTTGCGGATGGGGTGGTGATGGTATATGCGGATGAGTTTGTGAAAGTTAAAAATGTTTGTAGTTTTTTGTGATTGTATAGACGTGGAAATAAAAAGATATTGTGTTTGGAAGACGTTAATTCGGGGAAAGGTTTTTGTTTGGATTGAGTTTGGATTAACTTATACGAGGAGACAATGTCAAACTTTTCCAGCTTATAATAAAACATTCTTTAAAAGTTTAATTAATTTTTAAGTGATGAAATTTAAGAAATGTCTTCCGGAGAATTGGTCGAACTTCGTAAAAGTTAAGAACAACTTACCAATTTAAAAGAAATTCTAAATAACTCTCCCAATCTCAACCTACCCTCAACCCCGCACTTTGATTCGGACCGGATAGTTTTACTCACGTCCTATCATAAGCCATCCAATCTTTCTAAAACGAAATTGGAAACTGTCTCATTATATAAATGTTTCTAAGCTTGAGCCAAACGTGAGTATAAGCTTTGTAAGCTGTGCGTGTTATGTACATTGTTTTATTTAAATTAACAAAGAATGAGCGCATTTTTTACAGTAATGTGTATTTAAAAATTTAAGAAAGTCTTTAGAGAAATCTAACAGTATTAATTTAAGTAGTTTATTTGTATTTTTAAAGCGGCAAAGAAGTAACGGCAGAAATTAGAAAATAGTTCTCTCTTGATTTATCATGTAAAAGAGATCGTTTTCATTTTTTCCATCTCGAATTTCTAAATTTGAATTTTTTTCATTATACTCAAACTGCTGTATTAAAATTCAGATGGAATATTATTTATTCGTAAAAACGAGTATTAAGTAAAAGGAAAGGTGAAGAACACGGCAGATAACAAATTAATAGCAGATTATTTAAAATAACGGCAGCCATTTAAAAGCTTACACCAATATTCTTTAAATTTAAAACCAATATTACGCTTATGAAACACCGAGATATCATCACACATTCACCTCGCGCATATATACTAACGCTCGTACGAGAGAATTTCGAATTCCGTGTCCACATCGACAACAACAACAACAACAACAAAAAAACAGCATGCTCATCAATTTAAAATTGCCCAACTCGGCATAATAAACCCCTCGATACTTGTACGATAAAGAAAAGTTGTAAACCTTAAAAGCGCGCGCGAACCCCGCGTATATATTTTAATATTTCCACTTTTCTCAACCTCTATTATACACCACACACGTATATAATACGCTGCGCAAGTATAACTCGCGTTCTTTCAAATCAACAACATAACTCGTCACATTTATAACAAAATTCACCGTTATAGGTACCGCGACACACACACATACATAGCTTGTTTACAAACCCTCGCGCGCGAATATATACCAAACACCGACAATGAGCGATTCACCGCGTCCACATGCATATTCAATTTCATAAATTGCTCTCCTATAGCGAGAGGATAGATATCATTCAATCGCATCTCTAATAACGCTAAATAAAGGCAGATAGATAGATAGATATAGATAGACGCGAATCGAGTCATCCTTGCTGTACGCTATATGCGCATGTGCAGCAGTAGCAGCAGCAACGGGAGTAAGGATAGGTCTGTAACTCAAGTTTATCGGTGCTATATATTTATCCACGTGCGCGCGAACGCGAAAAAGGAGCGAGAAAGAGAAGGAGAGAGAGAGAGAGAGAGAGAGAGAGAGAGAGAGAGAGAGAAAGAGAGAGAGGGTATCTAGGCCAGTAACTCTAATAAATTGAAAGGTAGATAAGACGAGCGCGCGAGCGCGTTGCTTCCTTTTTATAAAGAAAAAAAAATATATATATCGCCGCGGTGCGAAGTGTAATTTAGCGCGCCGGTGCAATTTAGAGTGAGCACGGAAGAAAAAACGTCGCGTAATTTATATATATATATATATATATATATATGTATATATAGCGAAGAGAGATAGAGATGCGCGCGTGTTATCGGATGATTATCAGACGAGAGCTGTGCTAGTTGCGTGTGTATATATATACACGTGGTTTTAAAGATTGGTATTGGGAGAGATCGATTTTTTTTCTCAAATGAACGGGCTGTTAATCATGTTTACACTGCATATTAAATTATGTATGATGGAGATTACGTTATTGCTTCAATGTTACATATGCGATGAGAATTATGGCGATAAAGGTAATAGATGATGAATGGCGGTTTCGACAAATGGCGCGCGGATTGATCTATTCGATTTTTTCGAGTCTAGACGAATATTTAACATGTCATTAGATGAGACACGTGTGGATGTTGTCATGTACATTAATTTTAATGATTACGCTAGTGTGACATCCATTTACCTGGAATGGAACCTTAAAGATTCCTGAATAATCGCGTGATGGTGTTTTAATAACCTTCTGTATAAAAGCAGATGTAACACATGTAGGAAATATAATGGGGTCCCCCGATATATATTTAAATTTGATTTAAATGTTGCATGGTCTGATTACTTCTTGGGAAAATCGATGAATATTTATATGTTCGAACTTGTGAATACGAAGGTTGCTTGACAAGTTTATGTATGGGTATAATGTGAGGAGTTTTACATTTTTTCACGAAAAATTGTTGTGATATTTACGGAAATACATGAAATACCGTGACTTTTATCTTGACCTCGAAACGTTTAAGAATGTCGCGCAATAGTAAATTTCATTATCGATCATTTCCTAAATTAGTTCCCAAGGGCAATTATTTCACAAGTATAATGAATATACCATAAGTTAATGGAATAGGTTTACAGGAAAAAATATAGGAAGTTTCCGCATAATCGAAATCCATTGGTATGTTTACTTCCTGTACTTATGTTTGAACATATCAAGTTAGGAAGAGGTTACCTATTCAAGGTACTTTTTATGTTGTTGTTTACACGTAGGTTTTTATTAACGCTATTTCAAGGAATATCTAACTCTTCTATGGTTTCCTCCTATTTTTTCTATGATACAAATTAAAAGCCGTACAAAATAAGATAATGAGTTTGAAGTTTGCAACGTTGGGATACAATAAAATGAAAAAAATTGATTTTACATTAAAGTTACATTGATTACTTTTAATTTCGAATGAAGATTTAGTATTTTATGGTATAAAATTATACTGATGACAAAGGTTTAAATAAAATTTTAAAATGCATGTTAAGACGCTTCACTATTTCCGTCCATCACTTTTTCAAGAATAGATTTTAGAAAAATTAATATAATTCTCACTCAAACTTTTTATACAAAGAAAATCGAACATTTTTCGACACCTAAAGTCCATACTACATCAGAAAAAAAAACCATAAATTTAGTAAACATAACATCTACATGTCCATTAATTTTCACAATGTTATTTTATGTTATTTTATTATATACTCTCCGTTGACATTTAAGTATATACACCAACCCAACAATATACTTTCTTCTTTACTCGCGTAACAGTCACCGACACTTACTCAACCATCATCCCCTCTCCCACATCCAACTCCATAAACAACGAATTTTATCAACACCTCCCGTCACCAACAACCATCCCTCATCCTCCTTTTCCCTTTTCCCTATATCTACATATATATACTACCAACCGTACAACTTTCGCGATAACACTCTCCTCTCTCTCTCTCTCTCTCTCTCTCTTTCTCCACTATCTATCCTTCGTTAAATCCTATCGCGATCTTACCGGCGCTCGACTACCACGCGCACAGCAGCTCGAAAACATACGACGATAGAATCAGAGCACACGCTCGCGCACCAGGTGCAAATTATGAGAGACGTATATATATATATATATATATATATATACCTCCATACAACGCAGCTGACTGACTGACTGACTCGCTAATCACGCTAATGCACCAGGCACGAGCTGCTCGTCTCTCTCTCTCTCTTTCGGCTATCTTTCTCGAGAGAGAGAGAGCTTTTTATTTCGGTGAGTCACGCGGCACGCGAACGCGAGGGGGTCATCACGAGAAAGAGAGAGAGAGAACGTTGATGAGTATACGAGAGAGTTTTGGGGAGACCACGAGGTGATGCGCGCAGGTGATGACGGCGTGTCGTGGTTATATAGCTGAGAACAGAGTGCTACGGGGTTTTATTGGGTGTTTAAAGACCTTTTTAATAGCAGCACGAGGATGAAAAGTTTGTTTATGTAGTTAGTGTAAAAGACAGGCGCGTGGTTTTTCGTTGCTTATATTATTCGTGAAGGTGGACAAGCGATCTCACAGGCGAGTGTGTGACTAAGCGGTGAAGTAAAAAAAAAAAAAAATATAACGAAATAATACGACAACTTTCGCTAGCTGACTGGCATTGGCGATTAATAATTAGCAAAAACTTGGGTTCCTATCCGATCTATTTACTTATACATAATAATATTCTCTAGTGAATTGTTTTCACCTTGAATTGTTACAGCTGTATTTCGAACAAAACCTTGTGTCGGCGTTTATATACTGGCCGCGGGCCTCTATATATATATATATATATATATATATAACAAGACCCCCCTGACTAGACGTTTCGGAGCCGCTGCGTAACGAATGGAGCAAATTAATCATCGCGCGCGCTCGTGTGGGCCTTGTTAGCAATGTGCGCACGCGCGTGACTCTACTGCAGGTTATCAAAATCGTATTACCTACGGCTAATATGGATATATATATAGCTTAATCTTTTTGAAAACTGTGATATGGGATGTATAATGAATGGTTATTCAAAATTTTGGGGAAGTTGTGATTATAAGAGCATTTAATTAATATGGGTTTGGACGGATATATAATTATAGTTGTAATATGATTTTTTAGAATTTTTTAACGTAGGTGTTGGTGGTAATAGTTCATTATGTGATTTTATGGTTATTTATGTAGTCATTTTTTTAGGTTCACGATAATATACATTTTTAGGATGTTTATTACAATAAATTAATTGATTTTTCAGTATTTTCTTGATCACTATTAATATCATAAACCAAAAAATCTTGATTATAATAAAAGTTCACTTCATTAGCGCAAATTCAACTCCAAAACCAACTACAACCACCCTAATCCATATTTTTCATCATATCATAATATAATCAACCCCGACCTACCATATATCGTCCCCAAAACCAACATTCCCAAAGCATCGAATATCAATCAACCACTCATCGAATTACTTCTCACGCATAATCGAACAACCACCACAACTCTACATTTAGACCTATTCCCAAAAAGTCTATGATAATCACACCACGTACACTTTGGTAAAACAAGTCAATTTACTCATCGTCACGCGCCATGCACTCGACTCTTATAATATACACATACGTAGGGGGAGACGTACTTATACTACATGAACACACACACGTGATATCAGTTCCCGCGCATCTCCCCCTCTCGCATATATATATATAAACAGATACACACGAGGGGGGGTCAGGAATGCTGTGATGTGCTGCTGCCTGCCTGCCACGTGCCACACGGCGAAATCCGCAGCCGGCGTTAATACGCGCTAATGCGTCGCGTGCCCGTGGTCATTAAGTCATTTTACACGCGCGCGCGCTACTCACCGGTTGACCCCCCCTCCCTACCCCTATCACGATATATATATATATATATATATATATATCTGTACGTATATACGCAACGTATATGTATGTTGTATATATATACACGTATATGGTAAAAAGTGTGTAAATATATATATGTAGGGTGAGATGATGAGTTGTTGCTTTTTTTTTTCTTCTTTCTTTTACGTCATGTGATGTATCTTCTTTTTTTTAGCAGCTACGACGCTCCAGTTGTGCGGCGCGTGCGCGGATTGCGCGGCGACGGGTTAATTTATGCTCCGCGAGTGTGCGAAATTACGCGCGAATTGCGTGTATCGACGCGATTTATCGTGCGCGTGTGCGCGCATATATGTGGTTTAGTTAAAAATTGAAAGAGGGATAAGGGGGGGGAGACAAGCGAGAGGATAATTATGGGAATTATTGGGTGGTATATCCGGTGTCTATTAGCGCCTGATTTACGATGATTACGGGTGTTGTGTATGTGTATGGATGTTTTGATTAGGTAGGTATATATAGATAGGTTGGTGTTGCATATATCTACGTGCTTTTGAATTTGAATGAAGCGTAGCGAATGGTGTAATGGTTTTGGTGCGTCTAATATAATACGCGAGATAATAGTGTAATGTATAGATGACACGTGTAGGATATATAACTTTTCTTTTTGTTGCTGTTAAGTGTATATTGTGTACACGGTGAATTATAAAATGTGTTATTCTTTTTTTTAGAAATTTATATCTGCGAGTAAAAGTGTGTAATATATAATGGTACGAAACTTTCACTATACAGGCCTTTTAGTTTTAACAGTATAGAAACGCGTTGTGTTAATACTTCCGTTTTATTATCTATTAACCTGTTTGTAGAAGAATCCAAAACTAGAACAGAGTAACGACGACGTAGTATATACTGTATTGTATAACTATACGTAAATATAGCATGTAGTGAGCTTTTATTATATAATCTAAAGAAATTAAATTAAAACCCAAAGTTTACCTTTCTCATAAACACATGCGACAATCAATAATACACGTCACACATTTTTCCCATCAAAGCCATAGCTGTACGTGCGTTGCTCGTCTCCTATACTTTATAATAATATATCATCGCTGAACGCCGGCCAATCGGCAAAGTACCTCAGTCTATACGCACAATCTATCCAAACATTTAATCAGCGCTCAAACAAAACATTCCGCTCGTTTCTCTCTCTTTCTCGCTCTCGAACCCAACTCTCCAAAGTGACGTGCAAACATACTAACACCCACAGTCATTACATTTCCTCCACTTTCGTTTTTTTCTCTCTCTCTCTCTCACTCCAATCGTTGTATCCGGCCGCATGACAATATAACGCTATGCGACAACTTCCGCTGCGAATAGTATATGTATGTGACGAAACCTAACGAAGCATCGTTCTGCTGCTGTGGTACGCGTAGAGTTGTTACATACCAGCAAATATACACGACGCGTGTTCTCACGCGTTCGCGCGCGGGTTGTAAATAAGGCGGGAAAACTATGGCATGCATGAGCATGCAAGGGGAAAAGCTATACGTGTATACGCGAATGGCTCGTATATAATGTGGATATGTGTATGTGTGTGTGTGTGTGAGGACGGCCATTTTGTACGATGGAGGCGAATGTATAGGTATGAGTGTAGTACAAAAGCTGCTTCGTAAATTTTAGTTGGAAGTAAGAGAGAGAGAGAGAGGATTTAACGAGGCAGCAAGAGTAGTATGGAGACGGAGAATTTTTGGACGTAATTTATAAATGATGTGATAGAAGGTGGAGGTTTTTTAAGGTGGTACGAGTGGATGAAGTTTTTTATATAGATTATAAGTGTAGCAATGGAGATTGGGTGAAAAAACATAAAATTGATTATAAAAGTTTGTATAAGAATTTGTGGAATGGGTTGTATAACCAGATTTTATAGGTCTGAAGTTTGCATCGTTGGAATGCAACGAAATCATATCTTACAATTAATGAAAATTATTAACAAGTGCGAAATTTCAACTAAACCTTTGTTACAAAGTTATTTTATATTATAAGATTCTAAATCTATGCCCAAAAGTTAATATTAACTAGTATAAACATAAAGGAAAATTAATTAGTTTTTTGTTCCGTTGGACTTCAACGTTACAAACTTCAGACCTATCAGATTTTAAAGGGAAACTTATAGGATGTAATCGAAATAAAATTGATAAAATCAAGAAAAAATACTTAACCATGTTTTTTTTACGAATAATATATATATGCATTTACATGAAACGTTATAGCACAGAAAATCCGTTTTATTATTACCGAACTGTATACAGCCATAATCCACGTGTATACGTTTACAGAAAATTTTCACAAAACCACACAACATTTTCAACCACGTATGTAGCTTCACGCATGCAACATCTTACTTTTGTATACATATACATTCTATGAGTAAAAGTTACACCGCCATCGTCATCGCGACAACGAAGACGATCCCTGCCCGAAGAAATTCAATTTTACATCGACGCGCGTCGTGATGCGAAACTTTTACACGTTATATATACGTGTGCTCAAAGAAGCTGACTATACGGTTATACATGCGGGTTGATGATTTTGCGAACAGGTTTTCAGTCGCCAACTATACATACATATATATATATACATGTACACACATACATACGAGACTTTGTATTTTATATCACAACTATTTCATTGCTTTATTGGGAATACATCGTCCCGTATAGTTTCTTGTAAATTTATCGTTTTGTGCGCAAAATGGTAAAGTTTCGAAGTTTTCATTGGCATTTAATTACCGTGTCTTCGTTTTATTTTGCGTATTTGATAATGGAGGTATATCGTTGGTAAGATGCGACTGATTAATATTGAAACGATGTGTATATACATAGTTGACGACTGTCTAGTATGAAAGTAGTTTTGTAAAATGTTATACTGCGATGGGTATATAGAAAAAAGATTTACGATGTAGTTTTAATTTAGATATCCTGCGAGTCGTGAAAATTTGATTATCTTATTTCAATTCAGTTTCCTCTTGTTTAATACCCAATAAACATCTACGATAAAACAGTTATAACGTTTAATATGAAACGTTCACGTGACAGCTACATTGATAAGACTTCATTTTTTCTATACTCTGCAATTGCTCGAAAACTACATATCGTCAAATAATCTCTTTATTATATTTTATTATTTCCTGCGCACTTTCATCCTTCGTACACTACTACACGCGTAATCAGAAACCCATAAATTGATCCACATCACCTTATTTCTCTCTCTCTCTTTCTCTATCAACCTCAAAACCATTTTACCTCCATCAAATACAACCTCAAAATTGACAGAGCCAGTATATATATACAAAAAAAAAACTTCGCGTCACGCAATTTTAATCTCTCTTTCTCTGTCGTACCTCATTACCATACACCAAACTCTCCTGCCTACTTCCGCTCTAACTCATTGCCCAACATTCATCCACCTTCTCTCTCTTCCTCACTTCCAATCGATCACCTCTTATTCACAATCCCAAACAGCCACATCTCCATCACAATATATATATATATATATATGCTTGCCGTATCGACAAAAAGCAGCTTATACACACACATACACATTAGCTTTCCGATCCCAATCGCATCCTCGTTCCGTGAATCGATAATCTCACCTCGAGTCTCTACTCTATCTATATATTGTATATATACACACACATAGCGATGGCTTTGGGTCAAAGGGTGTGGCTTGCTCCGGAGATTGATTCGCCGCTACCGCGCCGCCGTTACTGCCGCTGTGCTACGCTTCGTTAGCCCCGGCAAAATGGCCGCGAGCGCGGGCGGAAGCTCAACGTCGGCCCCATTGTATGCGTGCGTGAGCGCACGCGCGCATGTCAGCCAATGGCGTACCAAAGCGATTCTTTTCGCGCTTGGCGGAGTATGTATATATATATAAGAGCGCACAGGTCGTTGAGAGAGTTTTCAGAGCGTATAAACTTGCATTTGTATATATTATATAGGTATAGAAGCCGATATGTCTTATATATATGGGAGATGAGAGAGAGGAAAAATGCGATGGTTATAAGTTGGCCTTGCTATTTATGTATTCTTGGATTAGAATATATGTGTAATTGTGTATACGTATATGTGTAATGAGTCAGGGACGCGAGACCGCGCGGGGGAGGTTTAGTGAAAAATATCGCTAATTAGCAACGGTGTAAAGTTAAATAATGGGATTGCATCTATTTCTTCTTTTTTTTCTTTTTGTATTATCATATTGTGATATTATTATACGCGAAGATACGCGAATGTGTTGTGTGATGCATGCACTTAAACGGCAATAATTTGTCGCGCGAGGTTGACATTCAATTAAAAGTAGATAAAGTCGATAGTATAGTAATCGCCGTGTATGTATAATGAGCACTCGTGTGTAATAATTAAGCCAATTTTTATATGCTATCAAGTGCGAGATAATTATTATATGCGTTGTATGTATATAGGCGAGAGAGTGAGTAAGCGTTTAAAAAAATGGATAAGTGAAATATTGTTCCGAGGTATTATAAGTCGACGATGACGATTCTGCGTAGTGGAATAAGAAAAAAATATATATATTAAGCGGATTATAAATAGAGGAATGTGTGTATCTTTGAGTGTGCCCCAAAGACCTCATTACTTTGATACGCGTCATGTAATTATAGTTGTAAGGCGTATAGGTAGGGAATTGAAATATTACGAATGTTGTGTAGGAGTATATAACTCTATCTAAGTATATGAGAAAAACATACGAGGAAGGTTAATGTATAGTAATTGGATAATAACTGTAGTAGCATTTTGATATTTATGTATTATTCTTATATTTAAAAATTTTTCTATTTTTAAAGCATTTATATACAATCTTGATTTTTCGAGGCTCTTTTAAGCAGACGTTCTGTGTTCTCATGCTCTGAATCGGTTTTTCATCCAA
>JAYJLV010000001.1:7822811-7853007 GCA_036873485.1 Torymus texanus | reverse complement strand
TAGATACAGAGATATAAATAGTTACTGTTAGCTGTGAATTCTTGACTATTGGCAAATTATAAATTTTTAACATATTTGATTGTTTACAAAAATTCATTCAATATTAATTATTTATATAGTATACAAAACGCCAATATTTAATTATCTCTTAAAGGAGTTTACATATTTCCATACTATAAATATACACATGTTATTATCCAACATAAACAAATTCTCGTTAAACAAATATCAAATAATAGTACTCTGCTTAAAGAGATAAATTGATAATAATCATATACCTGATTAGGGTGTTAAATTAAAGATTACTTCAAATAGCTTGGAATATTAAAATATATTAATGTTGTAGTAGAAATATTTTACATCATGATACTTCACATCATAAGAATCCAAGAAAAAACATTGCATCATATATATAATAGGTATATACTTTATCGATTAAAAGAACATTATTTTTTTAAATTGCCAATATCATATTTTATAAATATACTGTTTCTATTTCAAGAGAAGAACAACTATAATTTCAAATTACACTTAGCAGCATTCAATTTCCCTTCGTTTTTTATAATTAGAGGATAAAGTTCAGGAATACCTTCTGTATAGCATGTCCCGAAGCGACTCGGCCATTATTGGTTGCCTTTAAAGTACTTATTAAGATGTTATCACGAGTATATACTTGAGTGTATGCAAAATAAGGTAAAAGCCATTATGTGAGCCACGAAGAAAATCATTTTATACTGTATGTACTGAACAATATTACAAATTATTTTATCTCGTTTCAGATAACACCGATAAGATTATTTGTAATTCGTGTAAAAAAAAAGTATTTATAGGGATTCCTACTTGAAATCTTTATTCTTTGCTTTTTTTTTTACAAATTAATTAAATTTCTACCATAAAGTATAGACGGTTTTCTATTATTTCCAATTTCTCTTTGAGTTTTATACAAATAAGTTACGACGTTTGACTTTAAAATTTAACGGGATATTATCTTATAATGCTAATATAATTAATTTCACTAACACAAACAAACAAAAATATTATCAATTATATTCTAATAAGCCAAAGAATATATTTAAAAAATACATAAACCAAATCCTTTGACAACTCGCCGTTTGAAAATTTTAACTTCAACGTACCATCTACTATTTACAGCTACATGTGAAACTGGAGAACGTAACGGACGACCCACCGCCTCCATCGACGACGACGTCAACGTTATCCTCGCCACAACCGGTGCTCTCACCTCAGGATCTGAAGCCGGATCCGTCGACGTTACCGACGCTCCACCTCCTTGAGGCGCCAACTTCGTCGTCGAGTTATGTTGGTGGCACGGCGCGGCAACCAACTCACCATCGGACGAATGCTTTCAAGGTCTTCCCATGCACGAACAATAACAATCCGAGCGCCAGCAATAACAACAGCAGTACACAGTAAAGAACCTTTTTCTTTCTTTATTCGATTGCGGTGACCAAAGAATTGTGAAGTGCAATTAACTTCAGGAAGTTATGTCTTGAAAAATATAATAATATTAATTGACATATTATTTTTGATAAATTTTTTGTTAAATGAGGTCGCCAATATACGGATTGTCATCTACATTAATTGGTTGTAACTAAGCATATGTTTCTTTGATATCTGTAAGATCGATCTGTTTGAAACCAAAAACCGGTATAGAAATTATTCTTTCTACTTTTGGAATAGTATTAGTAACTGCAATGTTTCACATCCGGTCAAAATGCATTCGTAATGTTTTTTTAAAAGTATTTATATTGTCGTTTAAGAATAAAACTACTTGAATTGACCATTCAATATAACTTTTTTTTTTATAACGTCTATAGCTATTAGTATTTATCACTAAATACTTCTTGTCAATAGTAAAAAATACAAAGCTAATGCGAAAAGAAAGATTGAAAGGAGTTATGAAGACATGTAACGATGCCAATCAATAAGAAAATCGCAACTACATAAGCTCGTTTGCGTATCATGTATTTCAACTAAAAATTATCTTATCGCCGGATAAAAGTGCGGTTACAGATGATTGATTATTTTAAGTAGTATGAGTCCGGTATGTCTGGCCAGCTATTTAAATGTTATGCTTTCGAGACCATTAATCAACTTTAACTACGCTTTCCTCAATCTCACTTACCCGCGAGAAGATGAAGAAAAATGTGTTTATAATTTGTTACTTTGCACGCCGGGAAAATTCTTTTTTTTTCTGAAAATAAACGATCTGGAATTACAGTATAATGACTTAATACTTTTGATTTACTTATTGGAATATTTCGAATTCTCGTTATGTTCTTGCGGTTTGCGAATATAAAAATTTAGACAATGTTTAGCGCTATTTTACTTTAAGTTTTAAATATTTTATTAATGTAAATTGTAAGTAAAGAAATTAATGTTAATAATTATTACTAACAAAAATGAATATTTAAATAAAATAGTCTGTTTTGTAATCCTTTCACTATAGTATACGAGTCGTTTATGAGTCTTATGATTTATTAAAGTTTTATGATTTAACTTATATTTCTATATATGAGACATGTCACTCATTCTGTAATTGTTATAGTTATACAAACCTTTTTCAATGTTTGTGATTTGTTACAATGAAAATAACGTAATTCTACTACATAATAATATTAAACAAAGCGACAAATAAATTTATTTAAATCATACATTGCTTATAATAATAAAAAATAAAAACAACTACAATTTTTTTTATTAATAAAAATATACTATGCCTTTATAGGGACATTTTTTTTACCATTTCAAAAGCTTCATCAGTTACTAAATTTTTTAAAGGCCTAGAACCGAAAAAAGTATAACCCGCACCCTAAATTCATCAGTTTACCACCCTCCTATTAACAAACAAAATAATCCAACCATTCTTCCTCCTCAGCAACGTTACGAGCAACGGCACCGTAGACCCACAGCAGCAGCAGCAACCTCCCCAGGCCAATTCCTCGGCGACGTCAGCGCTGTACGGCTCGATGACGCGGTTAATGTACGTGTCGCCGTTAACGCCGCCAATCTCGGATCCCGGCTCACCTCTCGGTGGCCCACCTCGACGGACACCTCCACCACCGTATCCGCAACCTCCTCAGGCTGCTGCACCAGGATTATTACCTAACACGGCGGCGGCAGCGGTAACGGGGGTAACGACGGGTCATCGGATCCACGGGCCCGGGACGAAGTTTAACAGAAGGAACAATCCCGAGCTGGAAAAGCGGCGGGTTCATCATTGTGATTTCATTGGTATGATGATATACCTAGTGTTGTGTGATAAAGTTGTGTAGTAGGGGATAGTGAAGAAAATTTGAATATTAATGGCTTTTAAGTATTGAAAATTTTACAAATTGTGGAATCAATTTTACATTTTGTAGTTACTTTATTGAGAATATTATATGCTAATGTTTACAAAATTAATTTTTACTAAATGTTTGAAAATAAGGAGTTTTTAGTCTGATAAACCAATAACTAATTTTGTTCCTCTTATATAAAGAAAGAAAAAGACAGTAAAAAATCTTTTAAACTTTCATTGTTAGGAGTTTTTTAAATCAAATTATGTTTTGCAAATTCATTTTAAATTGCTGAAGTAAACAAATAATAAGCATCGTATAGCAGCTCTTCAAACTAATTGGACATAAAATCTCAATAGTTGTTTGCAGTTCAATTAACTTAATTATATATTTTTCCGAACCTTCATTTTTATCAGAAATAATACCTTTTCTTTACAAAACTCTGTACACCTTCAAACTTCAATTTAACACTCTTATCTTCAACTTCGATCTCCTCACGTCACCTTCTTTTTGTTTTTATCCTCTCGGTGTATTTTCGACACGAGACTCGCGCACGGGCACGCGCATTACCATAAAATTCGAATAAGCGCGCGTGCGCGTGCGCAGAGCGAAAATAAACGAAATTGATTTTGACCGCTGTTAAATTGAGAAAAGCCGCAGTATAACGTCGATAGTATTATATCCGTGCACATAACGCTGTTAAGCGAAAGAAGCAGGAGATAAAAAAAGTACGCGAGCGAGAGGAAGATCGTAAAAAGTTGCCGGGTAAACTTTTAAACGTATATATAGCGTTGGTTACCTCACATACGCACATGCCAATATATATATATATATACATATATACCTCTATACACGTTTCCTTTTGCTTCTCTGCTTTCAGGATGCACCAAGGTCTATACGAAGAGTTCGCACCTTAAGGCTCATCAGCGAATACACACTGGTAAGTGTGAGAAAGAGACGTGTCTCTGATGTGTATATGTATAGTGTTTGGTTGACCTATATTAGTATGTGTGAATACTTTCTTTGCTGTGTTATGGAACTTTAAGCAATATATGAGCGATAACGCGTTTTGAAATATTACTATTTTTTTTTAAAGAGGAAGAAAGAAAAAACGTTTTTATGTACATATTTCTTTAATTTACGTTATGATTCAATAACTCAGATTATTGTAAATATCCATAAACTCATACATCGATATAGAAAGTTTCTTTTATAATTATTATAATTTTTAGCTCTTTTTGTGTAAATACTTTTACCATTCACGAACGAAAAAAAAAACACAAACCACAACCATTGTACAACACTCACGCATACCTTTCGCCGTAAACACCGCATAAATCAAAACTTCACGCGCGTTCTTATGAATGAACGAACGAATCCTCAACCCACCGATATGTATACACACCTTCTACACCGGTTACGATAGACTTCACCTCTTATCTCCAGCCTACAAACAAAAACTTTGCCGCTGTGTTCTACGAAAATCTCTCGTATCGTACACCCCACATCCTCTCTTTCAAAAAGAAGAAGAAAAAAGAATCCTAAGCCATTGATGAATAGCCATACATACATCGACATAACGGTCGACGAGGATACGCTCAGCCAAAGCGCGCGCGAATGATAATGAGGTATGTAGAACTCTCTGCTATACGGCGAACCAAGCGACTCGCACACTCGCGTATTAAACGGGGCGAACAGAGCGTCTCTACGGTGCGCGTATATGTATATATGGGCGTGGCACATTCGTCGTATGTATGTGTATATGTATGGATCGGTTATCTGCTGCGCGAAAACGCGTGTGGAAAGAGAGGAAGAGGGAACGGAGAGAGGTTATAGAGCGCAGGTGGATTGTATTCAGCGGGAGGATTTATTTTAATAGGCGGTGTGGGAGAAGAGAGTTGGGCTTTGTGTATAGGAATGAGGTGGGGTGGGGTTGTTGATATGGAGGGGAAATCGTTGTAGGATTTGTGTACAATAATTATTATTTTGTTATGTTTGGAATTTATAGTAAATTGTATAGGAAGAAATTTCAAAAGGATCTTGTTGATCGCGTTAGATTCAACCAAAATTTTTGTAGAAAATAAAACTAAAGTTTTGATATAAATGTATTAATAAATTTTACAATTATAGTTTTCTATGACCTTGATGTTCATATAATTTTCAAACCCGTATTCCGGTTCAATGTATATTAAAAAAACATACTAGTTTGCGGTATTCTATATTACAGTGCGCTTTGCAACAATGTAGAGCTCGTTGGACTAAAAATATGGTATTAGTAACTATTGATTTCGACAAGTTTATTTTTTAACCAAGCAATTTAGTAACAGCTACAAACTCGTTTTCTCCTGGCGCAGCTTTTTTTTTATTGAGCTCTCGTTGTACTTATTTCCGTTTTTTTTTTCATTTGCGAAGCTGTAGACAATTTTACGCCGGTAACTCGTTTTCCAATTCTTGCAATGAAATATCATTGTAGTTTCCTTCTCGAAACGTCGAATAAATATGGAATTATAAGGTGTTTGATGATTTGCAATTTAAAGAGGATTAATGTCGAGACTCTAATGTCGTTTACTCAGGCTGCTAAAATACGAGTGGACTTGAATTATGCACGGCATAAATATTCATATTTATCGCGAATTTTTTTTTTTCTTTTTTTAATGCCATAAACATGATATTTAATAAATAAAAAGTATATAAACATTTTTGTAATCGAACGCGAGGATGAGAACAAAAAAATTTCTGAATATTCAACGAATTTTTTTTTTTTCCATAAATTATTTCTCCGTCGAGGCTTATAATTAAATAATAGTTTCATTCTTATGAAATTCAATCTTAAAACAGCTCGTACACAGTGCACGATTTCGAATAGACTATTTCAAAAGCACATTCAAAAATTTTAGCTTTTAACGAGACCACCTCAACTTCATTCATGACTTGTACTTACACTGCATGATGAATGGTGCGTGCGAACGAGTTAATTCAGGAACGGCGATCATCGCACACGCACACTGCAGTAGATAATAACCACGTACGCGTATATACACTTTTTACCGCGTCGCCGTAAAAAAATGATTTTTAATTGCCAACCGACTCCAGCAGTAACCATCAACTCGAAAACGCGAATCCTTTGGTTCTCGATTTCTACGTCTTTTAAGTACCGCCGCTATATTACTTACCACACTGCAACTTATATTCTAAACGCTAATAACTTTATTTTGCCGAAAACAGCCTGCATTCAATAAACATAGCCAGTTGTAAAATTCAAAAATAGATTCTCGCGATGTCGTAACGGCATATACGGTGTTACGAGAACGCATTTGCAAATATATATACGCCTTGCGACGACCTTTACCGCATGGTAGTATATATACCTACAACGAAAAAACGAAAGAGGCTTTATACGAAATATAATGACGGGTTCGTTCCGTCGTCAGTGGCGCTTCAACCGCGCCGTTGCGCATTTTTGTTTTTGTTTTAATTCCCGCGCGAGATTTTATCGGTATTACGGTATACGAGTGCGCACGCGCGTATTAATCATCCGTTATTAGCGATGCGTTTACGATTGTAAAATAAAAAAAAAACAACGTTGTACGCTCACGCGGGGCAGGTTAATTTCGGATAGTATCTTTTTAACTCAATTATAGCAGCAACCATGCCATCATATGCCGCGTGGTTTTGTCTGCACGCGAGAGTTAACGTTTTTATATTATTCAGAGGCGATGGGTGACGTGTCGCGATTTAATTGGGATTTTTTTTCTCTCTCTTTCATCGTCTATATTTCTACCGAGAGCTAATCGAGAAAATTACACGGAGGGTTTGGTTTTAGTATCTGATTGGGAATGATTTATTACGGATTTACCGCCGCTGCCGTCGTCGTTGCGCTGGTTTTGTATATACGCGAGATACATAGATATAATGCATGCGCGTTTCAAATATCAGTGCGAGATGTGGTTTTTTTTTTTTAAATTTATTGCCGGATGCGGGTACTTGAGAGCGAACGTGTGATATTAGGATTTTATTGAGTGGTGATTTTGGAAACTGTTATCTTTTGTTGTTATTAATGGGCTGAAATTTGCCGTGATAAACTTGTAGTTAAAAAAAATGTTTCTATTGATAAAAAACTTGTTTTTCCTGTCGAACAATGATTGATTCAAGCTCTTAAAATAATGTGATATAACTATATGTATTCGAGAAATTCTGACGAAATTTTGCCAAAAATTTATAATACACGTTGATGCTTGTATTACAACGTATTCCTATAATTATAGCATTCCAATAACGAAGAAAAATTCTATAACAACGACGACAACGTATTATAGCAAGCTCTAACCATCAATAAACTACTCGCGCGCGACTTTTCACGCGCCGTGGCTATATATGCGACTCGTCCCGTTTGCGCAACGTCCTCCTTCCTCTCCATTCACCTTATATACAACATATATATACACACGCCGAAACGTCCATCCATTCATCCTCTCTCCTTCATTCACGAAAAATCCTTCTTCATTCACTTCTCTCTCTCTCTCTCTCTTTCTCTCTCCAAAAATTCTCGGCATATAATCAACATCGCTTGCTTACGCTCGCGCTCACTCTCGGCGACACACGGGCTGTGTGTTGTCGCGTTTCCTTGGAAAGTGCTCCCCTCCCTCCCCCCGCACGCGGCCGCCTAACGGGTTGAGAGCCTCGGGCACGTGCGCGCGAGCCGTCGTTGTGAATGAACCTCTCGTATATGTATGTGTATAGGTATATATACGTGAGCGAAACTCGAATGCGCGGGCGCGCGAGGCGAGCGGCATTCCACACTGATCTCTTCTCCATCTTGCGCGACTCTCGTGCATACGCGCGCTTCTTCGAGACAGGGAAATCTTCATTGAAAATCGCGAGACCAATTAAC
The DNA here is from genome assembly GCA_036873485.1 of Torymus texanus. Classification (NCBI taxonomy): domain Eukaryota; kingdom Metazoa; phylum Arthropoda; class Insecta; order Hymenoptera; family Torymidae; genus Torymus; species Torymus texanus. Next base: position 7,844,817 of record JAYJLV010000001.1, on the reverse strand, counting down.
CGTGCGGGAGGTTATGGTAGTAGTGGTGGTGGTGCATATATATAGCTGTGGTCGTCTGGTTATAGAGGAGAGAGGGATTTTTTGAGAGAGAGAGAGATGCGCGTATAGGTGAATGAAAGTGCCTGCGCCGCGTCGTCGCGAGAGTAAACAAACGCGCTGCGGAAAGGAAAGTTGTGCAGCAACGTGGTGGTGGTATATATATACGTAGTGTGGAGAAGAGAGAGAGAAAATTTCGTAATTAATTCGATGTTTGTATAGTTTTTTTTGAGCTGCGAGATGTGGATTGACGACGCGGGTGAGAGTGGATTTTAGGGAGAATGTTGTTTTGATGTATACGCCGATATTAGAGAGATTTTTCTCGGTCGTGAAAATGTCAGTATATAGTGCACAGGCCTGTTGTTTGGTGCAATGTTGACGTATAAGTATCGTGAAAGATGTAGATTAGATCACTTGAGTATATGGAAACTAATATGTGTCTTGACTTATACGAGAAAAAAAAAAATACGTATCCATTAAGTTGTGACCAAACATTTGCATTATTCATAAATATAGCCGGATCGGATATGAAAGATACGTTTGATATTTATAAGATTCGTCAAAATAATCGCGAGTGTTGGCCTAAAAGCATGCGAATTCCTTAAAAGTTCGTCTTACCTATTTTGGATTTTAACTACTTCCTGCCGTTCATTTCATCATCGCGACGAGAGATTGTGAATTCTTAATTTTGGAGTATATATTAATAATTTATGTTATTATAAACGTATAAATATAGCTTTCAATCTATCCAGAAATAGAAAATTTGTTCAAGTACATAAAATACTATTTTAAGAATATATATACAGCAACTAATACTATGGAGGGATATTCAGAACAACATCGAAATATAATTCAGAGACACGGTGTTCAAAATATTTTTAGATTTAATTATCTTATATATGTATGTATACGTTCGAAAGTGAATTTATTTGCATTCCATTAAACCTAATACACAAAGCATGATGTAAAATTAATGAGCGAGTGCATAAAGTATATAAATTGACTTATTGATAAATGCGCCGATAAAATTCCTAATACTCAACAAGTTTAGCACTCGTTTACTCACTACTCTGGGTCATGAATTCTTTTTTTTGTTCTCCAACATCATTTCTCGTTTATATTAGAAAATCATTGATTATTTCAGCTTGTATATACTATCACAACATACGCTTATATGTATCATTAGAATACTTTAACTTCAATAACCAAAGTATCAACATTGATTCCCATTGAAAATCAAAGAAAATATTGTACACCAATTTAGCTAATTTCTCATTATACCTTTCTCTACACACCACCACCAACACATTATTATCTCTCGAACCAGACCATCGACACACCGACAACGACGACAACGACGACCCATCACCACCTCACCTCGATGCACTCAGTAATGATTTCGCAACCGCGCCCGGCGCCCTCGCATACTTTCCAATCGCGAATTAACAGAATACTACACTCGCTTGGTATCATCTCTCTCTCTCTCCCTCTCTCTCTCAGCACTCACTTATATACCCTCTCTTGCATTCCTTTCTAATGCAGTAGCGTATACAGGTGAGCCTCCCCTCACTCACTCGCGCGCGTGGTTACAGTTAAAGGTCAGCATATCTGCGCCTATATACCTGGTTCTCTTCATCTGCGCGTCTCTCTCTCTCTCTCTCTCTCTCTCTCTCTCTCTCTCTCTTTCTCTCTTTTTCTCGATACATCGAATGAACGAGCAAGAGCTTTGTTCTCCGCGTCTAATGACTTCCTTTAGCGGTTGAAGTTTCGACACTTTCTCGAACTCACGACTTTTTGCGCATGCACAAGCGCCTCTAATCGCTTTGGTATATATTTATACGGTCGCGCGAGATTAGCTAAAAACCGTATGGATACGTATAAAGTATGCGAGAGTATGCGGAATTCACAGGGGTATTTTAATTAAACGCTCGCGATAATGATTTGTTGAGCGTGTGTGTGTGTGTGTATATATATATATATATATATATGGTGTAATTTATTATATCATGAATGAAATACTATGCACGTAGATGAGAAAAAAAATAGCATTTGGTTCTGCGCGTTCCCACATTTGGGAGTTTTTTTTTTATTACACTAGGAAATGCAAATTTTCCGTCCCCCAGAGTGCAAAACTTATACTTCTTTATTCTAATGGGGAATCTATTATAACGTGCACGCGAATGATCGTAGAAAGAAGGAGCCTATAAATTTCATCTTACGATCAATTACTTTCAACAATTGCTTCTGATATAGGCGCAAAAAGGCTCCGCTGCTGCCAAGTCGAGCCATTGCAGGATCATTCGGTACGATTGCGCTCGCGTATACTATAATAAATATCGTCTGAAGAATCAATTTCGCCCGTTGTTAATGGCAACGCTTTGGGTTGGGTAATTCACGGTAAAATTCGGTGTCTATTCAATTTGATGTTATACGGATTGAAAAGTTTATATATACACGGGTTTTATATTTCATTAGATCAGTGATAATGGTTGTGTTAGATATCTAGATATTATAACTTGTTTCTCACTTGTATACGTTAACAGGTACATTGATAGTTAAATAAATTGTCTTGAGTTTTCGTAAATATATACTAAAAGTATTTTCTCAATATCTGTAGGCTTTTTTGTATATACTCCTAATTCACGGAATCTATATAGTACTATCATACCGATTTTTCTACCCACCAATACTCTACATATATACACACACACACATCTTTGCCCATAGAAATACATAAATCAAATTAAAGAAACGTCGAACATATACATATATATTTATATCCATTCACTGATTCCCCAGCTCATACACACACACATACAAACGCATCCAGGTTGCTAGCGCGCGAATTCACCTCCTTTGTCTGCCTCGAGCTAGCACACAAGGCGGCTCGGTACATTTCGCAACAGTCTTCTCGTTGTAGCACAAATCAACCCGCGCGGGCCGCGTACATACCCTCTGGTATATATACCTATATACACACATATACGTGCGATATCTCTATACAATAATTCATCTATCTCTCTTTCTCTCTCTCACGTATGACAGGAGATCGCAATTACAGATGACACATCGCATATAAGATCGGTACGGGCGGTTATATATATATAGACAGCGCATTGAGACACCCTTACACTGCTACACATATAGATATAAGTTCGCCCTCTTCTCGCCCATCTTCGTCCTCTGCGCTCTTATATGTCTCTCTATGTGACCTTTTGCACGCTACTCTATACAGTGTATGGGTATATATATACACATACATATATACGTTCTCGCGTGAGAAGCGAGCGCTCGATTGGAAAGGATCACGACTCCATTTTTATCGACGACGAGGCGTATTGCCCAATCTCTAGGAAAAAGAGAGGGATAGAAAGAGAGGGACACCTCTTCGCGCATTCCGCCCCGTTCTCTCCTTTGAACTCGCGCGCGCGCGCGCGCGTTTACGAGAGAGAGAGAGAGAGAGAGAGAGAGAGAGACGCTTTGTGCGGAGAGTCGTGACCGCGAGTAGTATTATGCTCGCGCGCGAGGAGAGGGAATTGCGCAACGGGTGAGCAGAGCGCGATCGCTTAATTGCGCATTCTCTCTCTCTTTCTCTCTTTCTCGTATATATATAGTTTTGTATGCATATACATGCGGAAAGTTGGCCCATCAATTTGAGTTAGAGCAAAAACAAGAAGGTGGAGGATGCCGGCAGCAGTGTATAATATAGCGAGGAAATAAAGACGCCGGTAGGGGGTTGGGAAAGTCGTGGCTGTACTACTGTGTATATATATCTGCGATGGGAGGAATGTTTTTGTACATATATACGGTAGCGATGTGATGCTGCTGCTACTTTTTTTTTGAGTATAGGCGAAGGTTTTTGCTAGTAGTTTATATGTTTGTATACAAGGTGTAGGAGGGAGTAGGGTTACGTGGAGACTATATAGACTGGGAGATGCGGAGAAACTAATTAGAATCCATTGCGATTTTGACGGTTTTTTTCGAAGAGGGCTTATACGTAATGTTTTTGTATGCAAGATAAACAATCGACGAGAAAAAATCCAAAATCCTTTCGTATATAAATTTCATGTACATACAGGAAAACTCGTATAATAAGAATATATCTTCTCTATTTTCGCGAAATTTATAACCAATTGAATGCTAATTAACGATAGAGGAGGTAGTATAGAGGCGGGGAGTTGCGATCTATACTTTTTGCAGATCCATAGAGAGAGAGAGGTGCGTCGTGAGAAACCGAGAATTCAATCGCGAGCGTGTTGTTGTTGTTGTTTTTTTTAAAGAAGGATTCACGCTGTTATATACAGGGCGACGTGCGCGCGGGTGTTGGGCAATTGATTTTCGAAAGCAAATTGAATGTCAGACGATAGGTTGCAAGGCGAGGGAAGTGCGCATTAGGTGTTTAAACTAATGTTAGATTTTATAAAGCGACTTTGTGCTATACTGGGTAATTGGAGGGGTTTCGCGCGTACGTAATTAGAGGCCTAGATAATTTGTGTATATATGTGAGTATGTATGTGTGTGTGGTTTCGTAGTAAACGTTGGACGGTGTGGTATATCTTTTTGTTTTGAGGTTTATTATGTTAGTTTTATATCGGAGATTTTTATTTTTAATATTGAAGATCGGTTGGGAATTGTCGCGCAGAGAACAAGAAGCTTAAAATTCCATGACATATGTTGAATGTGAGAAACAGTGTAGCAAGGTTTTTTTCGCAAAAAGTGTTTGTATGATGTAATTACTAGAAAGCAAGGACTTGACTTGTTTAGTTTTTATGCCTATTTTGTTAACTGCATGTTGTTACTGTTATACTAATTGTATAGAATATTAACAATTATTTATGTGTTACACGTAAACTATTAATGAAATTTCATATTATACTCAATGGCACTCTATTCCTAATATTTAATTACATGACACTTTTTAATGATCGCATCAGAAAAATAAATAATTATAATTTTCAAACTTGTAAAAGAATACAAAAACAATAATAATTTCCAAAAAAGTAAAAAATTCTTTCATACAATAAATTTAACATACCAGTACGTTATTTCACAAACAAAGAAGATTTTCCTTCCATAACTTAACATCTTTCATTCTTTAAATCACGCATCAACCACCAAAAAAGCTTCAACAACAACAACAACTTCCCCTATTTTGCACATCAACCACTTTAACCGCCACAACAAATGTATAACGTCTTATGTACACTCAATCCCCTCCTCTTCTTTCTGTCCACAGGTGAGAAACCGTACCAATGTCAATGGCCGGAATGCGAGTGGCGCTTCGCCCGCTCGGACGAGCTGACGCGTCATTACCGCAAGCACACAGGCGCCAAACCCTTCAAGTGCGCTGTGTGCGAGCGATCGTTCGCGCGTAGTGATCATCTAGCATTGCACATGAAGCGGCACCTGCCTAAACAGCATGCCAAGTGATGACGATAATGATGATTTGATTACGGAGCGGTGCGATGTGTAATACGACGCGCGGCTGTGTGGATCAGTGCGTGTGTGGATGATGATAAGGACGATGATTATGAATCTCTCTCTTTCTCTTTTCTCTTTGAGTGGGTGAAAAATGGTAGGAGCTGTGGGGGTGAGGATGCTGCGGAGTGGATTGGGAATTTGAGAAAAGTTGAAGGGTATAGTATAGGAGAAGAGGAAATTGGAGTTCAATGACTGGATAGATAAAAGGTGTATGCACTTTTTTTTTATATTGAACTGTTTGGAGTTGAGGATTTTAAGTAATCGGTTATTGTTTCTGGAAAATAAGAAATTAAATTTCATAGATTTTTTCGTCGATAATTTTTGATGATTTTGTTGATATTCATTGTTTTTATTATGAAAGAAGAAGACATCAAAATTGTGCTTTGAAAATCGATTATGCGAAAAGTGATTTACTTTTGTGTATTAGAAAAAATTTGGCGTTTAGAATATATAAGGTACGTTTTTTATTTCTTTACGGAAATATTTGTTCTCTAAAGTTATTTTGAAATTGTTTGTTCCACTTACAGATGCAGATCTCTATTAGTGTTATATTTGATAAGACCGATTATTTTAATTGTTTTGTATCGCGTTATTTGTAAGTGAAAAAAGGTTCTGTGTTAAGTAATCAAAATTATGTTTTAGGTTCTACTTATTTGAAATGATTTTATTTATATATTTGTTTTGATGAGCTTAATCGTATAATTTTTATGTAAATAAAAGTTTATAAATTTAATGACACGTTCACTATATATTTTGCTAGAAATTTGTGTAATTTTACAGTATTATTTTAATAAGTACTTAATTTTACTCATTTTGCAGTATACCTAGTAAATTATTTTTTTAAATTTATATGTTTTCTTAAGTATTTAAATTTTTATTATGTAAACAGGTTGTGCAATAGTTACAAAACAAAAATAAGATAACTTATTCAATTTTTAAATAGATGTACTTACATAATTTTGGTGTAATTGAGAAAAGTATAAGTGTTATTTGAACAATTTTCTATGTTCTTTACGAAATTCATGTTATTTATCCTAAATTATATTATATTATTAAAACTAATTATTCACATTAGTTTTGATTGGCTTTTTTTGTAGAATTATTTTAAAGTCTATTACTTTAATATAAGATAAAAATGGAGGTTAATGAGAAAAAAATTTTGTACGAAAGAAACGCACCAATGAACAAAATTGATTGAACATCACATACCGCAGCTCCTCATCAACGCGGTTATCGACACGCTCTCGGTGGCTGGTCCACCTGTTCACGCACCTCTCGCACAAGAGCACTCAAGTAAATGTACGATATACGCAAATTATATTAGATAGATATAAAGGACAAAAGTATATATAGATATGTATATCTTACCTTAGTCTTTCCGAGAGGAGAGCAACCGGAGAAGTCGAGAGTAATTATAATATAATAGAGATGAATCGTGTATAGGTTTTAATATAATAATATATATGTGTCGCTCTAGGGTTCACGACTGTCGCGGTTTTCCTTCTTGAGATCAATCTTCATGTATAAGTACGGTAAAATAATGAAAATACTGGACGTAATCAAGTTGATACTGTTAAGGACTGTACGATATCACTCGAAATTATTGTAAAATACATATATATGCGATATGTAATAACCAAAAGATTAAGAAAGCGGCTGTATTAGGAATGACTATATTGATTGAAATTATGTACATTATATGTACTATATTTTAAGGTATAACTTCGTAATTGATACATGAGTGATGAGAGAATGTACTCAAATTATTATCCAAAAACCTATAGGATGGCAGTAAAGATCAAAATGTACGATAAAATTAAGATAATAATTTCTGTCAATGGCCTTGCGATAATTATGGAATAAGTAAGAAATAAAATTGTTATCCAGTATCGTTCATATCGTGGTAGTATTAAAATTTTGCGATATTCAAAGAAATTCTGATTTCTGTATGATTTTTATATAAAATCGCACAAACGTGCCTTAGGAAGGATTCACACGTCGCCAGTCCCGACGATGCATTGTGCTATACTCTATTGATATTCTGATGATACGTCCGAACAGCATACAAATGCATAGCGCGCGAAAGCAGGCAAATCACGAGTGTGTGACTATACATATATGTACTGCCTCTCTGCGCGCTCTGTTTCCAAAGACTTTTCAAGACCCGATACAAGATTTTTCATTACTCTTTAAACGTACTTATAGGACAAACTACAATTTGTAGGTATGAAAAATGGCCTTTGCCGGCGCCACTGTCCGTGTACTCACGTACTTCCGGTGCGAGAACGAGGGCAAAAATGTACTTACGAGAGCGATAAACGCGTGAAATCACGCGCATGATGACGAGAGAGAGAGCGTATGACTACACGGGAGAGCAAAAAGAAAGAAAAAAAGAAAGAGAGAGAGAGAGTGAAAGAGAGAGATGCGAAGGTGCCGGTGAAAGTGTCGACCGAGAGATCGCGAAGCGTACATATCATTTTTTTCTTCCCCCTCCTTCCAATGAGACTTTGTATCCTCGTTATACTTGTGTACAGTTCAAAATGACGATGCGACGGAAACGCGAAAATATATATAACGAGGCGTTGCATGCCGCGTCACACCTTATATATATGTATACTTATATAAAGGACTGTAGAATCGAAAAACTTGTTTTTTTTTTGTTTGACGACACACCACTACCGTTAATTTAACGATATGTACTACTTATTTTTTTGTGTTTCCGTTGCGTAACTTAATGTATGTGCGTATAAAATATAATTGTATCCACGTGTAACTGCGAAATTTTTACATAAAAAGTATTCATATATATTATATATATAGATATGTGTATATCAATACACCGAGTCGAAAAGGATGACGAAAAAAAAAGAACGATAAACCCTAGTCTGTATCGTGTTCAACGAGACTCGTTGAAATAGTAATGAAAGTAATAATAAATAAAAAATATGAATCGTTGAATGACCGACTATGCCTTTGTACGTTCATTTCCTATATTTTACACTTTCTATTTTCATGCGAGCTCTAAAAGTTATTACATTGTTAATGCGATTTAATGTTTTTATATTTCTTTTTTATAAAAGTTTAAAAATTATAATTTCAAAAACCATGTATTATGTGAAAAATACACGACCGAAAATTTTTATTATATATTGTACCATAATAAGCCACATGCACAGAATTTTTTGTATTGAAGAAATTTTAAGAATATAGGTGTTTTTTAGTTTATGAAAGAGCTATAAATTTAATTTAAATTATCTGTAAATAAAAAATGAATTTAGCACAATAAAATTATCCTGACTTTTAATTTTTTATTTTGACAAAATACTTCAACAATTTTTTAAGTAAAATAAGATTTTGGAAATAAATCTTAAATTTATTAAGTAATTAAATTTTATATATATGTACAAAAATCTATATGAATATTAACATTTTAAATTTATTGTACAATATCATCTCTACGGTTACGGTTTTCATTTAACAACAGCCGACCTTAAACATCCAATATATCTCCATATTTCGTTTTTCGCCCTCCACCTACTCCTGGTTGTGTGGGTTGTGGTACTTCTTGTCTTCTTACAGGTACACCTCCATCTGGATATTCAGCATATCTGAAAACAATAAATGTCTTTTCATTCGTGTACTAAATGAAAAGTACAAAAAATAGAATTGGTAGTAACCTTTGACTCATTGGTCTCCCTTCTTTATACATTCTGAAAAAATGTAGACAACATTAATAGTAATATTTTTAATAAATTTTTCTTTACAAATAAATTATGAGAAAGTCACTTGTTAGTATAATCCTGTCTATTTTGTCTCCTTAATTCTTCATATGAGGTCAAATTTTTATCCATTGGTCTCTCTTCTCCATATATTCTGAAAAAATGTAAACAACATTAATAGTGATATTTAATAAATTTTTCTTTCCAAATAAATTATGAAAACTCACTTCTTACTATAATCCTGTCTATTTTGTCTCCTTAATTCTTCATGTGAGGTAAAACTTGTATCTGGTGCTAGTTCAGCTGTATCATCCTTAATATCAGCGTAATAATCTAAACAATAAATTCATAAATATATCAACTTAAAACTTACAGCTAAATATTATATTTATGATATACATATACCTGAAGGAACTGTATCAAAATTACTCATAGTTGGCATATCAATATCTGAAGTTGTGGATTGATTGTGATATGCTTGATCCTCAGACTGTGGAGGTATATCAATAGGTGCATAAAATTCACTTTCTGCGTTTTGCACAGTTGAACTAAACAGAACAAATATGAGGATTAATAATTAAATATAAATATAAATTTTAAATATTAGTAATGTTAAACATACCCTGTTAATTGTTTTGTTAATACTGGAAATAGTTTTCGTAAAGTACCATTTGGTACTTCTATTATTGCTCTTTCAATGCATATATGACTGTATGAAAAACGACCGCCTAGGTATCCCAGTAGACCAAATCCTATCACTGCAGGTTTTGTTCTGAATTTTGAATGCCATAGTATCCCTTTTTTTGCTGCTAGAAAGTATCCAATTATACCGAAAGAAATACCTGCGGGATAAGCTCTTCTATAGATTCCTTCTTGTGCACAATCTTTAATAATCTGATTTTCTTCTGGAGTTAATTGAAAGTTAGGCTGTATCTTAAATGAGATATAAATGTTACTAAAATCTCAAGTTTATTTTTAAGTGATACTTTTTATTTAAATAAATACAGCAATTATTTCCATTATAAAATTTCGCTAATATTTTGAAACCTTAAGAAATATTAGTAAAATATTTCTGATTGTTATTTTATGTATATCAGTGAGTGTTTATATATCCTGCAGTTTGAAACTTTTATCGATTATTAAAATATTTATTTTAAAAACTAGATTAATCGAACAAAAATAATTTCAATATTGTTTTTACCTTGCTTATATTTATCTTTCAACAAGTCACTTAGATGTTTCAAGATAACTATACAGTTTATAAACGTTCAACAGGGAAATATTGTTAAATTATATTTTTTAATACATAAATCAAGAACAACAAACACAAAATAACATTATTTTTCTATTTCTTTTTAATTTTAAAAACAAATCGTAAACAAAATTTCGGAGCACAGTAGAAGTACTGCAGTACTAGATCTCACGAGAACCATAAAAAAAATACATACTTGCGCTTTTCCCTGATACATTATGTCCGGCTCCTCTCTCATCGGATCCATATCGGTCGGCGAATATGTCATTTTGCCTCTCGATAGCTTAAATAGCTACGAACTATTAAATTAACGTAAGTACCCGGCAGATGGGTACCAAATTGTGAGTTGAGGTTATATTGTGCTTCTTATCATGCGATCTCGTAAGAGTCAAAACTATGACGAACATGTATATATCCTTATGTTTGTAAAAAAAGTGCAGGGTTTTTTTCAGCAATTGACCAACGTCCTTATACGCGCGAAGTTCGAATTAGTTTATTGAAGTGTGGTTTTTAAGAAATCATTGCTTGATAAGCTTACATATTTGATTGATTTATTTAATATGATTAATTCAAATGTGAAAACGGAAACGATAATGTAAGAAACCTGCGATAATCTGAAAGATTATATATGTCGATTGTACCGCTATCACAAACCCCTGCTGACCTCTGTTGTTTTTTTTAATACTTACAGATTTTTAGTTACCGATAAGAGTGGTAACCGTCGACAATGTCAAGCTCTACTTTCTAGTTTCTAAGTTTGGATGTTTGTGTTACTAAGAAGGGAATAAAAGGCGGTGGCCGGAATACAAAGGTGATTCATTATTTATAAAAAAAATTTATAAAAGTAATAATCAATATTTTCCAAAATTATAAGTTTTGAGAAAATGTTGCACTAACGTTTGATTTAACTACCAATCATCTACAATATTTACGTTTTATAAGGCGATAATTGAGAAGTTCAAAAGTTGTCATGATGCGAATAAAATGCTGATAAGTCGACACTGTATCAATCGCGGTCCTCTGTTGCATATAATAAATATTGTTTATTTTCTTTGTTTTTAGGTCGCGTAGGCAAGTAAAGTAGTTATATTATTCGCAGTGTATCATTGGTGGTGCGCGTGTATCGCCTTTCGTAGTTTCGTTCCCGGCGTCTCTCTTTTATCGCTAAATTCGTACGCGAATAAGACACCCTATTGACTGCCGAGAGAGAAAGAGAGAGAGAGAGAGAGAGAGAGAGAGAGAGAGAGAGAGAGAGAGAGAGAGATTGAGAGAGAGAGAGAGAGAGAGAGAGAGACAAAGAGAGATAAGCAACCTGCTCTCGCCTGCTGTTGTCGGCTCCATTTGATTGAGATACTCCATTATTGTTAGTAAGAAAGAAAGCGAAGGAAACATGGCTTGGGTACCGCTCGAATCTAACCCAGAGGTTTGTCTATTAATTTTTTTATATGAACACGTACGTGCATCGGAAACTTTTGATAACTTAGTCCTGTGTTTTTGTAGGTTATGACGAAGGTGAGACCGCTATTTTGATGGGTGTATTGGAGGCTGGTTAGTATGAAGAGGGTAAGGGTAATGCATACTAATGTGTGATTGCACTTTTCAGTTTTTACACAAACTTGGAGTTCCTAAAAAATGGGGCCTAGTGGATGTATACGGACTGGATCCAGATCTCCTAGCAATGTTGCCAAATCCTGTTATAGCTCTTATATTACTTTATCCTATATCTCAAAAGGTGAGGATCTAATTTTTGAATGATTAAGCATTTTAAAAGAATTGTCGACTAATGTATCTTTATTATTTGTGCAGTCTGAATCTTTTAAAAGCGAATTAGAGCAGAAAGAGAAAGAGACTGGTGTTAATGACAAAGTTTATCATTTAGCACAGTATGTCTCAAATGCCTGTGGAACAGTTGCACTGATTCATAGTGTTGCCAATAATCTTGATAAGTGAGTATTAAATTAACTTGAAAAAATATATGTATTATTCTTATTATTCTTTGTTCATAGTGAATAAAGAAGTATGTATATTATTTCTTAATGAATTTTTCTTATTTTTGTTTTTTCCTTTTGAATTATTCTTCCTATGAATAGTTTTCAATATAATTTTCTTCTGTATTGTAGGATTGAGTTGGAAGATGGTGAACTGAAAAAATTTTTAGATGAAACCAAAGATTTAAGTTCTGAGAAGAGAGGTGAAAAATTAGTGGATGCCCAAGGCATCAGTACTACCCATGAAGACTTTGCTCATGAAGGACAGACTGAAGTAATAAACTATGTTGTTATTGATTAAAGTTAATAAAAGAAAAAAAGAAATCAATCCTAACAAATTTTGTACTTCTATTTGTAGGCTCCATCAGAAGATGAAAAGGTATTTCATCATTTTGTAGCATTTGTTGAAAGAGACGGATCGATATACGAGCTTGGTGAGTTTTAGAAAACGATAATTTAAAAAGCACATTAAGTAACTGGACGTTTTAAACGAATCATAAATTTGCATTTTTAGATGGCAGGAAGCCGTATGCCATCAATCACGGGCCTTGCACCACGGCGACGTTCCTTGATGACGCTGCACGCGTCTGCCAGGAGTACATGAAGCGCGATCCTGAGGAAGTTCGCTTCACCATGATTGCTCTTGCCGCAATTGAATAAATTTGTTCAATGTTCAATGTGATCTACCAAATCCGGCTTTTTTACCAGATAATTTATTCAATTCTGCCATATATATTTTTATAACTTAACAATGCGATGTGCATAATATTTTGATTAATGTACTTTAATCGCCGTCTTTTTTTAAAACTCAATAAAGTCAATGTTTCGCAAAAGCATTCTACTCTGGTTTCTTCCAAAACAAATCCCAATGATCCGCTAAATATCTATTATATAAATTAGATATGATTTTTATTCGGATAAAATAAAAACAACTTTGGATACTTGTGTTTTTTTATTTTTTTATTCTTTATATAAACAATAAATATTTGTTTTCTCATTACACAACTTTATATTTTTTGTTTTTCTCGTAATAATAATAGCTCGACTACGAGCCTTTTACTTACTTTACTTCTAAAAATCTTAACATTAAAATATGCGCATTAGCGAGACTTTTTGTACATTTTTTACATAGATATCTTGTACGCCTATCTATAGAAAACGAGTATTAAAAGAGCGACTTTATTTTAATACAACTATGATGGAAAAAAAAAATACTCGGAAATGATGTCATTAAAGCTACTTAGATGAAAATAATGATTACTTACTGCTTCGTCTATGCTAGACAAACCTGTGATTTTCAAGATCAGCCTACTACTTATAATGTTTGAGGTAGTTCATAATTCCCAGTAGTTCTTAACAGATTTGTTTTATACTATAAGGTACAAGGCTCCACTCTTCATTTACATTTACATATCACACATTTCTAAACTTCGCAATTAAATATAACTTGAGAACAGATTGTTAGAATTATCTGAAAGTTTATTGTCTATTTATTTCTACTATTTTTACTTTAGGCGTGTAATAAATTTTACAAAGATCGCAAGCAGACGAGGTTTCGGGATGAACTACCTTAATAATGAATTATTTAATGATGATTTTTATTGTCGAATTAAAAAAAAAATTATGTACGAAGTGAAAAAATAAATTTTTGTAACGCTAAAATCTATGTCACTCTAGCATATACGAAGTATTACATAGCGCTGGGTAAAAAGATTATACACGATGAAGCGACATTTGTCCGATGAGTCGCTTCTTTTGTTATCGAGAAAAGAGTGTACGAGATGACGAAATTTTTTAACCGTATATCTTAATCATTTTCTATGTACAATAACTTGAGAAGAAAGGAGAATGTGTAAAAAAAAGCGAAAAACTTTTACTTACAAAAACCAAAGAATTTTAAATTTTCATAATCGCAAAAAAATTATAATATTAATAAATTTCTCAAATCACTTTTTAACTTGAGAAAAAATCGATAAGACAACTCAATTTTATAAAGCTCTTCACATTCTCCCCTTCTCTCATCTTCAACACCCTACAATCTACATATCAAAATTTGGTGTCAAATTCGTCACTACTACTGTCCAGTCAACCATTCCGTAATCCTCAGATTTATCCAACTGTACACTCTTTGCTAAAAATTTCGTTCCGTCACAGATTATACACGCACGCATACACTCACACATCCACTCACGACATCCATTTATACATGTATAAGACAGACACACTCTCACGCGCCCTTGCTAAATGCCTTGACAATCTCGCTGAGGCTCTCGTAGGTGCCAGTAACGCATCCGAGGACGCCGATTATGAGGATGAAGATGTCCTTGATTAAGATGAACCTGTCGAGTTTTGCGTTCTGCCAGCAGACAACGATCTCGATGATCGGTGGGAAGATAAGGGCCAGGGCGGTACTACTCACCGCACCGACAAGAGAAATGAAGAGGCCAAGCTGCGGTATCGCCTCTGCTAGTACAACTGTGGAATACAGAGTGTTGAATTAGTTTTTTTTTATTCTCATGTTTCTCAGGGTAGTGTGTGAGTGAGATATCGAAAATTTATTTTAGCTAATAAATATTTTTAGAAAAAGTTATTAATTTTAAAAATTTAGCTACCCGCATAATCAGTATGTTGCTACTGCTATCTATTAGAAGTCTTTGGATATCTATTTTAAATTTATTTCATTAAAATGTACAGCCATATAAAATAATAAAAAATGTTCATTTTCAATTTAAAATCAAGGCCATGAGTGCTACAAATAACGTAAAAATTTATATTAAGAATAAATTTATTTAAAAAATTTATTTCGACCATTATGCCGATTGGACTATCTTAAATTAAAAATATTGTTTTTGTTTTTAAAATGGAAGTTGAAATGAAACAACGAACAGTAACAAATATAGTATGAGTCAGATGCAGTAAGATTTACTATGCTTTATTACCCAATTTTTATTACTGCATCTAATCCTCATATCATTAAATTTCACATTGGTTCTTTTTTTAATTTGGTTTACAATGAAACAGAGAAATTGAACACGAAACGTTACTACGGGTCTAAAGATTTCACGCTAAGAAAAAAAAAATAATTTTATACTCAGATTCATTTAGTTCAAGAAATGTACAAAGCAATTCATAAGTAGATTAAAAAAAGTAGAATATATTGTATTAACAAATATTAAACCTTTCTGTCTTTCTGTAATCAAATTTTCAAATACACTTCCATGTAATCTAATCTTTGAAATATATCAAACAAACAAATATTAAATTTCTTTATTTGTTCGTTTGTCCAATGTGTTATGTTATTATTTATCATAATGAAAAGATAATAAAAAGTACTTACAAGTAAGAAAGCACAGGGCGGTACGGAACATAATTTCTCCTGCGACAGGCCAACGGCAAGGGCCAAATTGTTTCTCGAATTCAGGCCACATGATCGCAATAGGCACGTAGAACTGGAGAGCATAAGTCAACAGGATGCTCAGCGATATAGCGAGCTTTATGCACTGAGGTAGGCTGAAATTGTAAGTTTGTCAATTAGAGATGGATATGGTTTGTGTGTGTGGAAAGTTGGAGCACTTTTGTGAAATCGGTAAATTTAAAAT
Organism: Torymus texanus; assembly: GCA_036873485.1. Classification (NCBI taxonomy): domain Eukaryota; kingdom Metazoa; phylum Arthropoda; class Insecta; order Hymenoptera; family Torymidae; genus Torymus; species Torymus texanus. The sequence goes on along the minus strand of JAYJLV010000001.1, from coordinate 7,828,742 downwards.
TTTTTAAAAATAATGTAGCTTTAAAAGGTACAATGATTAGTTGTGACTATATATATATATATATATATATACTCAAGCTCTTAAAAAAATTACGATTTCAAGAATTCGAATACATTTCTATAAAGTATAAAATATTTTCATGTAATTTTTAGAAAAACCTTCTTCTCCATTAAAATGGTTTAGTGCTGCAACTTTTGTATAATTCGATATGCAGATTTCAAATAAAATGCGTTGCTCTACAACTATACGTAATATCGATCTACTGCCATCAAGGTATATATATACTAATCGGATAATTTCTGCAGGCACTCTACTAACTAGTTTATCCAGTGATTTCGAACTATTTCTATAATCACAGTGTTTAACAAAGTGAAGCATTACAAAGCACTTTTCAAACAAGCAGGCTAACAACCGTTTACATAATTTCTGCTTGGCACGAAACACTTGTAATGACCTAACATAACTTTGCAAACTATACGGTCGGCCGTCTACGGGCTTTTAAAAAGGAATCGAATAACGATCGTATAATAAAAAGGTTCATTCGAATCTCATTAAAACTATAAAATTAAGTGAAATGGCAAGTACAGAGTTATACTCTTGGCTATATAATGTGGTTGCTACTATATTATATCTGTATAAACTTTTCCTTATTTAATACTTGTTAAATACACAAATCAATCATCACAGTAATTCTGTTTAAATTATAAGCTGAAAAACTATGTCTATATGTATATATTCATGCAAGCATGCGCTGCCATCGTATATCAAAAAGAACTCGGCGCACGCATACGCACACACACATATCTTACTGCGAGTTTTACGACAATGATATTAACCTGGAGTAGAAATTAAATCCTTCCGGCTGTAATAACCTTTAATATCAAATAGAGAAACAAATGGTAATTCACCGTGACTCTTCAATATTATGTCGTATCGTTATAATAATGTGAGCAGTGTAAGTGTTTTTAATTGTAAGTTAGTCAATTAATAAAGAGAACAAAATTTTTGTGTCTTTTTTTTTACCAAAAAATTTTTTGAAATTTAATTGTGTTATTGTTATATTGGTGTGCAAAAGAATAGAATAGAAAAAAGGGGAACTTACGTGTCAGCTTTGGGCTCGAGATTAAGGGTGACGGAGCCCTTGATGTCATCGCCGTACTTGAGGTATGCGAGAAAACCAAGGACAACGAACATAGCACCGACGATGACCATACCGACGTTCAGAACGCCTGCCGGCTTGTCGAAGTTACGCGGTTTCTTCATCTCGTTCTTTAGCGGTAACACCTGGAAACCGATTTTTAAAAAAATAATTTGTTGTTTGTGATTGCGTTCAACTCGTATTGGATTTTGCAATTATTTTTTTTTTTTTTTTGCTGATAGGATTTTTCATGGGTGTTTGATTTGCATCAATTATATATTATAATAATGTTTCATTTAGTCATTAAAATTTTTTATGATTATTTCTATTCTTTCTAGTTTGTAGTTTATAAAACAGTTTGATGCAGTACACCTTTTTTTGTCAGGATAAATCATTCCAATTCAGAAACCCATGAATTTGAAATAAAGTTAAGTTTATTGATATAGATATATAATAAAATAATAAAGTTAAACAATGATAATTAAAAACCATTTGTAAAATGATAGTCAAATTTAAATAAAGCATTTCAAAGTTCTACGTCAAATGTGTCAATCAAAATTAAATGTTAAGTTAATAAAGAAGATGTAATAGTTTAATTTTAGATCGAATGAAGTTGATGAAAGATAACTAGGATTAAAAGTTTCGAAATGGATTAGCTTGGAGAAGTGAACTGAAATATATTTCGTAGTTAGTTTCAGATAACTCAGATAAGAAATGCAATTTATTAAGTTTGATTGTTATCTTTCCTTATCATACAAGCAAAAGTAATAAAATCACGTGATCTGCACTTTTTTTTTAGTGTATACAAAAATATAATTTTTTTTTATACATCTCCAAAATCGTATCGTCAAAAACTGAAATGAATGAAAAACGATTACAACTGCACTTCAACTCACCAAAGTGATGCCCTCGAAGGAATAGATGACCGTACCGAAGAACAGGGGTAGCATGTTCCAATCGGCGACGTATCGCCTCTCACTGATCGGTGGTAGATCTCGACACATTATGTAGATCGTAGCGATGTAGCCGGATATGATGAGTAGATTGGCCAACGATGACAACGGTACTAGGAACTTAAGGTTGCGTATCCAGGTGCTCAACATTATCGGTATCAGCACCACAGCCATATGATAATGGACGTTGAATTCGACGCCCCAGACGCTCAGCACCTGTTTTGACAAACGGCAACGACGCGGAACGCGCAAGAGAATAGATTTTGCTTTGTGTCATTGGAACGATTTTTGTTCTTTATTTTTTTAATTTTTAAGTTGTGGTTGTCTGGATGAATTCATGGTGGTGGTTGGTCAGATAAAGGTTTGATGTGTGGGGCGATCCCTAGGTAAAAATGTCGCTTGGATTTTATATTGTTCAGGGTAGATCCGGTGTGCGGAGTCTACGGGGAACTTGGGAGTGAATCCAGCGACATTTTTACTGGGGGTTCTTGCAAACGTTAAATTTTGGTTGAAATGATTTAAAAAATGCACGGTTATGGTGTAAGAATAGAGTTGAAGTTTCTAGAGAAATTCGTGGAATACATGTATATAATTGATCGAACTATGAAGAAATAATTAAGTTAGAGGTATTTGACGTTTTTATGAAACGTGCTTAACTCAGTTTTAGTAAGTTTAGGACTTTTCATTTAAAAACGTCGTTATAATAAATTAATACTTTTTCATTGATCGAACAATAATATAAATTGTTCCATATTTCTCTTGAAAACAGCAATTTTTACACCATGGTCATTTGAATAAGTTAATTTAAAAAAAATGCAAAATACAGTAATAGCACCGAATTTCAATCAGTACTCAATTTTCGATCACTTTATTTTTTTTTTTTTATAAAATTAATGTAATTTGGAAAAGAATCATGCAATAAAAATAGATAAATCAAGTTTGAAAGCGAGAAAAAAAAAATTTTACTTTATCTGTAACCTGATCGAAAATTGGTGTCATGATAGGCAGCTCTTAGCTGAGCGAAAATTGGTGCTTTGATGGCATGGTAGAATGAATGCAGTGTCAAAATAAAGCGAATTCTCTGAAGACACTTATAAATCTCACATCTTCAATAAAAGCAAAACATTAAAAAAAGAATACCAACCTCTTTTATTTAAAACAAAGAATAGTTACATTGAAAATATACCAATAAAAAAAGAAGTTGATTTTTTTTATTTGGATACATGTTTTACTAGAATTGATGATAAAAGCGTCATAAATTTTCTTCAGAAAATTAAAGTTCTTGTTAATCTTTTATTGTCAAAACATTGTCATAATATAAATCATATTTTCGTAATAAAACAAAGTTTCTAAAATTTATGTTCCAATTTTTAATCTTTACATAACTTTAGAGTTTGAATAATTCTTAAACTGAAATGCTAAACTGATTTATATTGATCAGAATTACATAAAACTAATGTTGAGACTAAACTATCAAACTAATCAATTTTATTTTCAAACTTGCAAATAAATTCACTTTTAAACATACTGCGGCGTGTGCACAATTCAAAATTATAGCATCCGCAAATTGTTCGAGTGTTCGCGAGCGATAAATAAGCCGAACTCGAAATAATCAAGAACGTTGCACCCATTTGAGATGACGGAAATGTTAAAATGCGGGGAGAGAGAAGAGCGCTTAGTGCGATCCAAAAATAAGTCTCACCTGCTGCATATTCGTAGAAATAAAGACAAAATAGACACAGCAAAATCCGAGTTGCGTAACGCATAGAAACAGATTAACTAATTTTCTGGAAAGATAGAAAAATAATCATCGAATTATACAGGGTGTTGCGAGTTTTATTTTTACTAAAAAAAAAGTTATTGTTCAGTAAATAATAAACCATGTGCATGGTAATTGTGTTGGCGAATTGTCGTGTCGATGTGAAAAATTCGTCACATCGACGGGTGAACGTATACGTATAATATGTATCTTCTTAGCGTTTTACAATACTGCAGGCTTTTTCCACTATTCTCTTAATATAATAACAACAACAACAACATTGTGATATAATAAAGAAACAATCAATTCAAAATATAGGTGTATAAATATTGAGAGTATAAGAGTCATTTATAATTTCAGAATAAAATGTATAATAAATATATATAAAATATAAAAATAGATAATAAGTTGTATAAAGAAAATAAGGAAAAAAATAATAAGAATCAACAATCAAGCCTGATGTATAGAGAACAGTAAGTATAAAAGTAAAGTAATGCTAAGTTAAAAAAAATATATATATAATTAAATAATATTGTACGCTGACACCGACGCTGCCGAATTGAAAGAAACGTTGCATACAACGCATGAGCAGGACATTTTTTTTTATAACTGTAACGACAAAACAGACAATATTCAAATAATTAATAATGTAATCAGTGCTATGTAAAAACTGTATCGTTCGGACGATAAGGATAAGCTATATAATTGATTTATGTAATGAATTTGAAACACTCAAACAGCGGCGTTATATACGGCATCATATATAGCAGACCGACATTTATACTGATTAAATTATTAAAATGTATCTTATCATAATATTTTCAATAAATTAAAGTTGTATTAAGAGTAACAAAGTGTTTGTTAATAAATTTAAAAAAAATGCAAGAGTGCAAAAATGTACTCGAAGAGGAAGCATCGTTAATATTCTATTAATAGTCCGACGTTTACACTTTTAAAAATAGAAGCAAAACAACATTAATATTTAAGAAATAAGATAGTTCATTGTCACTGTGAATATAAATTATATTTTTAAAAATTACTTCTAAAAAAAATTCTAAATTTATAAACGACTTCGAAATCCATTTAATATAGTCAAGAAATATATGCCGCGGTCTTTGCATGGACTTTAGGATTAGAGTTTCTCGCGAAATTTCGTCATCCCGAACGATTAATCAAAATTTTAACTAAAATCCATACTTCATAAATGCTCAGCACTGAATATGCAATATATACTATTAAATCAAATACATTAATAACCATAAAAATATATCTATTCGTAAAATTCGTAAAAAAATCAAACGTTTTTTTTTAATTTCAGTTCCCTCGGAGTCTAAGGGGAAGGGTCATGGGGGCTTAATAACCATGTAGGACACAAAGCATAATTGCGGAAAAAGGACATTAAAAAAAAACATAAAGAGTAAACATGAAAAAAAAAAAAAAATCATAGAAAAAAAAAGATATATTAAAAAATATAATGAAAATTAAAAGAAGACGATGCGATATCAGAATATGGCTTACCCGACATCCACGCGATAGAACATCATCTATAAACTTTCAACGATAGATAGATCGTCAACATCTATATTCTTCTCGAGCCGCCGAGCAGAGTAAGAGAGCGCGCATCAGCGGCATATTGTAATTTTGCTCGTCTCCGCGCGTACGTATATAGCGCGAGTGAGAGAGATGAATTACCTCTGTTTTCTATTCTCTCTCTCTCTCTCTCTCTCTTAGCGCGCGATTCCAAGCCTGGAAACAAAATCCAGAAATACCTTCTCTCCAGCTTCGTCTTTAATCTGTCGCAGTGGTTTTTTTTTTCTTTCTCTCGTAGTACACATATCCACACACACACACACATATATATATATATGTATATATAACAAAACGCTTCGATTATCTCTCTCTCTCTCTCTCTCTCTCTCTCTCTCTCTCTCTCTCTCTCTCTCTCTTTATCTCGCTTTCGATTCTCCTTTGCTACGTGAATATATGGATACATATATGTGTGGACAATAGGGCTTGGATTTTTATTGTATATATATATATATATATATATATATATATATATATATAACACGAGAGAAAGC
>JAYJLV010000001.1:7806124-7822711 GCA_036873485.1 Torymus texanus | reverse complement strand
GGGGAAGAAAAAAAAGCCTCTCTCGTCCGCTTCTGCCGCCCGGAAAAATTGTTATTGATATAACAGCTTTTCTCTCTCTCTCTCTCTCTCTCTCTCTCTCTCTCTCTCTGTCTCGCTCTATACCTCCTCTTCCCCTCTCTTGCTATATATATATATATACAAGTCTCGCACACCACGCGCGGTCGTAGCATCAAAAGTGGCCATTTGCAAATCACGCGGAATTCAATTTCCAGCGTATATACTGCTGCTACTGCTGCTGCAGCCAGGGCAAATGAAGCTCACGTATAAATACCGCGTTTTTTTCTCTTCCTCTCTCTCTCTCTCTCTCTCTCTCCTACCCGACGTATAGCGATCCCCCTTTTTCATGCGCGTTTGCTCGCTCGTTGGTAAAAAAGAGAGGCACCACGCGAGCGCGCGAGCCGATCCATTACTTTATTGTCTCGCAGAGAGAAGAGCGCGCGTGTGTGATAGAGTGAGAGCAAACGCTATATACCCCCCTCTATTAGTTAATGAAGTGCCTGCGTTTACTCGTAAACGTGTGTGTGTGTGTGTATATATATATATATATATATATGTGTGTGTGTGTATATATATACATGTCCGAGGACCATCGATCGTCTCGAACATTGTCTCTCTCTCTCTCTCTTCTTTTTATCTCTCTCTCTCTCTTTTTTTTGAGAACCTGGTGCGATTGCGAATTTAACGTTGGGTGGGTAATAGCGCACGGGGTTCTTCTCTCGATTCAGGCTGCGCATTTGTCATGTGTATAGCTACACGAATGAATTGGGGGCTGGTTAACCCTGAATGCTTTTTATCGGTTCAGCGAGCGAGAATTGTGGAACGTTTAAGGGCGAGTCAGAGGACAGAGTTTTTTTTTTTACTGCACGCTCGGTGTTTGGGTTAATGAATGTTGCGGCGAGGTTTAATAAACTTTTTGTTGGTTGCAAAGGGAGAAGTTCAGAGAGTACAGTAATAATGGGTAATTTCCGGTTGACAAAAGAATGACGAATGATGCTGTTACTGCTGCTACAGTTGGTATAAATGAATTATAATCGAGTTGTGGAGAGTTTTTATTGCTTTTTTGTTTGATGATCAATAATTTTTAATGGTCGCGCTTGCCAGTATTCAATAATTCTTTCGGACGTAATATCAATATAATATTTTCTTTTACACCGAACGTTTATCCGTTCCATAAGGATTAATTTATATCGTATTATCTGTAAAGTTTTTAATTTCAAGCTATAATTAGCCTCCCAAACCGCGACCACTAAATCAACACAGCCTAAACAATCAGCACCACCACACCACCATTATCAATAAATACACCATATTATCATCCACCATATAAAAAAAAAACACACACACACACATAATAACAATGTGCCCCATTGTCAACAACTATTATACATTACACAACCCGTCAGTATATTCTCCTCCCTTTCCTCACTCTCACTCCTCTCTCTCTCTCTTTCTACCTCCAATATACAAAATGCCAGGCAAATAGTTAAACATCAACCGCAACATTTCCACTGTCCGCAACGGCAGCGTCGAGCAGCAGCAGCAATCTACTATCCATTAAACATACTATCCCACCGGCGTGTATGCGCGCGCGAGCGCATCCGCAACTCAATTTCTCATAATTAACGGATTTCGACAGCGATGACGGGGCGGGCGCACTCGAGCGGCCATTAAATTCTTTTGTTCAATGTTATACGCGCGCGCTCGCTTATCAAAACAGCGTTTAACGCTACTGCTGCTGTTACTGCCTCTTTATTATTGCAACGCGAGTCTGCGCGAACTTAAAAGCATTAAGCGAGGAGAGTGAGAGAGAGAGAGAAACCGCGCTTGATGCGAGTAGCTATGTATGTATGTGTGTGTATCGAATGCCGATGAACCGGAGTATAGTGGATGATGGCGAATTGATGCGCATAAGCGAAGGATAGGAAGGAGGAGGTGGAGGAGATGGAGAGAAGGTGCACATTTGGATGCAGTGGGATTGATTAACGCGGTGTTGGTATAATTTTTGTACTATTATATTTTTCTTTTAGGAAGGAAAGTTTCTCGGTCGATGAATTCATAACTGATGAGGCAAATGTATATGGGGATTAAGTTTTATTGATGAGTTAATTAAGCCATAACGGGTATAATTTTCAATGTGTATATGTATATATGTAATCTGGGTAAATATACGCCAGTATAAAGCAATTTGCAACATAATAAGAGAATGGTGGAAAGATCCTTGTATATATGGTAAAAATAGTTTAATATACGACTCAGTACGTTAATTGGATTGCCGCCGCCAGTGTATGACGAATCAACGTGGCGCTCCCCCTTCTACACTTTCCACCCCCCCTAACTCCAATAAAACGCTTAATTCGCCGTTAAACAGTTACCTCCGCACAGCCGGTATATATATCCCATCAACCGAGACAACTATTCTCTCTCTCTCCCTCTCTTAACCGACTTTCGCCAACAACTCAGCGAGAGAGAGCATACGAAGCGACAAACGAGATCAGATTCTATACACCGTCTGTTGCTATTCCTATATATATATATATATATATGTACATTATACATCGACCATCTCTCATTTTTCCTCGAAAAACCTCGCCCCTAATTTACCCAGATCTAATTCCTTCTTCTCAACCCAAAAATACCCTTCGTGTCACCCTCTCTTTCTATATACTTTTTCCCCATTAGGAATTCAAGCTATATATCGTATACCCCCAAAAACTCTCTCTCTCTCTCTTTCGTTATCTCATCCACGTCACACACAAAGGCATTATATATATGCTCTACTACTACTACTACTACCATTACTACTACTACTGTCACGTGTCGACGTTCGAGAGAGCATCGAGATTAATTTTCGCGCAACGCGCCTGCCTGCCTGCCTATTGGGGCCCCGAGCTTCTCTCTCTCTCTCTCTCTCTCCCCTCGTCGTCGACGGCGACGGCGGCGCGCACAGCACGCGGCATCCATTCGGAACATTTGAGCCAGAACTGCGTATTGATCGGTTTCGCCGGCTCATCGAATACTAAGTAAGCCCTACCAGCGGCGTCGGCAGTGGTGGTAGTAGCGGCAGCAGCAGCAGCAGCAGCGGGGGTGGATGTGACGCTATACTCGCCGCCGGCGCGCATTCTCCGTCTATATCCCTCCTCCCTTCGTTCTCTCTGTGACCCTGTACATATATATATATATATATATATATACGTATACATATACACATACTGTGTGACACTAGCGGAGGGAGAGAGCGCAGGCGATACACCACCCAATTAACACCCCTAAACACGCCACCGCAGGGGAGAGAGAGAGAGAGAGAGAGCAGAGCAAGCGGGAGAGAGGGAATGCGGGCTTTGCGCACGGTTATGTGCCGACGTTGTCTGTATATATGTGTGTGGGTGTGTGGATAGATGGAGAATGGTATGCGTGAGCGTGCAGACGGATTAATACGTGACTGTGTGTATGTATGTATGTAGGTATATGCGATTTTATTGCGAGGGAAAAGAGAGGATGTTTGATATATCTCTGCTCGGACGATTGAGCGCTTGTATAGTGAAAGAGAGAAAGAGAAAGAGAGTTATAGCCGAATCTTAAGAGATGGCAGGTTTTCTTTGACGTGACGTGTGTGTATTATAGGGTTCTACGTTATCCACGAGTTCAAGCAAGCAAGAGTGCTTGTGTCTCGATTGAGGATAATTGCGTGTGTATATCTCAGTGGGAATCGTGTAGCGGTGATTGAGACGCGAAAGGTAGGTTTGTAGATTTTTAGATTGGATATAAACGTTGAGATCTCTGTGTGTGTGTATATATATATATATATATACTCGTATATATAGGGTGCTATGGCTTAATTGGCGCCTACGACAGCGATAAAGTTTCTTTGACAGTTTCGAGAGAAGTTATAACGAAGTCTCGTTGATATCGGAAATGAAGTAATTTTCAGGCTGTTAGATGTAGTGGAGTCCCTTTTTCGTCACCCAGGAAGATACTTTGATCGTCAGATTGTATATTTATTCAAAATAGCCATGACTGTTGTATATATATACGATGGTGATTAACAATCCGAGCTTGATTAAGAAATGATTTATTGTTTTCATATATATATATAAAAAGCGTGATGAAAAATTTAACCTTTTTAAAACACATTAATCTACGTCTGGAGGTTCGATTATGGCAAATTAAACCCGTGCACGCTCGTATATATGTATATGTAGTATGAGCTGCGAATAAAATAATTTTCCCGCGCGCGAACACAATTAAAACGTCAAGAGCGTTTATCTTTTGGAATATAATTTTTCAGGACACGCCGGTCGTGCGGCCGACGCTATACTACGACTCGTTAACAAATTATCCGATTGGCTTGAAATTCGTGATAAACGTTCGCAGTAGCGTTATGTCGCTTTTCCCCTCCACTCTCTACACGCGATTGATTGGTGGTTTTTTTATTGATATCGACCATTTTTATACAGCGGGATGGGAAAAGTTACTGTGAAAGATTGATTGAAAGCTGGTGAAATATGCGCGACGATTATTTTCGCGTGATATGTATTTTTAAATAAGAGAAAAGAAGTTTCTTGTTATTTAATTTTCTAAAGTGAAGAGGAAAATGAGTATACTAATAATGTAAGGTATTTGTTGAAAGATGTAATGAAGACAGATTCAATTAGTCGTGACATTATTAAAGTAATGGATTTTTTCATTTTTCGTAAAGTTTTCCTTCGTGATATTACAGTTTTAGTTTCCATCGTATACTAGAGTAATGGATATTTATATGTTAGACTTAACGTTCATCATGTATGACGTGAATAGACCCCATTGATTAAACTTTCAGGTCTAATAGAGTTAATTAAATTTTACGAAAATATAATGTTGAAAGTAGACGCAAAGCAGTACATCAGTAGAGCATCTTCTATAATCCCATTGACTTCAAATATGCTATATAATAGTCGATAAAATTTTATGTCAACAAAGCAAAATTTAACAACAAACAAAATTAAAACGCAAATTGTCGACCAAGTGTATGGGCACGTAAATAAAAATGAGTTGAGGTTAAAATAGAAATTAACGTATATAAAGGAAGCGACGACGCGTTGCGCCCCCCGGCGTCGCGTCACACTCATGACTTGCGCATGCTCGCCTCCGGGGCGCTACTGCGGCCTTTGATAAATACTCTTGTTGAAAATTATCTGTAAAAGCCTACCCTCGTAGACAATTACTACGATATACTAAGGCAGTTTTCACCGACTACAGAATATTATAATATTGATGTTCATTACAAGCCCTTAAGTATACCTATCACCAAATTAATTATTCTTGAAAAAAAATTTACATTACATATATTATCGATATTTCGGTGCTTTCCGCAACCTGAACCCATTCTTCTTCGTTTATACAACTACCTCCCGTGAAATTTGCCAAGGCCCACTGCAAAATTAACCATGTATGTATCCTGGCAACGACTTCTTCCCCTCTGGCATCATCCTCACCGCTAAAAACAACAACCGATCCTATAGTAGTGCATCCGCCACACACTATATAAGAGTATATGTATACAAGTCGCGTCGCGGCGTCACTATACCTACATATACACAACCAACCGACCGGACAAAGCGTGCGCGCTTGGCGCCGCATTACAAAGGTGAAGAGCCAACCGCAAAACCTTCGATCGTGTCTCTCCCGCCCTCGGTCTCGCTCGTTCGATCATTAAACCGCTCTCGGCATCAGCGAGAGAAAAGGGCCATCGCCGAAATCCCCCCCCTCTCTCTCTCTCTCTCTCTCTGTAATTGAAACGTCGCGAGCGCGTTTGATGGTAGCCGCGACGTGGGCAGCAACGAATTAGTTATTGCCTTTTTCTCTCCCCTTTACGGTATATACTACATACTAGTACACATATACCATATATGCTTTCGATTTGTGTATATTAAATTTCTTTTGAGCTGTATACCGCGTGTCACAAAGCGGCCGCTTGTCATTGTCGGAGCCATAGAGAGAGAGAGAGAGAGAGAGAGAGAGAGAGAGAGAGAGAGAGAGAGAGAGAGAGAGAGAGCGAGTTCATACTGTAGGTTTTGTATATACCGTCGCCGATCTGTCCCGCGTGTCTTTTCCCAATTCCCGGTGAGTTTATTTTTTTTCTTTTTTTTTATTTTACCATGCTGAATGTATATATATATATGTGTCTCTCTGGGCGAGAGAACGTTTTCTCTCTTATATTGCGTCGGATCGCTGCCGGTGACACGTCGCCGCGATCGCGAAAGCGATGTACAGAGACAGAGGAAGAGAGTTATATACTTGCGGGGGTTTGCGGGTATATAACGTATGTATGTTGTACGTGTGTAGGGATTCCTTTTTTTTTGTATTTTAGTTGTTTGTTGGGCGAGGTCTCCTTTGTACCGCGGACTTCGTTACAGAGAAGCGGGTGATTAAAGCGACTTCTTTCCGAGTTTTGTGTATACGAGTGAGCGCGTGGTTGTTGCGCTTTTTTCCCTGTGATTGATATTGGCAGAAAACTAGTCCGCGTGCTTTGTGTGTAGGGCTTTTTCGAGTGGCAGGAGAGTGGAAATTGGCGGTATGTTTATAGGTATTCTGCTTGAGGGCAGCAGCTGTCGATTGTGGTGAAAAATTGTTGGTTTGACTTGGTTTGGAATTATAAGTTAAGGAAAAATTGTCTAGGGTTTATTAGAAAATTTTGGAATTCATGTAATTGTAGGTAAGATTCTTTTTGTGTCCTTTAAAAACTATTCAAAATTGTATAAACTGTAGGTAAGAGGATAATTTTTCACTTTTTTTCGTTATTCAGAAACAAATTATACGTAATTAAGCTTCCTTCAATTTTATATGACAAAATTAATGTAGTAATAAGGTTGAAAAGCTAATTATCATGCTAATTACATGAAAATGTTTTATTTGGTTGAATTCTTTTGGTTTAATTTTACAAGTACATTGTCAATATTTCCAATCAAAGATTAATTTTTTGCAAACCTTCTATTAATAAACTGATAATTATTAATAGATTGCCAGTAAAACCTTTGCCCCAAATACCTGTCTCATTCGTTAAATTTAATGCAACAGTGACCTCAATAATTAGAAAATGATTTCATGAAGATGTTAAATTACTGAATACATTGCTTTATAATATTTTATTAATGTTTGAAAAGATACACGAGAGTCGATTATAGATCATATTAATGTGTTTATTGTGTTACAATGTTGAAAAATAATGAATTATCAATACAATAAAAAATACACTAAAACTTGAATACAAACGATACGAGTTTTCTTTCATTTTAAAAGTGATCGACATTTGTCCTAATAACGGGTACAGGAATAAAGCGGAAAATTCAATAAATCTGACTTCTCTAACTCATGACAAATGATGTAATTACGTTTAGTAGAGTGCAATATTGTTAGTCTAAAAATGAAGTGTATTGCAGATAAGCTGTTTTATATAACCGTGTTAAATTACCAGTACCAGTAACAGTAAATTCACCAAAAGTTCATCAGTCTTTCGAATTATGGGTGAACGATTTTTTCTATGAAAATAAACGTACATATTTTTCTTTGGTATTTGATAACTCTATTAATAATTTCTAATTAACTAAATCACAAGAGTTTGTACCGACTTTAAAGTTTGAACAGTGATATCCTATTATACTTATAGTCAGATTTACGATTACTATGTCAGATAGTTAATTTTTAGTTTTTAGCAATAAAACTACGAAATCGGGAAACCAATTATTTTACTACCCAAAAATATTTTCACACCTATTGTGACGTATAAAGTATCAATAAAAAATAAAAAAAAAACAAAAATTTTCCAAATATTTTGTGAGTGATTGATTTGATTAACTACAATTTAATAGTCACACGTAACGATTGTATCGCCAAAAACCTAACCTTTCGAATAATACAAAATTCAGACTAAGCTCGCGTCGGATTGTGTTATATTCAACACGTTTTATCACAATACGTCATCGAATCACAATATAACATTGAATCTATGTGTGTGTATATGAGTACAGCGTTACGACGTCACACGGCGTTAAAAATGGTATAAAGAGCTGCGATTTCATTATTAAAACGTTAAAATGAAATTACGCGCGCAGCTTAATATATATATAAATATTGATTTTTGCCGATTGGCCGCGCAATAAAACGTTATTTTTAAACGAATATATATTGGATTACCTGGCGAAATTTTGCCAAGAATGATCATCGCAAGAGAAGTATATTTAACAATAGCACTTATTTTAATTATTTGGAATGCGTTAAACATATAGTCTTAAAAGACAAAATTTTCTGAGAATTTAAATTAAATTTACATAACGAGTAGAAAGGGTATGAGCGTTTTCATAGAATAATGTATGATTCTTTGTCGAGTCGCTGGAGTATGAAATTTCGTCCTATCTTTATCCAGGAATTCTAAACTACGTGCGAACAATTTAGTTTACACGAAAACTGGGTCAAACGTATTTTAAGTCATTTAAGCGATTTAAATTAACTCGTGTTTTTTTTATTCTTAAAAATGTATTAAATAACTAATCGTTATAGTAGAATATTGTTTTAAGTAGCTATATTAATATTAGTTATTTTAATGCTGATATAATTAATTTTCTTTTCGAATACAATATGGAATCTGAAGGGTTGATAATAATTTACGATATTAATTTAATTTATTGCCAGGATTAAAATAATTACTGAATTTCATTATATGTAAATTAAATAAAGAATCTTTAATGTTCGTATTTTACTTGTATTTATTATATACTAATACATTAACATTAAAATCAAGGATTTAAATTAAATAATAACTGTAATTTTATAGGAATGAGATAATAATGGATAATAATATAATATCTAATTGTCTTCCAGTGGTGTGAAGCGATTGATTAATAGAATTTCAATCGCGTTAAAAAGTAATTTTATTAATTAACGGTTATGATTCTTTTAATTTATTGAAGCGGAGGTTATTCCTATTCTTAGAAATAATTAAAGTCTTTTAATAATTTCCATATGATCAATTATATAAAAAGTTATTTATTTATGACATTAATTACTATACATCTGAACAAATATCTATATGCAAACGATATAGTGTTGGCATAAAAAGAAAATTTCATTTCTATTGTGCAAGTGTAATGTCTTAATGATGAAAATGTGAGTAATAATAATCTGTGATTTCGTGGTCGATCAATAATAAGCTAATTTGGGATAATTCGGTGACTTTTGTAGTTTTCTACCTGTCCGTATGCGAAAGCTTAAATAACTAATGTCGGCAAGTTCTATATAGGAATCTTATAATTTGATTTTATTTTTTTGAGAATGATGATTATATTTTTATGTAAGTTTCTTTTTTCAATATTCAACGAGTATCGATTTAACATAATTTTTTGGAAATTTATGTAACTAAAATACTTTTACTTCTGTAACTCAATTTTCGAAAGAAGGATGAGTCATTTATATGTCCCTTTTATAGGTGGAAAGGATTAAAAATCTGATTAAAAATAAGAACTCTTTTGTTCAGTGTTTACAGTGAAATCTGATTAATAAATTACAATGCTAAAAATACTTTTATTTTTTACATTTAGTTATACTTATATGATTAAATAGTCAAAAAAGTATATTTTTACAATTTATTAGTTAATTCATAATATTTTCTTAATATTGGCCGAATTATACGTGACATGTCATCTAATTTAGTTAAATCGCCCATTTTACACTTTTGTACCCTTCAAACTCAATATCACCTCTGGCAGGCTTTTAAGTTTTTCTAACGCATATACAGAAAAAGATTGAAATTATTTCATCTAAGGTGACTGAATTACCTTAGTTACCTTGTAAAGAATTCAAAGGATAGACAACTTTTAAAATTTGTAGGGGATATTTGATACACAAATAAACAAATTCCACCACTTAAATAACCTAATATACGATATACACAAATAAAACATCGAATAAATTCCTTATATATACATACACATCAAAGCCCCTCATCACACACCAATACAAGCATAATATAACTTTCAGCAATTCCAGCCGTTGTGAAGCTTTGAGAATAGTTTATCGACGTGCCTCTGCTCGGTTAAAGACGTTAATCCCCTCGCGTTAATCGCACCCCACGGAATTAACAATTTGAATACGCTTGCAAGCTTGCCTGTTTTTCTACTTCCATATACATATACATACATGCTACAACGCAACAACGTGTCAATATCACTTATGCGCATTACCCCACGCTGGCTACTATACGTAACGTTTAAAGGGCTTTAGCACCGACACGCGCCTATGTATGTGTGTCTGTATATATATATATATGATGATAGAGGCGCAATAACGCAAATAAACGTGTGAGCGCGCGAACGCGGACGAGTATAATCCAAACATTCGAATACTCAGGGCGATGGAAAAATCGTCGGTCGAATTTGATTGCGATGGATTGAAGAGAGTGTCGGGGTGAGGTGAAGTATATTGAGAGCTTTGAGAGGTTGAAAAGACGTTACGGGGAGGGGTTGGAATTGAAGAAGAGGGTGCTTGAGGTTATGAGATTGAAAATAGATTATTGTGTTAGCTCGGTGAGTTCACGTTGGAATTGTGATTGAAAGCAGTGGAAGTATAGGTTTTATCGGTGGCTGATTACATATGTGATGAGGGTTATTTTTTAAACATATAGTTTGTTTCATTGACTTTGATATGCAATTTAGATTAAAATTTACTTTATTAATTCCGATGTATGTAAATTTGAAGCAAAGCTGAAAAGAGTGAAAAGAGAATTCATGTTTTTAAAGTTTTGCAGTAGTCTTGTAACGGAACGAAAAGTTCAATAATAAAAGTCATTAAGCAGCTTATGAAATTAAAATGTAGTAAAAAGTATTTTCGAATCCTAAGGATTTCGAGGAAATGATAAAAAAAAATCAAGAGGATGATATTTTAATTCGAAAGCAAAGTATACATATGAGAAATTTTTTTACCCACTAATTTCCTGGTTATACAAATGTAGATTTTAAATCGTATACGAGTGTGTGTGTGTGTGTGTGTGTGTGTGTGTATATATATATATATATATATACTTTCATCTACCAGAGAAACGATAATTCTTTAATTACCAGGAATACTTTAGCGTGTTTCCTGTGAAGTTCTGTAAAATTAGAAGCACACACGTTGCTACTTTGACTGCGCGTCCTGACCTACATGTACGAGTATCACGAATCTCTTCGCTCTGATACCATTTCTACATAAAAATTGCACGCATAAAGCATTATCATATCTATTAATTTATCTCGGTAACCTTCCTATATAATATTATACTTAAGGAATCATAGCTTCAATATACAATATTAAACTTTACCACCTCAGCAATAAAAATCATTAACCCTAACTGCTACAAAAAAAAACCCCTTTATATTTATATACACATTTTCATTTCAATAACCCATACGACCATGCTA
This sequence comes from Torymus texanus, assembly GCA_036873485.1. Lineage (NCBI taxonomy): Eukaryota > Metazoa > Arthropoda > Insecta > Hymenoptera > Torymidae > Torymus > Torymus texanus. Next base: position 7,811,264 of record JAYJLV010000001.1, on the reverse strand, counting down.
AAAAAATTAGTCCAATCGCCACAACCATCCGGCCGATTATCGCCTCGCCAATCTATACACACACACAGATATATACCCCAAGCGATTGGGAATTTCCACTTAAAGACCCGCCGCAGCATCCCCACCACCACTACCGCTGTATACACCCTCGAACGCGCGCGCACAAACATCGTTAATTAAAGCGTGCCGCGCCGCTTAATACACCCACACATACACTAACGTATACATATACCTTGAAATCTCTCTCTCTCTCTCACACACATACATACATACATACAATCCAGATCCACCGAAAAAAAAGGGGGGAAACCCCATACTGAATGAAGCGCCGCGCATCGTCGGCAATTATCACACTCTCCTCCTTCTCTCCAGTTTCTCCACCTCCTACTCCTTCTCTCAGCAGCGGTGTGCACGCGCGAGCGAACGGCTTCTTAAACCAGCAGCGGAGCTTAAACGTCTCCGCGGCAACGAGGCAATTTGTTCAGCCGCGTAATATACGCGCGGGGGCTGCGCGCACGCGCAAGTAGAAGCTTCCCCGGGTTATAATTAGCCTCCTGGCTGGGATAGAAGCGAACGCTAGGCACTTTTGCAGCAAACGCAAGCGAAGCGCAGGTTCAACGTCTCTCCGGCTTAATGACACTGAATAGCGATGATAAATTGCTCCTACCACCGACGCCGACGATGCCGCTTGGTATATAACGTCTTTCTCGCGAGCGCACGCGCACGCCTGCGAGAGAAGAGCGTATTTGCTAAATATTCGCGCGTTTAATGGGAGAAGAGAGAGAGATAGTGTAGAGGGCTATTTATAGGGTGCCGGATTCGTGGAGATGAGGATCAGAGAGATGTGGTAGTATGGTGGGGATTTTTTTATTATACGAGGAGGAGTTGAGGCGATCGAGGGAGATATACGGAGGTAGGCCAAGTGGAATTTCGGTTCGATAGGGGATTTAGATGGGAGAGAACGTATGTGTATATATATATATATGTGATGAGTGGTGACAGGTCGGTATGAGTATCAAGCTCGAATGTATATATACGAGGTTTATTGGCTATTTTAGTACGGGACTACGTATTTTTGTGAACGAGATGCGGTATGGGTGAGATTATTAATTATTATTGGCTGAATTTGATAGAAGTTTGCTTTGATTCGTGTTGAGCTCTGTGATTATAAGTACTATATAATTTGAATAGAGTGAAAAAAGTGAATTATTATATAGGAGATGATGTAAATTCTGGACAATTAGCGGCTATACCAAATTTATTTAATATCTTTCTTTGACGCACATTGGAGCGATGGATGGAAATTACATGAGCTGTTCTTGGTATACCGTGAAATGCGCAATTTGTACCAGGCCCCCACGCGCGAGCATTAATTAAGCGAATATCAAACAAACGTATAAATAAAGCATATAGACCTTCGCATACATAATTGCATTTTTAGCCTTTATAACAAAATAATTTTTGGAATAAATTCGAAATTAAAGTTTTTATATATGTATATACTGGGAAAACGAAAATTTACGGAGAAGTGAGAGAGAGAGCTTTGTGTTATATAGAAATTCTCTTAATTATGTGTGTATATTACGCGAATACGTTTACATATGGAATAATTATTTTAATCGTAGTATATGCTGTGAAAGCATTAATTAGATATCGACTTCATATATAGTTAAATTATTGGATATAGTTTATTGGATTTTAAACTATACTGGCAAGATTGCTGTAGATCTGATTTTTTTTCTCTGTAGAGTGTTTTATTAAATTTCAAACGATATTTCTCTGAACTAGAATTTAATTACTTCGAAATTAAGTTTGAAATGTAATAATTTAGGACCATTAAAAATGAAGCTCTTCTCCAAAATTTCAGCTCTCCATTTATACGATTACTCGTTTTTTCCAAATTATTCATAAAAATGAAAATGCCACTAAATTCTCTGAAAATCTAATTAATTAATACATCCAACTTTTGTAACACTAAATTGTCAAATATATAACACGTAATATATTGGATGAAGTCTATTCCAGAGTCAATATACATATATATAATACAGTTTATTTATCGGCAATGTCACAGCGTCGGTCTGTATTCTATTTTCTCTTCATTAACACTCGGTAGACCATGCAGTTAGCTACACCTCTAACGAAATAACTTTTAACTCGTGTGACGTTTCGTCCACTAAAACCATTATCAACCCTCCGCTCAACAAAAAAAAAGCGAGAACACACACAGAGAAAAAAAACCAACAACGGTCGTTCGCATTTATACGGTTCATAATACTACTATATATACGCACGACGCGAGTACCCGCTCGCGAGAATTCCACTCTCGTGCGATGAAAATCGCGAATATTGGAAAATGCCAGTGTGTGCGAGCGTGAAAAGTTGGTATTTCGTGCTTGAATAATCGGCGCACCATTACAGCTGCCCGATGATTTTTCGAAGAGCAGCTCGGGCTCGTTTGGCAATTAAACACCGCCGGGTGCTCACGAGCTTTTGTGTTTTTTTTTCTCTCTTCTCTTCGGTCCCTCTCTCTTTCTCTCTCTCTCTGCTCGACGATCGGATTTGGTTGGGAAAATGTGCGCTCGCATGCCGCGTAATTGTTTATGAGCCGTTTGCGGCTGCTGCTGCTGTTCTCGATTCACGCGATGGACTAATTTTATTTAGCTGAAATCAAAGCTTGATCGTCATGGTGATTTTATGTGCATTATGAGTTATAAGAGTGAAGAGTATTTACGAATAAGGATCGTTTGGTCATTATAATTCGCTGAATTATTTTAACGCTTGAAATTAATTATATTGTGAGAATTTTGTTTCTTAGTAATTATGGATAATGAAAATTCGTTTTTTTTTATTACGACGTTTCTACTTCAGCCGTTTCAAAGAAATTCATTATGAAGCTTTTCCTCGAAATTCGTACATTATAATAAAAGCTTTATTAATTAAGTAAATATCATGCCAGATGATAATTTATCAGGAACCATATCATTTCAAAATTACTTCTGTCTTTTGGGGTACCTCAGCTTGCTGAACAGCTGTAATTATCAGATAATATGTGTAATTCATAAAAAAATATTCTTTTTCACCGGAAATACACGCGATGAAATATTAGAAATAGCTTGAACAAGTTTTTATACAGTTAACCAATTTAATAATAGAATTTAGAAATGGAAACATATCAATACGAAGTAACATATTTCATGGTTTTCTTCTATAATTAAAATCATTTAATCGTCATGGACAATTAACGATAAACGTATATAAACATGAACCATAAGGTATACACGACCACAGATATTAACTAAAACGTTTGTTCTCTCCCAGCTAATTCAGTCTCTCGTTCATCATACAAACGACAAACGCCTACGAAGCCACTTAAGCAACAAGACTCGCTCACACTGCCTCTTTATGATTTCGCTTATAAGAAATTTCAAAACCATCGTTAGCTCACCATTTCAACTCTCTAACGACCCTGATATATTTTCCAACAACCATTGTCATCACTTAATCCTAAAACATCTACTATATTCTTCTATTCTAAACCTCGCGTTTCATCACCAATATACACATACACGTAATCCACTCCTATATACCACACGAAAACTCACCCCGCGCCAGCTCTTCATACCACTAATTATACATCCCTCAATTATCCTCTCACTCTCTCTCCCTCTCCGATCTTCCATTCCCCTCTCATACAATCGCACCGGAGCTTTTTTAATCGACCGCTGGCTGGACCATTTAAGCGAGTGTGCTTGCTGCCGGCGCAACGAGTTGCGCGATTTAATACACGCTGAAAGAGAGAGAGAGAGAGAGAGAGAGAGAGAAAGCTGTTGCAGTGGTACAATAAAATATGTACTCCGCTCGCGGGTACGCGAGCAAGCGAGCGAGCAAGCTCCAATTGGAATAAATTAACCGCGTTGAGCAATGGAAGCAGTATAGCAGTATAGCAGCGTTGTTTTAGCGCGCGATTTTTCGATGCCACAGGCTGTACGTTCGCCATGGTATGTATATACATGTATGGAGAGAGTGGGGTGAGTTCTTTTTTTATTGGGGGGCGTGGTGTATAGTGCTATGGGATATTTGATTAATATGCTGAGGGATATTGTGGGAATCGCATGGGAAATATGGGAGGACGAATTTTTATTGAATTTTTGTGATACTGATATGGTTGTGGGGAAAAAAGTGTAGTTTTGGGGTGGTTTCAATTTATCTGTACAGTGAATCGTATATATAACTGTTATTGTTAGATGAGATGTTGTTAGTAAAGTAGTCAATAAAAACATTATAGATCATCTCTATCTCTAGAATTCTATCCCAAAACCATTTCGAGTATCATTTTCCCTATCGAATTTTCACTTTCACAGTATAAAATTCATTCAATTCAAAGCTCGCGAAATCACCTCTCGGCAAAAATCGACCGTTTAAAAATGAATTCATATCATAGCCATAACCAAACTTCCCTCTCTTGTTTCAGCGACGATAATCGCTCTATACGCTCCCGAAAATCAATTCGCCCGGCGGCAATTTCAAAACAAACCATATATATTCTCTCCTCCCTCAAACCTCCCTATACTATAACAACCTCGCTTAACATACACCCACCTACACACACACATATATATGTACATGATGGTATAAGCGAAAATCCCAACGTTGCCGCATTATGCACACACTCACCCGTTAAAAACTTTCTAACGCGATTAATAAAACCTTCGCGTTGCTGCTGCTGCTGCTGCTGCTACGCAGGCAATTTCCCTTCTCTCTCTCGCGAACGCTCTGAAATATCTTTTAATTACGCGTACGGCCGTTTCCAAAGTATATAATACACCCCCGTTGCGTTCACATACACATATATGCATATATGTATGTACATACGTACATCATCGCACGCGCGTTGGGCGTGCACGCAAGAAATAAGAGACAGCATAGCATCATGAAGCAACTAAGCGTTGTTAACGTCGTCGTCGTCGTCGTCGCACGTATAGCAATTACCCCGATTTTTCCTCCCCTATATACTTCGTGTGTGTGTATGTGTGTGTGTGTATATATATATATATATATATACAAATATCTATACACGTTATTTGCGGGAACTCAACCCCTAGTCTGCTCAGAGTTTGGCCAAGTGACTAAAGAAATA
>JAYJLV010000001.1:7791416-7806024 GCA_036873485.1 Torymus texanus | reverse complement strand
CAGAGAGAGAGAGAGAGAGAGATACATCGCGTCATAGAGGGTGAGTACAGAGAGAGAGAGAGAGAGAGACTGAGTGAGCGCGTATAAGCGAAGCGCTCGTGCAAAATAGGCGCGGCTATACACACGCCCGCGCGCCCGCGCGCTTACTGTGGTGTACATGTACACGTATGTACATATACATACACGCATAGGCAACGAGTATATGTATAGAGTGAGAGAGAGAGAAGAGGGGTAGGAGGGACCAGGCGGTCGGGTGGGCAGGCAGGCCGAAACAAAGGTGAACGTCCCTGTGATTTGATCCTATTAATGTGACCCTCGTGCTAATTAGCGTGAACTGCCGCTGCGGTGATGCGGCGGATAATCGATAACCCGGGGCAGCAGTATAGCGGTGGTAACAGCAGCAGCAGCAGCAGCAGCAGGAGTGAGATAGAGAGCTACATAGCACGCGCGCTTCTCCCTTCTCTCTCTCTCTCGTGTCGCGGCAAGCAAGCAAGCAGGCAAGGGAGGGATGGAGGGGTGGTGAGTGAGAGAGAGATCGTTAGGTTCGCTCTCGCGCAGGTACGCTGTTTGACCAGTTCTCCGGAACAAAGCCGATGTTACAGGGTAATAAAGCCCGCCGAGAGAGAGAGAGAGAGAACGAGAGAGTGAGAGAGAGCTTACACTTGAGAAAAGAGCAGCAGCAGCAGCAGCAGCAGCAGCGAGCGCGAGGTATTATGGAAATAAGTCTAGCGCTCGCTTGGCTTAGCTCGTCGAGGGAATGCCTGACTAATTCTCTCGGTGTCTATATATTGCTAGCGAGTGTGAGAGAGAGAGAGAGAGAGAGAGAAAGGGTGATATATACATATCACGATCGGGCTCTCGAAATGGAGATGTACGGAGAAGACGCCCCGTGCCCGCGCGCGCGCGGTTGGAAAGTGAAATTACGTGCAAGGTGCGATATTACTATATGGTGTTGCGGATAGAGGCAAGATGATTGGATAGTTGGAAAGGGGACGAAGGTTTACTGAAAGATTGCTGTGAGGTTTGTCGTGGTATAAAAGGTGTGGGAAGGGATAGGTATATTGATGGCTGACTATTCGCGCTCTTAATCTACTTACTTTTATTGTTTGCTGGTGTGGGGAAAGGTGTTAGTAGATGGGTTGTGTGTTTAGCTAGAGGATATGGTTTAATTAGCCTTTGGAAGTACATAAAATTGTGTATTTCTACATGTATATAGGATCCAACATAGCTAATTGATTAAAATGAGTAATATAATAAATGAGAAGAATTTTAGGTCGAATCATAGAATACCTACTTCAAATGACAATAGGTATATTTAATTTAGTCTAGGTTAAAAATGTACACACGACGATTGTATCGTCAAGTACATCTGTGACGACTTCTCTCTTTATATATATATACACAACTCGCTTCAATATTCAGTCTCACTTTGAAAAGTTTCTGGAATACTGGGTTTCAGGGTTATTATGTTATGCAGAACCCACACACCAAAGGTAGCCTGATTTTCATTCCTTAAATTTATGCTGGAAAGGCAAGCGAGCGTACGTGTACATTACTTATTATAGAGATGTGGGTGTTAAAGGTCAGTAGATATAATGATTCCGAGTTCAGGCATACTTTCGATATACTTCAATCATTTTAATCGTTACGAAATTACATGTGTATAATTTCAGTACCTGGATTAATATTACACGCGAATTATATCTCTGATATTTGATTTAGTTAATTAGATCCTCGCATATTATTGGCTATATTCGAATTTCGGTTGTACGGTGTTTTTATCGATAAATTACCACAAAAAATGATCAAATATCAGTGTGAACAATTGATTAAACGAGTAAATGAGTACATGGGATAATATTTCTATATTTTATTATTAATTTTGTTATTGTGTCGAGTAATAATATTCTCCAGCGTAATTGAACTACTTTGTTCGCAAAGTCTTGATAGGCTATTTACAGCGCTGTGTCATATTTATAGATTTGCTTCCGATATTTATTTTATCGACACGTTCCCGAGAAGCTGCAATCAAGGAGGGGAGAATCGAACAGTTTTTTAGGGCAGGTCGCGTATATAGAAAGTATTTTGCTCGCGTAAAATTTCAAGCGCGTTTCCAAGATGTTTGAATGAGTTGGGAAAATTCGGTACGTGCGAGTGACCCAAGTCGTAAAATCTTTCCTTTACTGATGGATAATCAATTTGTTATGGAGTGAGAAGAGAACGGGGACGAGATTTTTACAATATCGCTGTGAATTTTCAATATTATTTTGTACGAATTAATTTGATATATTGTTAAAATAAGGAATATGGAAGTGTTTCGGACATATTGGAAATGTATATTTCCATGTTGTCAAATGTCCAGAAGTCTCTCAAAGATGATATGACCTTGCGACACGTTTTATACGATGGATACTGCACAATAAAGGCTTTTATGTCGCATTTGAAGACTGGGTAAACGATGTTTAAAATTCAAATTAATTCATGCCATGCGTCAAAGAAAGAATAAGAAAGGAGAGAAGCATGACTTTTAAAAGAAGCATCGTTTACGATAAATAATAAAGGAGAGGAGATTTAAATAAACTGTTTACATTAATTTTATTTAATATATAAATTTCAATTTTATCTCCGTTTATTTCATTTAAATTGATACAATTACATTTGATGTATTATTTATAAAGTACATAATAATACTTGCTTTATTATGTATATATATATCGATTGACCAGTTTTTAATTGATCTTTTGTTGTAAACATCAGTTTATATGTGATCCTCGTACGTTTAATTTAGTAAAACATTATCCGTTTTAAGGCGGACATGTGCCGTAAGACCGCGAAGTACCGCTTTCAGCGTTAAACTGTTAGTAATGGAAGATGAACTTTCTCGGTGCCGAGCTGTGAGGTATATAACTGTAATTGACATATTAGCTTCAAAGTTTGTAACGTTATACTCTCTACACGCATAGCTTCACCTACAACGCTCCTTTAAACAAGACATAGAATTTCATTAGATTTAATTAAATAATTTCATGTGATGAATATATAGTTATTTTGTTTTATTAAGAATTTATTTTATTTTATTAAGAATAAACGGCAATTACTGCTTAGTTTAGTACAATGTATATGATGTTATATAATTTTTATTCATCTATAAAATAACAGTTATTCAATCAGACTTTCACTGATAGTTTCTTAAAAATTTACTAATTTATCCAACATCTGCTTATTAATTCTCTACTTTATAATTTTATGATGTTGGTAAATCGAATATATATTTAGCTAATATCGTATAATAAACATTGGATATCAAGAAATGTAGTTGGTTTACAAATGTACATTTAGGGCATATGATTTCGACCAATTCATGACCAAATTTGATACTTATACATTATCAATTATATAAGAGCATTAGATGCATATGACTGCGTTTCAGGTACACAAGTGTTTCCGATGTATAAAATTTTGCTATATATATAGGTGCGTTATATTATAGAAATATCGTTAACGCATATACGCATATTTTTAACATAACTAAACGCGTAGTGCATACCAATGCATCTCGTACATGCGAGCGCATTCAAGGAAAATCAAATTTTTATTTAGAAGAAGAACTTTAAAAAGTTGAAAATCCTAGATCATCTTATAAAAGTCATTTAAAAGTCAAACAATATCATTGAAATCCTTTTATGGAACAACTACATTCCCCAAACGATTTAAACCCCTAAAATATCGCACTTACTCATCACAATTTTTTTTCTCCTATGCAGAACTAAGCAGCACGAAATCGTCGAGCGGTAGTTCGAGTTCCAGCAGCAATAAACGAAAGCGTGTCGATTCAAACGCCGCAGCCTCGACGAAAGAACCATCCTCAGGCCCGGTACCTACAGTCAGCTTGAAACTCTCAGCTGGCGAGTCAAGAACAGCTAACGTTGCAGCTGCCGTTGTACCTACGGTAACGACACCTGGCGTCACAACAGAATCAGCTGAGGATGCCGAATCGGCGGAACGTAAAAAGAAAAAAGCGCGTACGACGTTCACTGGCCGGCAGATTTTTGAGCTTGAGAAACAATTCGAAGTGAAGAAATACCTTAGCAGTTCTGAACGTGCTGATATGGCTAAGCTACTCAACGTTACCGAGACGCAGGTATGTGTAGGTGTTTTGTGTTGGGGTTAATGGTTAAAAAGAATGTAAAAGTAGTAGAGAAACTTCGAAGTGTAGGGTAAAAAAGGTGTGGAATTTATTTATTTTTTTTAAATTGAGAACACTTGGCGGCCTGTTAGTACTTTGATCGGGGAAAGAAGAGAATGTCAGTGACTGAATGCTCTTGAACGTAGAGGTAAAAAATTTAACGTCATTGATGTAAGAGCTCTTTTGTTGACGCTAATTAAAAAAAGCTCGAAAACTGTTTAGAGCGGATCAATGGCTATATAAAAACTGTAAACAACGATATTGGTTTTCAGCATTTTTATTTTCTATTGGTATATATACTTAAGTATCGTAAAACCACATCTAAAAATTCTTTAAATTTATTAATATTACGAGGAAAATAGATTTTTCAATATCGACTTGACTGGATAACGCTGGTCTTGCATAAGACTTCATACATAATACTATCAATATATATTCTATCTCATTATTTAAAAAAAACCTCGCTTTCCAGAACACCGTCAAACCATCAATTTCTCTAAATCATCCAAACCACAAGTAATAATTACAATCACTGTAACTCACACGACTATACCAATTAAATCGACCATCCGCATACATCTCTACTAAACTACCTCATATACACCGTCCGAGTTTCATGCTGCGCAGACACACACACACTGCAAAATCCCCCATAAACTTCCTTCACGCACTCTCTCCATTTCTGTCCACTCGAGCGCACGCTCGCGTATTAGACTCTCAAAAAGCTCACGCTTGCACCTTGAACATCAGTAGCAGCAGTAGCAGTAGTATAGCCTCATCATCATCCATATACACATACAACCCCGTACGAATTCACGAATTTTGAGTAGTTACACTACCTACCCGAGTTATATATATCGTCGCTTGCCACGCCATTCTCATGTTCTCTCCCTCGCCCTATCACGATTAACATAATGTCCCCTCCCTCTCTCTCTCTCTCTCTCTCGCTTGCGTTGGCATAAGCGAAAGAAAGAGCATCATCGATAGCCAGTAGCTCGGTTGGTCGTTCGTTCGGGTATAAGTGAAGCTCCCGGTCGTACGCTGCACGCGTGGGCAAAGCCAATTGGCAAGGAGGTGCGGGATATCAGCGGCCATCAGAACCATTAGCGGCAATCAGAGACAATTGCGAGCGAGCAAGAGAGAGAGAGAGAGAGAGTGAGCCGCGCGCTTTGTGCTTATTATTGTGGCATGTGCGCGTAATCTGTTCCATCCTCTCTGCTGTGGTTCTCTCTGTGTGTATGTGTGTGTATAGTTTGAGGATGAGAAGGAGGTGGTGGTAGGTATATACCTGCGAGTGTGGGTGTATATATATGGGTGGGGGATTACACGAGTGAAGACGATTGAATGTAGGGAGAGAGAGAGAGTGGTTGAAGGTTCGCGCGTGAAGTGATTTGTAGAGAGGAATCAGTGCAACGCTTACGATTGATTTATGCTTTTTCGGATTAACTCCGTTGAATTGGTTCGTAATTTGATATTATATACGTTTGTTTGTTGTTGTGGCGAGTGTGTGAATTATCTATTGGGATAATAATTATGATTTCGGTCGAATAACTGTTGAACGGTCGATGTAAATATACTGCGTGATTAATTTTCATTTGATTTTTTTTCATTTTTATATATTTTTTAAGAATAAATCGTTCATTGTTCCAAATCGATGTTAAGTTTAATTTTTTACTTTTCGGTTGTAATATAAAACCTGATGTCAATTATTTGTTTAGTTCTAAACTTTTAAAACGGCTGCAAAGCATCAATAAAACTGTATATCAATATTCACACAATTTATATTAATAGCTTCAATTATTTCCTATATTCATGAACGTAATATCAAATAAAAAGAGAGATGTGAATTAAAACGTTCTACCGTTCGCATTAGAATACAGTTATTAAATTGAACAAAAAAAAAAAGAAGCGTTTATAATTGTTTACGTTATTGATATATTATGCTTTTAACTGCTGATAGTCTGATACGTACTGTCTGTGACAGCTGGACGCAGGCGCATTGAACGCACTCGTGTAGCGCGTTAAAGCCTCCTGTCACTTCATATTTGAAGTAATTATTTTGTTTGCCCGCGATGCACAGCAAATGCCATTTATATAATTTTACAGAGCCACTTAGCGAAGCTTTTCCTCGAATAAAATACCGCAACTGTTTTATTTGCTTTTTTTTTGTATAAGGTTTGGTTTTTGTTTCGTTCGCTGTAAACTTTTATTTACAGTGTATTGGTATGGAGAAAACGTTACAAAATCAATTTTCTGTTACTGTTACTCGGCCGTGGTACGCGAGCAAATATATTGATAGGAAACTGTCCAATATTTAAATACCGTTTACGCGAATGAGTGTAAATATTTCAATATCAAACATTATATAAATGGAAGTGCCGATCTGGAGAAATTGACTGATTAAATTATTGCAATTGATAATACGTTCGGTTCGATCAGTTATTTAGTTAGCAATTATGAGCTTGTAACGAAATACATTTCACACTTGAAATATTTATAATATTCCGAGCTATATTATAATTATCAGCTATATTTAAATAGTTGATTTATGTATTCAATTTCAAAACAACAACAAGAGGCCAATTGGTTTTGAAAGCTTTTAAAAATAATGGTATAGATTTTCATTAAAAAAAGAGATGAGAATCGAGCCATTAAAAAACGTTTTACGTATTATTCGTTTATTTAATTAAAATCATTGCGATCATTCACTTTTTTGAGTATTTACAAACATTTTGTTTTCGCATTGTTTAAGATATATTTTCGTTGGAAATGGAATATAAATTTTAAATTCTTTTATGTGTAGTACATTTTGTTATTTAAATTATAACGTTCAATTATCGAAAAATCAAATGTTCTCGCTTCCTGGAATTTTTTTTTTAGTATTGAAGAGACAACTATTTTGTAACTATAAGGATAGTTATTGAAAACTGCGTAGGCTTTTTTTGTAGGTAAATATTTCCAAAACAACACAAGCAAACAGATCAACTTGAATGTCTCTCTTCTTTTGATCTATAAATAACTGTAATTCTTTATACACCTCATGCATACATACATTCGAAAAATTGTCAAATAGAACAAACAGTACAATTCTACAACTGTACATCCCTAACATAATTCTACTCCACCACGACTACAACCTTTTTCCCTAATCGTTCCAGGTGAAGATCTGGTTCCAAAACCGTCGCACCAAGTGGAAGAAGCAGGACAACATCAGCAACGCCGAGGCAGCCGAGCACAAAAACCAGAACAATCCTAAAACCGCTCAACCAAAATCCTCATCCAAGTCCACATCGTCGCATCACTCATCATCCCAATCATCTAACAAGGATTTGATCGAAGGCAGCTCGGATTCAAACAACTCGCTGTTGGTGAGCGACGGTGGTAATTCTGTACCCGATAGCAACAGTGGTAGTGTGAGGACTGTAGCCTCGCCACCTGTCGATGCTACAGCAGTAGTACAGGATAAGCAGGAGAAGAAAGCAACGAGTGCAGGATGTGCAAGAGATCTCGTCGCTGGTAAGGGACAGGCGAGAATAGCGACGACGACGGTAGGAAAGGAGCCGCCTGACGACGACGACGTCGCGGTGAGTATTAAGTATATATAGGGTTTTTTTTAGTGGTTTGATATTGTTATTATTATTAAAGTGATTGTTTTGAGATGCAAAGGGAATGAGAGATGGTACAGGAGCAAAGTTAAATCGGGTATTTCTACTGGTAACGATGGTTTTGTTATGCAAATGGTTGAATGGAATTCAATGCTTTTGTGAGGAAACTTTTGAAATTCAGAAGCTATTCTTCGCTTGATCAATTTCTTGCAATTTTCACGAACTGTTAAACCGATAAAGTCGGAATTTTTTAGATAAAATTGAGAATTACCTCAAAGGAATCGTTCAAGCGAATGTCTATGAAATAAATCGTAGCTATCTTCGATTTATCGGTTTCGTTTATTAAAGAAAATCGATGAGTACACAGCTGTTGTATGGTTGAAAAATTTTCTTTATAGTTATAAAGCAAAACTGATCAAGATTAATATTAAAATTGTTTACTGCTTTTTTTTGGTAATTTTCTAGTGATTTATTAGTTTCTAAAATAAGGATCGAATCAGATATGAATGTAAATTGATAAATTAATTGCTTAGTCTGTAACGAACAGTTAATATATATATATATTATCCATAATTCAATACGTTATCAATAATATTATAATTGATGATAAATATATAAATAATATGTAAAATGCCTTTAAAATTGATTTGATGGTTTTGGTTTAGTGTTGGAAACCGCTTTCGAGTGCATTATATTTAACGATACATGTCTCTTCAATGTGCGCATACGTTGTGGCATTGACTATTTGGGAAATTATTTGTGTATTTCAATAGTGAAATGCAGGAGATTCGAAAGCTTTTAATATCCAACTATTTAATATTCAAATGCAGACCTTAAATTTCATAATAATAATGTAAATTACAATGTGCGATTGTGTCGATAATGCTGTTCGATGAATATTCGAATATATTCAAAGCCACGTATAGTCTAGTTGTCTGTTTAGCGAGGCTATTTAACAATTTTCAACTACAAATTGGTTTTTCACCGAATCACTTTATGGATCACTTTATGGAAAAATTTCATTCGACCTTTGTAATTTTTTATTAAACTTTTTAATAATTAAAATCTGTTGTAGAGCTTTTAATAAACTTTTTTTTAGTAGATAGAAAATTATATATCGGGTGTCCAAAACCACTCGTACACCACTTCCCGAAGATGAAAAAGCTTTCACGGGAATTGATACGAGGTCAACTTTCAAGGTTATGTAGGGGTTATTTAGTAGAAAAAATTATAAACAAATGGGTCCCATGTTTTTTTTTTCGTAAAATCGATATCTGCAATCATAAAATTACTATTTTATTTGAAAAAACTAACTTCCTGTCTGAATAGATTACTTCCGGGTGGAGCCGAAAGTTAAAAACATCTCCAATCCATTGAACAATAGTCTATGTACCATTAGAGTGCTTTAAATTTGAGATTTTCCTCAACGACATTTCTGCAAAGTCTTAAAAAAAAAAAAAAAAAAATCTTCGTAATTTCATCTTCCTCATCGCTAAATCACAGCAGTATAACGTTTGAATTGGCACGAAATCAACTTATATCCATCGCAAAACATCCTACACACCTCCTCAGTTCACTCAAAAAGCACTACCACGATTAATATACTACGCACCGCGACAACACGACAACAACAATACGTATATACATATCTATATACATCGTAGAGGTCGCACTATTTCACTAGGCCTTCCCTCCATCCTACACTACCAGGCCGGCCAATTACCCGGGATCCACGGCGGCGCTTTCAAATTGAAAAAGATACTGCAGTGCGGCGCCCCGTGTGCTTTGGCAGCGCGCCACCCCCGCCGATGACTAATACACGTCCGCTCTCACTCGCTCTCGCAATAAAAATCAAACGTTAAACGCTGCTCCTGCTCCAGATACTCTCTTTCTCTCTGCAGTGCCAGTTATATAGTAGTACAATACGTATATTCATTTTTTCACTTGTATGTGTGTATATATTAATTTTTATTTGTTTATATGTTTGTAGGTGAGCGGTGATCTGGACAAACCGTCGCCAGCGCCGAAAACACCGCCATCGGACGATGATAAAGCGGACGATGAAGATGAGGAAGTAGAAAGCGAAAGGAAGACAAAGGTAGAGACAAGTCCTGAGCCACCTAATAGCTAACTAGCCCTTGCTATGAAACCCTGCCTCGAAGAGCAGAAACAGCAACGGAAGACTTTTACCGGTCGGCGTGTACTCGTTGAGTGATTATGCAAGGATATGTGTATTATACCGATGCTTTGGGCAGTGTTAATTTTGTCGTGGTTGTTGTGTGGAAGTGTGTGGGAGAGATTTTCGATTACTAGCGTTGATATACATATATATGTGTGTCTGTGTTTCGAAGGTTGTTGTAATATGTCGAAAAATAGTGAAATTGAGAAACGAATGCGGATTGCCAAAAATATAAGAAGACGGGATGAAATATTTTGAGACTGGATAAAAATGTATTTCTTATATATAGTTTATTTGAATTATATAGTTGAATGAAAGTATATTTTAATTGGATGACTCGGCGAGTTTACGGAAATAGATTCGGGATGATAAATGATAAAATTCTTTTTGCGTATATGAAAAACTGATGTTTAGAAATTTCGATAATTAATTTTGACTAATGGTTATGTTGTTTTAAAAATGTTAATTTAGTGTACTGCGGTCGTACCACAGTGGAATTGCTGTAACATTTTACCATTGTTGTTTATTTTATAATTCTATTTGAAATACGAAACAATATTGATTCAGTAAGTTGCTACTGCCTTTGTCAAATTAACGATGTATTACAATATTTTCGGCTTTTCATTTTGACAAAATATATATAACACGTTTGATGTCGAGATAATCCGAATTTCAAATTACCAATAATTAACGATTATCAATATCTGTAAACTATTTGTATATTTTTTAAAGTACATAAAATTATAATTACATTTTGTATGGGATATGACAAAATGCAAATTTATATTGAGCATACAAAAAAAAATCGGTAAATTACAATCGTGCACTGAAATGAAAGTGACACAAAAAATTCATGTCAATATTCATTAAAACTGTAGCCGCATGGATATTTGAAATTTTCCATATGTACATCTCAGCAAGAAAAATCCGTCAAAAATGTCTCCGTTAAAATATACTGTATGTACTCTTGCATCACGCACGCTGCACGTGCAAAAAGACTGCTCGAAGCATCGATAAAAATCCATGTAATATCGCGTGCACGAGGGTATGGGTGAATTCTCAATATCGTAAAAATATATATAGTATATATCCGGTTCGTTTGTATCGCGCGACGTCTCGTACGCAGAAGGCAAAAATGGGGTGGGTGGGTGGGAGGGACAACGCGCAACGTGTGCGCACACATATTGCGATGGAAAATTTTCTTTCGTCTCTCGTAACACTAATATGACTGTCGCGTAGCGCACCGAAAAAAACTTTTCTATACATACAATACTATATATATACAAATATATATTATACATAAAATGATTGAAAAAATATAGTATATATATATATATTATATTATATTATATATTATAACGGAGTCGTCCCTCTTCGATCCTAAAAGCGGCAAACGTTTGGAGGGGCGAACACGAGAGAGTCCTGCGACTGTGATTTTAACCGATTTCCTGCCTCATCGAGAGAAAGAAAAAGAAAGAGAGAGAGAGAGAGAGAAAAGAGTCGCTTTTTTCCCTAAGAGTGTGTAACTAAATTATAGCGCGTAATGTGTCTGAAACGATTATCTGGTTAGAGGAGGGAAAGCATTATACATAATAATACTAAACACTTACACGACTATCCGATTTGCGTATATTTACGTATCTGCTGAGAGCCAAACTTCTTCGCTGTATACCATATGCCTCTCTTCGTTTTCGAATACACATACACATACACACACGTGTACACATGAGCAATTTCATGGTAAATATGAAACGACTGGGTGCAAAAATAAAAAAAAGAATGTTTTTTGAGGCGTATATCTACTGAATTAGATTTTTTCGGTCTTCGGATCAATTTGTATGTATAAAAAGTTGAAAACATGGTCGTTTGGGTAGCAAGCTTTTTTTGCCGAAACTATAAGTTTAATTTTAAAAAAATCGTTAAAAATGACTTATTTTACCAAGCAGAGAATCACATGTAGATTTAAAAAAAAAAGAAATAAAAACTAGAGAATGTGGGCGTTACTTTGATTTTACAAGATAAGAGACGAAAGATCAGCACAAAAACACTGTAACAATGGAACGAATTTTGCTATTTTTCAACGTATTTTCAAAAACTAATAAATGTATTTTGTACTTAGCTTTGAACTCATGTAAATGAAGGAATCAACATATTTTATCTGGTAAAAAAACTAATGAAGGTTCGCATTTTCTACTTTTATTTTAATTTGTAAGTTTTTTTATTAAAATTTATAGTTACTGCTGACAAAAAGTCTTTTACCAGATTTACAGACTTTGCGATTCTTTTTAAAATGATCTAGAAGATATGATCCACACAAAATTTTCATTACTCTGTTGCATCGCAGTTGTTTGCTGTTTTCTATAAAATTGCTCACATACATAATATATACGTACTAATAAACACAAACCACATGTTCGAAAACTGACTTGCTGATTGTATAATCCCGCGTGCGAGACGATGACGATATGTTGTATGAAAACAATGCTTCCAGTGTTAAGCGAGATGACGACTGTATAGGGATAGAACGCGCGTGTATCCTGTATGTGATGATCTGTAAAGATGAGATATTTTGTAAAGGGAAAGGTGACGTGAGCTCGTATGTAGCCTATATATAGTTTGGTTTCTCTTTTTAATCGTAGAATTCGATTGAATGCGCGTGCGCACACACACACCTACGAGCTTCTGTAGAAGACTGTGAAGTTCTTTTATCGCGCGGAATCAAGGAACTAGTTCTCGATTGTTCGTCTTCGTGTGGCAATTTGTGGATGGACCGATGTGTCGAAGAAATAGGCGCAGATTACTAGTATATATATATATAAACGCGTAAAGTTTTTTGCCGATATCTGAATGACGCGCGCTTATGTCAATCAAAAAGGAATTTGCGATTCTTATACCGATCATATGATGTTTTTTGTCGTCTCGATGATCGATTTTGGATTGTGTGATAAGTTTCGAGTATACAGTTTGAAATTCAATGAAAATATATTTGATTATGGAAGAGTGGAATTGATTATTGAAGTGTGGCAATAATAATGGAAATGACAGGAAATTCAAACTTCTGAGCCAAAACCAGGTGGGAAATTTCTATTTTGTTGAAATTTCAATTATTAGCTGGTCTCAGAATTTATTGATGTACATGCTTTTCGATGATTTCAATTGGTTGGCTTTGATTCAGATTTTTGAAATGGAACATTTTTTCCCTCAATTTGACGATGGTTAATGAAATTCAGAAAACTTTGAGAATAAAATGACCAAAATGTGATAAAGTGGTAATGGTAAAGTAACTAATTAAGGAAATCCATTCTTTTTTTAATTATAAATGATATTTATGTCCTTGACTTGAATTAAAAAAGACTTCTACGTTATAACGTCTACATAAGTCTGTTGCATTTCATAACGTCGATAAAAAAAAAGAGATTCGAAATCTACGCCGGACAAAATAAAAGTATGTATAAGCTGAAAAATTTCCCGTTATACCTGATTTTGTAACTAAAAAGGAATTACGATGTATAAAAAAAAAAAACAGACATCCGAGGATAAGTGCAGTCATGAATTTTATTGACTAAAGTTGTGTGCGACGATAATACTATCGATAATAAACGCTTATCAAAGGCTAGGCTAATAACCTTCGTAAACACGAGTGCGTATGTATAGGCAGAAGGAGGAGAAAGAAAAATGTGGAAGGAGACAAATGGAAAATCGGTTTGTAACGGAATAAAGGCACATAGACATTAACACAGAAAAATCCTCTGCCAGTTACAATTATCAGTCGTGTAGTTTTGCAATACGAATATGAAGAAAAAAAAAAAAATCCTCGTGATATAAACAATTAATTCGTCGTTGTGGATACGTCAAAGTGTATATTTACTTTCGTGCGAAAGAATTACGTTTCAGCGCACTTCTTTTTCTAATTAAATACGTATTAAGTAGAAGATTAAAGAAGAGAAACGCAAGACCGAGGTTCGTCGATATTTTTTGCGCCAAAGAAAAAGTGTCAATAAAATTGAAATTTAGATCCTAAATGAGCTGTTGTACATGTCTTTATTATTATTTTATCATGAATTGATGTGTCTACAATGAATATTAAATTGCAGTCAAAGGTAAGTTTATCACGAAATGAATCAATATACACTCTATAAATATATATTCTACATTTAATTAACGCGATTATCCTTAGCTAATTAACGTAAGTGAGACTGGAATCATTGAATAAACGTAATATTTTTTTAAATTATTTATCTAACAATGGTTAGCTTAAATGACTTTTGAATCCTATCATGAATATTTTTATTCGCTGATTGCAAATTAGAGGTTCACATTCACATCCGTAACGTCTACCTATTTACTATAAAATTTTAATATTTTGAGGAAATTAACAGTAACTAAAAAAGTACAGATCAAATTACTGGTAAGTAAACCAATAACTGATAACAATAGTTACCTATTAATTAACGAATAGAAGGTCTATAAATCGAAATATACTTTTGTATTTTTTAATTTCCCAAATTGAAGATCGTGCAAACCCATGTAAATTCGTAGCTGTAATACTCATGTAATTCCGTTTAATCAGGTTCAGTATTAATACGATCAGAATTCGATTTATGTGGAACTGTGTCATAGTGTGAATTGATAATTGAA
>JAYJLV010000001.1:7731100-7791316 GCA_036873485.1 Torymus texanus | reverse complement strand
AATTTATTTTGGTCGAAAATGCTTCCATTTGATTAGCATGTTAACCAACGAAAATGGTTAATTTTCTACCAGGGTAAGCGGGTGTGTAGTGTATATGTATGTATGTATAGAGTGCGATGTACAGAGAAAGAGATTATCGAGGACATGTGTGTGCGAATTCTTTTTTCGTTGTGCTGACGTCAGAATTGCGATTGAAATGTGTTTAAGGTCGAGGTGGTGGTGGTGTTGCGATGTGATCGTTCTATGTAATACTGGGACTTACCCAGGTTTTGGTGTCACTTGTTGGTTTTGTAGAAATGAAATTTGATAGGATGTCTGGTGAGCTAAATTTTGATCTATGAATGGTGTAGTATGTAAATGATGGCCTTGAGGTAAAAATTGAAATGAATGTGTTAGAAAGTTATTGAAAGATTTGAAGCTGCTATTACTTACAAAGAAAATTTTTTCTGTATTCTTCGTTATCGATGGTTCGATTGTTATAATGATTTGTTTCAAAGGTAGCTCGTGTATAGTGACGAAGATAATTCAAAAGATGCATGTAGTGTAATACAATCGTTATATGTATGAAGTGCCCAATCATAAACGATATGAATGTATCATTTGCGTATTTGGCATTACATTAACCGTATTTACGAAGGACGATGAAAGAAAGAAAATGGCAGAACGTAGAAACCCATAGTAATCATCAGTCATCACCCACTACTACTGTTACTTTTTTATCAGATTATTGGATATCTTCAACATTCGTCGTTACATTACTATGACATCCTTGAACGATTTGAATGATACCAGTATTAGACAATTTTACGGGCAACAATAGATAAAATAGGGAAAGTTTCGTTGCTACGAAATTTCTACTTGAAGAAATGCAAATACAATTACTATATATATATATATATATATATATATATATATGTACACACTGATACCAGTATAATACTACTTCATAATTTTTTTTTTTTATTTTCTCGTCTTTGTTAGAAGGTGTAACATTGGTGTTGAATATAGATGAAGGGAAGATTTTTTTAAAGTGTAAAATGTGCATTTTCTCAATGCAAATAGGCTATCACGTGGGATAAAAGACAATGATAACCTTGCGCCACAACAAGTAAAAGTTAATTATAACTGAAAAAGAAATAAAAAAATTTAAAATGATCATTAGCAGGAGAAAGAAAGGAAAATTACGACAAATGCTGAATATCACATGAAAATGTTTCGACAATTGATTGATTAGCGTAGTATTATCATTAAAACATTTGACCATTACTATAGACATAGAAAAAATGACTGATGTACAATTCAACTATATCATCGCTAATATACACCAATAAGCTCATATATAAGATGCTACTATAACAATAACAAACATAAACAAACGAATTAATTTCAGAGGTGCCAGCAGACCAATTAAGAATGGCATTCGAGTAGTCGTACTACTCGCGTTCGCTCGGCTTTCACTTTGCACACGCGCGCGCGAAAAAAAAAACATTTGATTCAATGTCTCGCGGCTCAGCTCAGCTCGTTTTTTTTTCTTCTTTTTTACAATCGACCTTTGGTTTCTGCGCCTATGTACTACATGCTAATTGATTAAGTCAGTTTTGTTTCCTGCTTTGCAGCATACGATGAAATATATATATATAGTAAAACTCACTTGGAAATCAAAATCATCATCATCATCAAGAGAACGGCACATAGTTTTATATACATATATAAGATAAATTGTTATTATTTCACTTGCGAAAACAACTTATTTCTCAGTTTTGCTATCCTTGATCCGTTTGCTGCGCGAAGAAATTTATTTTTAACATTCTTTCGTATACGCGATGCGGTGAGAGGTACGTCGATCCTTCGAGTATATAAATTCGTAAATTACATTTATATATATATAGGATACTTCTTATACTAATAGTAAGAAACATGATGATTTTGATTGGAATGCTGTTGAGTGATATGATGATTTGCATAACTTTGTTATTCCTATGCTTATAATATATAAACTTATACGAAGCTTCAAGTAATATAAATACACACTTAATTTTTCTCATCATCTAATGCACATTCCCAAGTTTCATTGACGCACATTTGATATAGTTAATATACAATTATTTATATTTGATAGATGAAAACCTGGGTTATAACAAAAAGTTAACGAAAACATTTAAACATTTCCAGGTTTGATGATGGAATCTGAGAAGAAGATATTTGAGATGATGAACAAGAAAGCGGCAATGTCTAAATACTGGATGCCTCTGGTCTGGGCAACCAATATAATCAACCGAGCACGTAAGGAACAGCTTATCACAAGTGACCACGTGGTGCAAACTCTACTCGTTGAATTGAGTGATATCAGGAAAAAGCTTGGTGGTCTCATCGGTTACGATACTGTCTGCGTGCCTCTTGTCTATACACAGGTGCATATTATTCGTTTTTTATACGTTCTATACATAATTTTTTTCTCATCCTCGTAAAACGGAAAATATCAACATGCCTATAAAGTATTCTCGAATTTCGTCATATTATTATTATATAGTTTTTCTTGTGAGCTTCCTTCGTTCTGGTTGAAATTCTTATTGAGAACATTGCTAATCAATATTATAAGAAGTTGTTTTTTTTTATGAATCACACAGTATCGGTCATTCCAATAACATCGAGTTCGAAAATTGGTTGACGTAGGCGCGGTTATAGTAATTGGGGTTAAGGCCTTCTGTTACGAAAGGTATATATAAAAACATACAAACAAACATACAAAATCGATAAATTTACCCTCGAAGCATCGAATTACAACCCAGAGTTTCTCGCGTATTATAACATGCGGAATTCCGAAAATATCGAATCACACGTCATGCCTTGAGCGTTAATATACTTATGCGCATGCATGCGTACTGTAAGAAAAACTCGAATTTTTCTCTTGCGATTTTCCTGCTGACTCAGACACATATATATACTTACTCGTTATCGACTGCTACAATTTCATTTCCTGAAATTCGATATAAGTAGTGTAGCCTGACAAAGAAATTTTTCTATTCTTTCACGTATATAGTCCCACGCGTTTATTGTTTACCATTTGTCCCTTGGTATATACCCGGTTATTAATATTCTTAGCATACAAGAACCTACATATACCTATGTACGTTGTTTATAATTTGTTACTATTATTTTTTTTTCAAATCGAATCGAAAATATGTTATCGCGCGTATATGTGAGCTATACATATTGATTTTTTTTCCTATTGTTTTTTGGAAAAGCCTTGACACTTGTACATAAGTCCTGACGAGCGCATACTACGTGTATGCAATAACAAGCAGCCAGATCGAATTTAAAGATACAGTCTCGGGTATACCGACGTACGTTGCGCGCGAAGCGAATTACTTTTATGTAATGGCGTTATTGCGTAATACTTCTGTGCGACGCGTGCGCGTATATACGACCGCGTATTCGTCAAAAAAAAAAAAAATGGCAAATCGAAGAATCTAATATTCGACTCGCGAACATTTTGTTTTCTTCCCTTGTATATAGTCTTCGGTTAGGCGAGACGAAAGGTATAAAGAGAAGAAACGAATTGCATCTTAATTGCTAGAATGAAATCGAGTTGAAATATTTTTGTTCGAATTATGGTAATATAGGTGAAATGAATGTTCATTTAGTAATAAATGTATATATACATGCATGTATATACATAAAGATAATATCAAAGTAGTATAAAGCACTTTTTCGTCTTGGTATTTACAAAAACTTGGATTTTACTGTTCCATGAAAAGTTTTAACGTACGGTTAATGAATGCTTTTTTTTTCATTCTTATTTTTTTTTTTTATTAAAATACAGTTTACGTAAAGATCATAGTTAAAAGGTATGCTAAATAGTAAATAGCTTCTATAAACGTAAATCTTCACTTATCTAGTCGAAAGTCGAAGTCGATATTAAAAGAAATAATGTAACTTTTTTCAATATCCTCTCAAAATAGTTTAAAAATCAAACAACTAAAAAAAAAATAATTTATTCCAAAAAAGTTATTAGTATTAACAAAAATACACATATAAAATAATGTTGTAATAAATTTTTCATATTACTACACAGAAACTTAACAAATACAATATTTTTCTTACATGCATAAAGTAAATTATTATAATAACTAAATAATAGCAGATAATAATAACGGAATTGGGTTGGTTTAGATAAGTATTATATCAAATAGTACTAAACCGTAATCAATTGAAAAATTCAATACCGAATAGTGGGAAATATTTTCACCGAATGTATAACATAAAATCATATATACATGCGCATTACGATAAAAAAAAATGTCGTAAAGGTGGAAAACCCCTTATTAATAGTATGCTGTGTTGTTTGCATATGATTACAGGTGGTCACACTATCTCTCTACGCATACTTTTTCTCAGCACTTTTGGGACGTCAGTTTATATCACAGACTGAGGCGGCTGGTACCGCTGGAAAATATGAAGTTCCGGATATGTATTTCCCTTTCTTTACTGCCTTACAGGTATGACCATTCATTTTTACATTCTTATTAGTTACATATTATACAAAGAATGGTTATTTTCTATTGAAATAGCCAATAACATTCTATGTTTATAACAAACAAATGATATGTAATATTATTAATTTTTGCAGTTTGGCTTTTACGTGGGTTGGCTAAAAGTTGCTGAAGTTTTAATCAATCCATTTGGAGAAGACGACGATGATATCGAATTGAACTGGTTGATCGATCGTCATATCAAGGTATATAGTCTTAAATTTATACCATTTCTGCACTTAATTGAAAATTAAAGTATGAGAGAAAGGTCATTAAATAATATAAATTAGTATACTTTTTTAAACAATGCAGGTACATGTAAAAATCGTACCAGTCTTAAACAAAATATTCAAATTAAACATGTTAGTTCTGTAGTTTTAATTTCGTTTCTGAAAAAAAAGAAAAAAATGATCAAGATTTAACGATCTAAAATTATTTGACATCCTTAGGCCGGCTACATGATCGTTGACGAGATGCACGAGGAGCATCCTGAGCTCTTGAAAGATCAGTACTGGGACGAAGTTGTACCAAAAGATCTACCCTACACAGTAGCCAGTGAACAGTATCGTCGTGAAGAACCAAAGGGTTCAGCTGAGCATTACAAGGTGAAGGAAAGTGATGCACTTTACGCTAACGTCTTCCTCAGTCCTCATGTACACAGTCATAACCAGCATCGAGGCAAAGCAGGTGGACACATGCAGGATGACGTATACGCTGATTACGTTAGTATATACCATTTATTTACATTAATAATTACATCATTATATACCATCACATGCCCCCTTTTATCATCATCTACGGTTCTTATTCATTTTGACGTTTTTGAAGTTTCTTTTTGTGTTTACGATATCATTTTTACTGACGCCCACTAGATTGACATACGTATTTTGTATATATATATACGGCATCATATAAGCCGATGACTTTTTCAAGGCGACCATATTGAGGAATGTTAACGGCTCACTTGTGTACACCTTCAAATTGATAAATCCTACTTTTTTCTTCTCTCTTACAAAGACTGGTTTCAAGAAATATACCTACGTCATGTATAGCCGTTCCTGCTGACGTTTATATACTTAGTCTTATACATACATATATATATATGCTTCGTAATGTTTGACGCATCTAGTCTGGACAGTTTGGCGGGTTTCAAATATAGAAGACAGGTTTTTTTTTCTTTTGTATACACACTAACTGAACTCTACACACACACAATATAAACAAAAGCGGTACCGAAAAGAATGTATAATACCGATGAGAGCCATGACTCGATACCAAATTTTATCATATATTATAGGAGAGCGTAGACACACCATTGGTCGAACGTCGTAAGAACTGGTTACAACGTCAGATAACACGTATGGGTTCGGTACGTAGCAGCTCGACGACTTACAGCAGTAGTGGTGCTGGTGGTTTCTTCTCTCGTAACCGTCATAACAGCGTTTACAGTAGCCCAGAGAATGGCCAACCGGGTAATGGTCAAGGCGCTCCACCTACTCAGAACAATCCTAGTTTCAAAATATCCCTTTACGATAGACTCAGGCGTAAGAGTATACAAAGTCAGAGGATGGCTCGGCAAGGTATGATATATTTATATTATTTCTTTTCTGATACTATTACAGCTTTGTTATATAAACTATATGTTTCTGTCTCTTTGTTCAGGTACTCTGCCAAAGTTGAATTCGATCCCAATATCGTTGAAGAACCGACCGCGAATACCAACGCCAGATGTAACGAAGGAAGCGGCTATTGACCGCGAGCAAAGGATTGCGTTGTCGGCTAGTAATGCTGCTAGTATTGGTGCTGGTGTTGTTGGTGTCATACCACCGGCGTATCAGCCAAGTGCAGCTAGTGGCGTTGCTGATGTACCTGTGCTTCAGGTCGTTGTTGGTGGTGGAGGCCTTGTACTGTCGCCTATTCAAGGTATGTGTTGTCCTATAAAACTAGCGAGTCTTCAGCTGATTACATGATGATCACGCTTCTCGCTACTATTGTTATTACTCGGTTTATAGAAGTAATAAACGTACAAAAGCGTAAGAAATCGTAGAAAACCGTAAGAAACCGTAGGAAACCGTAAAAAATAATTGGTTTCCGGAAAAATTTATTACGGTTTTGTATACGGTTTTTTATGTTTTTGTACGGTTTTATAATTTTCTTAAGAATTATAAAACCGTAATGTAAAAAAACCATATACAAAACCGTAATAAACTTTTCCGGAAACCAATTATTTCTTACGGTTTCCACCGGTTTCTTACGGGTTTTTACGATTTCTTACGTGTTTGTACGGTTTTATAATTTTCAATTTGTTTGTAAAAATTATGTATAAACCGTATATTTTCCTAATATTTATATAAAACTATATTTCATAATTATTGAAAAACAAAGGTTATACTCTTCTGCATATCATAATAATTTACCTTTGTACGCAATTTCAGACAAATATATTAATATTCTTTTTCCGTAAAATTTGAACAAATTTTCAAATTTGTGAGTGAAGTTTAAACGAATCCTTAAATTGAGTATATCACCTCCTTATACCTTTTATAATTTATTAAATTTATTATTCTTTTTTATACTCTACAACTTGTGGAGGGTTTATGCGCCCTGAAGTTAAGTATTGTAATCATAATTTGCACACTCATCGTGAAGTTACTATTGGTAATCATTATTTGAGTTCTGACTATATCAGATCACGAGTCCTTAACCAATAATAAAAACTAATTCAACTTTATTCTACCATTTTTCAGAGAAAACTGAGGGCACGCCCGTGGCCAGCCCATCCGCGGCACACTTAGCTCAAGCAGTGTTGCCTCAGAGCTTGAAGAGCGCAAACTTCGGTGGACCCATCACAGCCGGCTTACCAGTCACCATGAGCCAGTTAACACGCCTAGTCTCAGGCATCACAACAACATCCAGTCTCCTGGGAACCTCACCACCAGCACAGGCCCAATTGGGCACCATACCCCTAGCCATCACTGCACAACCGCCTTCGAGCCCTGTGGAACCGGCACAATCCGCTACACTCACCGAACTCGGTAGCACGGCTAGTTCAACCGAAGAGGAAACCAACCAGCAAGAACAGCAACCTGCTAACAACGAGAACCATGGTACAACCTCACCAATCCTCGTCAACCCAGATAAGCTGGATAGTCTGAGTAGTCTACCAGCGAATCAACGTGACTGGGTAACTATAACATTTCTCTATTTGGTCCTTCTTTACAACGCAGCATAACGATCTGAATAGCGTTACTGTCCACAGAGCCTGCAGAGCTACGTCATCCAGGCAAGTGAACACCGAGCGGCCCGTGCTGAAGCAGCCAAAGGTCGACGTTCAACTTCCTTACCCAATCCACCGGTAAGCTCCATCAGTGGAGGTCCGGTACGTGAAGACCGTAGTATGTCGCTACCACATTCCCTAGGCCTTCAACAACAGTCAAGCCCAGCAGCAACCTCAGGTCGGGCTATGTCAGTAAGTAGCCGACCTGATAGTCTACCTCTAGATAGGCTTCAACCACTGTTACAACCTGGCCAGACGAGGCCACGAAGTGGTAGCTTTGACCAACCGACAACGAGGCGGACAGCTAATGAAGAAGTACTACGGAAGATTAGCTTCAGTGGTAATGGAACGACGACGCCACCGCCAGTGGCTGCTAGCAAGAGAGGAGAGGTCTACGTCTGACGATTCCTCCTGCCTGTCCTCTTCACAATGGAGGACTGTCTTGTGGATTCCTCGCAGGAGGATTTTTATACTCGCAAGGTGACTCGAACTCATGGAGGATTGGATGAATCTATCGTCCCTGAGTACGAGTTGCAATTGTATCGAATGATTATTGTATAACTATATATACATTGGTCGGGGAATCCCCTTTATGTATCAGTATTTGCATCTCGCTGATTGCGATGTGATTATATAATAATCTTTCTGCGCAGGGAATCCGGGAAAATCTTTCATGTAAATAGTATATATGCGTGTGAAAAAAATTGACTTTATTCAAAAAGAAAGCGTTTATTTTATAATGAGAAGGGAAATTGTAAACTCATTATTATAAATGAAATGATGAAAGCTATATACATATATATGTGTGTAGCAATCGCAAGTTTCTGTTAACTAGGCGGCCTAGAAGTGACGTATGTGTATAGTCATTGGTTTGATACTACTTAGGCCTGATGTGATGCCAGTAGCGTTCTAGGACTGACCCAATTTTTCAATGTTTTCATGTATAAGACATTTTTTTTTTTAATTTTTATCGATTCTTATATATACCTATATATGATATCGCGTCGTCTTCGCGATTTATATATATATATATATATTAACCGTATACGTGTATATGTACAGCGCCCGAACGAACTTGATATAGTGATATTGGACGAAAAGATATATATAGTAGTGTACCGAACAAAAAAAAAGAAATGAATTGCCTATATTCGTATATTATATAGGTGGGGAGTTTTATGAAGAATATTTCTCTAAACGACAATACACCGTCCTACACTTGTGATGTTTTATTATTATTACTACCTATTTTGTAGTTTTATATAACGAGGTAAGAATAATAGAGTTAATAATTTTCATCCATGTTAAATTAATGTTAATAATAATAGGATTTTAATAACGATTAAAATAATTGTAATAATTGAAACTTTTATAAATACGCTAGGGTACCATGTTTATATAGACAATTGAATTTACATTTCATCGCGTTATGAAAAAAGTAAGTTTCACCGTGTCGACGAATAGAAGTATTGTTTATCTCGAGCCTTTGCCACGAATCATACAAGTTATATAGCCATGCAATGGTGTGCCTTTATGTAAATAAGTTTGATGGTATGTGCCGTTAAAGTCGGATCATATCGTAGCGAGCGGACGTTACATTGCCATAATTCTATTACAAGATATATACTTCGCTTGTCGCGTTGTCGCGTGTAAAATAAATTATGTAGAGTACCAATTTTTTTTATACTCGATAACTTAACCGAGATTACGAAGACAAGTTTTTTCTTCCCTTAAACAAAAAAAAAAAAAAAAAAAATGATACGGACATGTGCAATTTCTGTGTGAGGCCATACTCGCCATACTCATTTATGTATCTCTCGCTGATCGATGATATAGACGGGGTTTGTGGATTGTTAGATAAAAATATAAACTGAACAGATTCTTGAGTTATAAACGTCCTGTACATATAGCGAGTTTAATATGTATATGTATCTGTGAAAGAGGATCGAATATTTTCTCTGACACAGAAAATATGTAGATATTTTGTTTAATAGATTGTACAAGTTTTCAGATGTTTAGAAGATTAATAAATAAAAATTAAATTACTCTTAAGTTATAATTGTCTCGCTTTTTTTAATGACAAGTATCGATATTGCGGTACTATCGAATTTAAAAAAAAAAAAATTGTAGACAATTTAAATAAAATTTTTATTGTATGTAGGAGATCTGATTAATAGTAAAGTATGAGTGTTTAGTAGGAAGTGTATGCACTTGTACATATTACGCAGAAAATGCTATACGTTACTCTAGTTTTTGTTACCTTTTATTATGAAATAAGAATAAAAATTTGCCACGAGTTCACCATGTAAGTCATGATGAGTTTTGTTTCTATATTGATAGCAATTGTATATATGAATTGATAGCTAACGTGATTATCCTTATTAATTGTTATGTAAAGTAAATGAAGGAAATATATAAATGTATTGCTAGAATATTTAATAAATAAAATTGTATTACTTACATATTTCATTATTATTACTATATTAACCTTTGGGCTGCTGTAAATTTTTGGAAAAAAATGGCCAATTTTGTTGGTGCTCTAAAGTGGTTTTTGCAGCAGTCTAGAGGATAAAAGCATTACACTTTTGAAAAGTAACTAGAGTAAGTGTGTCATTTACTGTGCCATTTCCAGTTTCTGGATATTTTCATGCTTTCAAATGTCCAGTAACAAAAAATGGTCATCTGCTTAGGGAGCACAGTAACTGATACACTTACTCTATAATACTAAAAAAACCTCAGTTTGTTCTAACGATAAAAAAAATATTAAGATATTTCTTTGATTTAAATTATGATATTGTAAATAATAGATTAAACACAACTCAATGATTATCAAACCAATTTATTTTTTATAAAACATCAGAATCATACATTGCACACATACCTTTCAAACATACACTAACAACACATCATCGAGTGCTTTAGATTTATCAGTGCTCACAGCATAACTTTATTCACTTTTGACATAAATTCCTTAACTGAAAATAAAAATTTCAATTATTTTTTTGTAATAGACAGCCTGACCAAAATAAACAATAAAGTTAACATATTTACCTATACGTATATGCCAACCCACAATAGGAGGAATAAGACTCCAAATCCGGAGAAAATTGCTGCTACTAAAGAAATCGACAGTTCTTTAGCTAAATCCCTTGTAAACTTTGTACTTGTGACTTCGTAAACAAAGAACCACGCAGTGAAGAAGATTCCAATACCAAGCAAAACCAGTGTTAGTACTGGAAATACTGTAGGATTGATTGGAGATACATATCTGGCCATAGATTCTAGTTCCATCTATAAAATATAATTTGTCAATAATAAATAAAGGCAAAAAACAATACTAAGTAAAATCAATAATCTATGGACTACAACGAATTTGAATTGTTTACTTAATAAAGATGCTAGACAAAGATAGAAAAATACGATTTTTAAGAGTTTCCGTAAATTGTTTAATATATTAAATGGAGTTTGTTTTTACTCAAAAAAATAATAATTTACCTGCATTTTTAAAGTATTTGATGTGACGTGGCGTAAAAAATAACCTCAAAGAGCCGATGCCGCTACAGTCCTATACCACCTGCTGCAAGCTGCAACACAAGAATCCAAACAATTGAGTATTTTGTATAAAACTGATCAATTACATTAATATGTCAATATTAAACATTGATTTTTACAGTCAGTTAATTTTTTAAGAATCACAGCCGGCAATAATAGCGTCTTATTAAGGAGAAAAAGTCTGATATTCACAGACAGGACGGGACACAAGTGAAAACGACGAATCGTGATCGTACACAATGCGGCCACTGTATGGATTAACGACAATGGACAAGTCTATGTGAAATAAGTAATAGTTTATAAGTGCAAAGTAAATCTCTTTCACATAACTTAAAAAATTTTACAATTATATAAAATATAACTAACTATTCTATAGCTTTACTCAAAAGTGTATTCCTTAATTTATCTATCATATTAATAGATAAAGGCCAAAAAGTATTTCTAAACCTTTTCGAGTTAAATAAAATTCATAAGCTTTCTTCCAATCTAGTATCCTCATAGTACAATGATGTAATAAATTGTTACATAAAAAAAGCTCAAAGTTGCAAAAGCACCGAATAGATAACGATTTAAATTACCGCGGCAAAATGGCAATTCGCCATGTATTCTGTAAAAATTTCAGAGTTACAGTTGAACTTCTCTAGAATCGCAAACTCTAGTTATACATATAACTATTACGCGAGAATCGTCATCACGTCACGCGTCGGTGACTGGCGAGGCCCCCTCGTGAGAGAGCGCGAGCGCCTGCAGCAGCAGCCTCGTCCGTAGGTACAAAACGACGAAACAGAGACAGTGTATATATACAGAGACATAGAGAGAGTATAAGAGAGAGAGAGAGAACCTGCCTCTTGCTTATTGCTATCTCACTCGCTCTCGAGTTTCCACTCTCCTCTTCTCTTCCCCCCTTTACCACCCCGCGCACTGTTTGTAGTACTCTCCCGTCGTGTGCTGTACTGCTGCGTATGCCTGTGCGCAGCAGCAGCAGCAGTGACCGTGCGCGCGAGAGAGAGAGAGAGAGAGAGAGAGAGAGAGTGAGTGAGAGTGCCCGCGACGTCGACGACGACTACTCCTGCGGGTCCTGGCTGCAGGTGGCTGAGAGCAGCGTCTCCTGAGGAGAGGCGACAACACCTACGCGTCAGAACGAAGAGTGTGTGTGAGAGGGAGAAAGAGAGAGAGAGTGTAGGTGGACAACGATAAGCGTATATACGTGCAAGCCGCGCGCGACTATGTGCGGGGGGAGGCAGACGTGCTACCGTGAACCGAACGTGTGTACGGTGTTTAGTTAATGGGCCCCTGCGTCATCGTAGTATAGAGAGAGGCTCGCTAGCGCGTGTGATATACAGAGGCACATCGTACGGGTGTACATAAGCTGTTTTCTATTATAAGATTATCCTCTTGGCTAGCAGTGCAAGCTTTCGCAATTTCATTTGGTAGAAGACTTTGTCGAATGGAGCTTGGAAAAGCATGAATGGAGAAGGAGGATCCCGTAATTCATCCAACTCTTGTTCGTCTGATAATCGCAATCTAAATTGCTCACTCTCTCCTTCTCCTACTTTGCACATAGGTATAATATATACATCAAGCGTGTTTTTATCAACTCCTTTTGACTGTGATGCACCTTTCGCCTATATACGCGCGTCCCCGAGGTTATCGGGGGCTGGGTTCTCGCCGAATTTAGCCGATGCGCCTGCTGAATAAGTAATAGGGATCTCTCGCAGCTCACTCGCGCGCGCAACTGAAAGACATGATTCATTATTTCTGATCGTTGCCATTCTATTTTTAGACGCAACTCCGCACGCCACAAGCTGCTCGCCTGTGTGCTGGCAAGAGGAAGATGCCGAGACGACGCGGTGATGTGACGGACGTTCCAGCGTGTGCGACGCCTGCATTCATGGACGTGTAAGAGAAATCTTATAGACAATGTCATATGGGCATTGTCAATCAGTGCATCATCATTAATCCAGATCAAAAGTGACCGATAGTTTTGTGTGTTTGTGTGATTTCAGCCAGAACTTTGCAATATTATGGTTCAACACAGTGCCAACATAAACTGCAGTCAGCAGGACTGTGGTAGATCCATTCTTTAATATGGATTCACCACCGTCGTACTCACTCAGTGTGACTGGACCGCTAAGCGACATTGGCAGCAGCGGCATTGGAGGCTCCATATCCAGTGACTCTGTTCGAGCACACTTTGCTGCTACAGAGGTTTCAAATTTACTTATTACGTTTATTAATATTTCATTGCTATACTTGTGCAAATGGTTCTGATTATACCATGTATTACTGTTGTGACTTCAAATTAATTATTCAGAAGACGTAACAATAGAAACCCAAACAGAGTAGAACAATTTTCAGTTAACATTATTTGGAAATTTGATCATAAAATAAAATATATAAAATATTTAAACTCTATTTGCCAAATAACTTCTATCTAAATAACTGCAATTTAGAATTAATTTGAAATTTAAATTATCTTAATAAATATTATTTTTTAGAAATGATGGAACATTTCTTGAATGAATTATTTATTTCTTTAGCTGCAGGAAAGCGACATGGAGAGCAAATCTTTATCTCAGGACTCATTCGATTATTCAGATGGAATACACGGTGAAAATTTTAATACTCTTAAAAAGGGGCCTACCACATGGACAGATGTTCTATCAGCTGCAGCAGCAACAGTGGCAGAACAAAGAAAACTTGAAGTTGTCGATATTGCCATTAAACCTCCACCAGAATTTCAGGACAGTCCATCACCACCGGACACATCTGCTTCGTCTTTAGAGCCACTTTCCTCTGATACCCACATGATGATACATACTAGAAGAAGAGATGAAATGCAGTGTATTCGTGAATTTGCGGAGAATTTAATTGAAACAATAGTTGAAGAAGCTTTAGCCATATCTTGTAAATTATCTTGGCCAGAAGAAAAAATACATAAGCCTATTAAACGTACGCCTAATGCAGAATCAACTTGCAATAGTAGACCAACTAAAAGGTAACTATAGAAATGCATTACATTTATTGGCATTATTTTGCAAAATATTAGATATTTACAAATTTCCTAGATACTTGTTTTTATTGATTGATTAATGTCTAAATTTTCTTTATTTTGATAATGATATGATAAAGACGTTAAAAAATTGTTATCTTAATCTTGGAATGATTCACCAGTGTGCTTTAAGCCATTAAACATTTTTTATCTTATTATCAAGTGAATAAACAATAGTACTATTGATAACTTGTTTAACTGTAGAAACTAAAGTGAATAACGTGTAATATTAAATGTTATACTAAATTTTCCACTCTTCAGAATAAAGCAATAATAATGTTGTAAACTGTACTAGTTAGAAAGCTGAACTTAGAAATAAATTTTATTTTATAGTAGTTCGGCGCGAATATGGATGCCAGATTATCTGACCTCGTCATCACCGGGCCTTGCAAGCGCCAGTTATCAGGGCGCTATTACCATCACGCCCTTTAGCACGCTGAATCGGCCAAATTCACGTTCATCTCTTGCATCCTCACGGCTCTCAAGTTCTCACAACTCCATCAACACAACAGGTCTGAGCAACAAAGTCGACGACAGTAGCTTCATTACTTCGGCCATGTCTCACGACATCCTGTCCACCAGCCAAATCAGTGACATGTACAATGTGCCCTTCGATTCGGACATTTATACAGTACCCATCGATGTAGTACGGCCTTTGCACCATGAATTACGAACGCCTCAGAGACCCAAAAGGCATAAACATCATCGGAAAAGAAGGAGAAACGTGTCGGCTAGCTCGCAGAGTGAATTTGAGTTTCATATACAACAGCAAAGACATTATTGTGGCGGAATGCTTGGCAGCAAGAGGTCTGTGAGTCATGTGGTCAAATCGCAGAAAATGTTGGCAGAGGTGTGCTGTAACGAATCGGGCGCAGTGGGGGCTATGGCCTCCGCGACCTCCAACGGAGTTTGCAATAATGGGAAGAGGCATAGTGTACCTGGGACATCTGCAGCGGCGGCCGCAGCTGTTGGTCGGCAGCAGCAACAGCTTCAACAGCAGCAACAGCAACAGCAACAACAGCAGCATCATAGAAATCTTACCAAGTCGTCCAACAGTCAAGTTCGCAACATTGGCGAACCAATCCACATGACGCTACACGAGGTCCGTCAGTATCTGCAAACTCTTTACTCTTCGGGTTCGAGCGAGAGTTGCAGCGAGGCTAAGATGAAGCGAGAGAAGATGGCCAAGATGATGCCACTGCAGAGCATCGGTCAGTCTTCCATTCATCTTGCGCCAATGCCGAAGCTTCTCAATCTCAACAACAACAACAAGTACAGTAATCCTCACAACACCGACTCTTCGACAACGAACACGCCCATATCGAATAAGGGTAGCAATGGCCTCATACAGCACAACAATAACAATATTAACAATAACAACAACAATAACAATAACAGTAGTAGCAATGCCAAGAAACACAAGAAGAATTCGCTTTCCACGCTCAAGCATAAGAAGGCTAAGGATGAGCAACGGGTAGATGAGATAAGGGCATTGGACGGAACGGAAAGTACCAATGGGGGAAGGGAAAAAATGAAGAAGAGTCAACGTAACTTTTCTCTCAATCTCAAGCAAACCTTGTGCAACATTTTCAGGTTTGTATTAAAAAAATGATTTCTGACGTAATAGTTCAATGTAAATTATGTGTTTTACTTTTTGTATATCTGCCAATATTATTACATTCATATAGATATGTTGATTGTAGGTTTAAGAAGATCGGCTCTCCGGAGCACCAGATCGTCGCGAAACGTAACAACGTACAGGTGAACGAAGTAATTGTTCAGGACGATGAAGATCTGGTCGCCGATTATGATCATCACCCGTCACATCAACCGAATAACAACAATGGTCTCGTTAATGGTGATGTCGATGACAACGATGTGGCAACGACGAACGCAACGACGACGGCGACAACGACGACGACGACGACGACGACGACGAGTACGCAAAAATTGCCTTTCTTTAAGCGCGCTTTACCGCCCCTGCCCAAGACCGTCAGCAACGGACACGTCGAAACGGGGGTAGAGTCGCAGAGCCTTGATGGTGCGATTGCCAATGGAATTAACGGAATTGCACCCATGTGTGAATCGCCTGCAAACTCAATGCACCAAGGTTCGCAGTCAAGGGGAGCACAGCTCGAGTATGCGGATGAGCAGCCGAACGAGGATACCAGTATGGACTTTGCCGCTAGCATAGAGAAAGTCAAAGATGTGAGTGATGCTCCTGAAATGTTTTTTTTATTTTAATTGTGAATTTATTTATTGTTGTTTTCTATCCCAACAGTATGGCTGGTACTGGGGTCCTATCAGTGGAGAAGCTGCTGAAAAGATATTGTCTAATGAACCCGACGGATCATTTATCGTTCGTGATAGCAGTGACGATCATTATATATTCTCGCTATCGTTTAGACTCAACAGTTGTGTTCGACATGTTAGAATAGAGCATGATCAGGGTAAACAGAATGAATTCTTTTGATTGAAAAATACTTACTAAAGGATGATTGAACTAAACAAAGATACTTATTGTTTGAACAGGTAACTTCAGTTTCGGTAGTTGCACCAAGTTCAAGTCGCACACGATCGTGGATTTTATTGAGAACGCGGTAGAACATTCACGAAGCGGTCGCTATTTGTTCTTCCTGCATCGACGGCCAGTCCTCGGTCCAATGCGCGTCCAACTTCTACACCCTGTGTCACGATTCAAACAGGTTCAGAGCTTGCAGCATACCTGTCGTTTTGTCATTCTGAAGATGGTGCGCAAGGACTTGATACCAACGTTGCCGCTGCCCCGGCGGCTCATCGACTACTTGAGCGCGCCGCATTACTACAGCGAGCAATTGGCTTGTGAGCAGGAAGAGCGTGTCGAATCGCCGGTGAGTTCGTCTACAGGCGAGCTTGAGAAGATCTGCTTCACGCCTCAAGGATTGTCGTGAGCGACGACGAGCGCCTCAGCGCGCCTGCCTCAGAGCTTCCTGGCCGAGAACGATGATTTTCTTCCCCCTCAACGTGCATTACTAACGTTACGATGCCGATGATGAAGACGACATGTAAAATATATATTGCCGACGATATTAAAGGATGTTGCTTAGGTTAGAGAAAGAGATTGAAGAAACGAATGAGTGAGCGAGCGAGTGTGAGAGAGCGAGAGAGTGATAAAGAGCGCGTATGCATGCATACATCTGGTCTCCAGCGGGAGATCACTGCTATCACCGTTCGGTAGCGCTTATGGATGCGAGAAGTTTGAGTGAATGATAACCTTCATTTTTTGGTCGCGGAATTGTTTTAAGCTAGAGGTACGTCTTTGGTGGGGAAAACTGTGCGATGGTCTTTTTTATATGTACATGAACTTTTATACTTTTAAGGCTAGTTTTATTCGTGCCAACGAATATTTTCGGTGAATGCTTTAAATATTAAACGAGTTTCAGCGCACTGAAACTTATTAAATGGCTTTTTCGCTTCAACATAGAACTGCAGCCTGTTACTCTTTTGCGAATTGCTTATGCGTTATTAAAATAGATAGTGATTCGCAGAAACATCGCGAAATCGATTTGATTTCACTGCCTACTATTAAACTTCTTAATCTAATATTTTTAAATGTGACAGATATATTGATGAGTTTTGCACTTCTGTTATTTTCTCTATTTTAGTTATTATTAATTTTTACAATCTCGGATACTTGTAGCTTTTCTGCTAATATTTTGTAGCAAGGCTTTTAATAATGGGATGCTAGTTTCCAAAGTATTAGTAAACAAATAGGTAAATTTATAATTTTTTTCATCTTTTAGTACAAAATTTTTATATTTTGCACATTTCTTTTTTAAATTTCTAATATTTTTATTATTAGAAGAAACTTAAGAGATGTAAATTTTTATAAGGATTGTGGTTGGTATAAGATAAATATCTTTTTATAAAAGCTTATTACGATTCCATCAACGGTTTTTCCTTATAATCTTCAAGTTTAAGCAATTCCCGTCAAGATATTGATGAGCGCTACTGTACATACGCGTAAAGCGACATTTTTCACCAAGTCATTTTACGTGCAAAAAGCAACGACGAATTTACGTTTGACTCCTCGTTGACTATTAATTCGAGTGTACTTTTGTAAGTTTTGTAAGTTACAGTTACTTTCTCATCGAAGATTCTATGAATATTGTTTTTATATGATTATCTATTGTTATCGAGAAAAGTCTCGTTTTTGGTTTATAAGAAATACTATTGTTATGAATTTAAATTATTATTCATATATTATATTATATTGTACTCTCGTCAGAAGTATAACGAGACTACCGATTCCTTTTAAACGATTTTCATTGTTATCTTGTAATAAGCATAAGATGCAAACGAGATAAAAAAGTTTTAATCATTCTACGAGCGCGAGAGATTAGGGATCTTTTTATACTCGTATATATTATTATAAACTACAATACATAACACGATACCGAATAAATACTGGCTTAAGGATAAGAAACACTCGTGTAAATTTGCGGTTTAGTTTAGTGCGCGCGCACATACGGCGCACGAGCCAAACGTACACATATGATAACTTGATAGAGGTGCAAGCTTATAAAATGAATGGCCAGCTTGTCCTCAGACCGAATAAAGCACACTCATGTTGTGTTTTAGCGAAATTTTTCTTCTCTTTTTTCATGAATCAAGAGAAAATAAGGATACATAAAATCAACCTCATAGCAACGATCTTGGAAAAAGAATTAGTGCAATATGTAATCATTCGTAGAGTTTGAAACACCAGCGATCGTTCATCGCTTGGCCAGTGAGAACGCAGTAGTAGCGTGACGTTGGATATACTTTTTATAGTCCTTGACCCCTACTTTTTCTTACGTTATGTGCTGAGTTTCGTTAGACTCATTAAATTACTAGATCTCGTCTTTTTTGTACGACATAT
The DNA here is from genome assembly GCA_036873485.1 of Torymus texanus. Taxonomy (NCBI): domain Eukaryota; kingdom Metazoa; phylum Arthropoda; class Insecta; order Hymenoptera; family Torymidae; genus Torymus; species Torymus texanus. Next base: position 7,772,003 of record JAYJLV010000001.1, on the reverse strand, counting down.
ATATATACATTATATATATATATTTTTTTTTTCTATTTTTTAGCCTGCTATCGTATGATGCGTGCGCCAAGTGAGTTTTCAAACCAAAAAAAAACAAACACTGTACAATGTATAATTTATTTTACGTAAACTTTTCACTTTACTTACTTCCCATCCGCGCGATACTTACTCAGCGTCGGTACTCCGATATTATAAGCCGCTTACTCTTCAGCATGTAAGGACAGTATCGATAAAGAAAAAAAAAACCATACGTACTCGCACGCGCACGTACGCACGCACACGCACACATGTTCAGATGCATTTACATGGTCCCATGAAAGAGCATCTCGAAATTTTTATATAAATGCATAGGTACACCCTTCTGTAACGACGAAAAAAAAAAAATCGAAAATGTACGAAGTATCATATATACATAGTAAAGTATAATGCACGTTGCAATTAGCCCACCGAAATTTTTCGCGTTCGATTTTATATTAATAGAAAGTATTATCCGAAGACATTTGTGATTTGTTTAATTTATTTGATAATGAAAAGGAAATTATTTTATTATATCTTAGTCACTTTATTGATTTTTAAGTTAAAATAAGTAGATGTAAATTAAGTGAAAATTCCTTTTTGAACAAAAGATAAGAAATATGTGTTCCGATAATGACTACTTTGAATTAATACAAATAAGTGATAATCAATAACTACAGTGTAAATTTTAATTTTTTTACTGTATATCCATGTGGAGTATACGATTTTATATACCATGTAAATTCATCCATACATCCATACATATACATACATACAAACACACAGTAATTGTCGTTAATATACATATAATAAAGATTTGATTAGATGATAAAGGATGAAATACATTGTAGTGTTTAAACAAACACGAACACACACATATACAAAGAGAGCAAGCGAAGACTTCATACGTGATACGCAAAAATAATTTGCGCGGGCATTGTGATTTCGTTTAAAATAAATAAAATTCCGTCTATATTACCAAGTGTTATTATTTTCTTATTCAACTATTCTTTTCAATTCAATATTTTCAGTATGGTAAAGCTTTAAAAAAATGATTTTTTATTTTATCTAAAAATATGATATAAAATAAAGCATAAATAACAAAAATATACATCAAATTTCATTTAACTAATATCAATAATATCACATTTCAATTGTCTTGCACTTATCACAATCAATTTGTTGGGGTATCATCAGTTCGTATTCGTATTCCATACGCATACGAGTTTGAATGTGTTTCAACATTTTTATATAAGTTTTGTGCCAGACGCAGCTTTGCGAATTTGTAATTATTCTAAAAGAGAACAAAAAGATATATAAATTGAATATTTTATTAAGCTTATATTTTTATTTACTTGCCTATGCAGACACTTTAAAAGAGTATGGAGATCTACGAGACGTCTTTTTTTTGGTAAAGTTCCAAGATAAGTTGTAAAGGAAAGGAAATCGACATCGTTTACGTCGGTATTATTTACAATCCATTCTCGAATTTGTTGTTTTATCTGAAACGTAGGAATTTTAGAATACAGAAAAGGTTCTTTTATAATAAAAATTTCAGTATGCTGTACCTGAGAAATTGGAAGATCAAGAAGACAATTTACTAAACTTGATAAGATCTCTGAGTGCTCTGTATTACCATTTTTAGGATCAAAATGAATACTTCTATTTGTTCTTAAAGTTTCTACCTTTGTTTCGATGCAAACATTATCTTCTTGTTTTTTCAAGTTAATTTTACTAGGGACCATTTCGACTATTTTGTTAACTTTGCTAATTTTGGAAGGTACTACATTACTTTTTGTTTCCTTTTTTGTGCTACTTTTTGTTATTTTCAATTTGCTGTTTTTTAATTTTGTATTTTTTTGTATTTTTTTTTCATTCTTAAACATATCCCATCCTTTATTACCAATATTACTGGGAGATTTTTTAGATGTTTGTGCATTTTTTTCCTTTCTTTTTATATTACAGTAGGATTTTACTTCATTTTTTACGTCTTCTGGTAAAGCTGCTAAAACTTCAGGATCGATTTGGGAAAACGATAAATCTTGATCTAACCGATTATTGGACGTAGATGCATGTCGGTTAATAACATTGTTTTCAGAAGATTTACGCGTAGTGTTATCATTTGATTGTTCATTGTTAGAATTTTTTTTATATTCATTGAGAATTTCGTTTCTGATATCTTCGGGTAATTCAATTAATACTTTCATATCAATTTCTTGAATATCTGGCATTTTTACTTTTCCATGTCTACTGGCTGAAGGTTTAATTTGTTTAAAAAAATCCGGTTGTGTTGTTTGTTTAAGTTTATTAGAATTTTTCAAACTCTGTTGTGGTGTAAAGATATTTGTTGTTTGATCTTTTTCGTGAAAATTGCCTAAGTATTCATCACCAAATGCTATTTCTTCTGATCCTAATGGACTTATAAAATTATTGATGACTTCATCATGTGAAGAAGAATTTTCATTGGTTACCATGTCTTCATTTCTAGTTTTATTTTGGAAATAATTGATATCATAGCAATCTGATTCTTTTTGTTCTAATCCTAATTTATTGTCCTTATTTCTAGTTTCATAATGGATACTGTTCAGATTATTACAATCAGATTTATTTGTTTTTGAGATCACTTGATTCTTTAAATTTAAGCTAATTACATCATTGTTTTTCGAGTTTGAGTACCAATTGTCTACAATCATTTGATTTTCGTTTTGTTCTGTATTTTCAATATTTTTGTTGTTAATTGCCACCTTATTTTCATGTTTATCACTGTTGTTATTAAATGTTTCTATATTATTTGTATTTTTATTTTGAATTTTTGCTTCATTGAAAAATCTTAGAAGAGTACATGCATTTGACTTATTTCTCAGAGATTCTAATTTGGTAATCTGAATTCCAATACCTCTAGCATCTGAAGGATCCTTTTGCAACTGATTCCAAAGACATATAGCTTCCCTGCAATTGTAATTTAAATTGTTTTAAATTTTCATTTTTAAAAATAAAATAAAATATTTGTTATAGATTCAAAAATGTATTCAATTTGATTGTTTATTTACCTTGTAATAATTACAGCATCATCCGTAGAAGCAATGAGATTTTTTGTTTTATTAAAAGCATCACAGGCACCACAGCCCATAAATTTTTTTGGCTCAATTGGTGCATTGTCAGTTCGAAATAACACTTTTAAAGTAATACACTTTCCTTTTGATTGAATTTTTTTTAATCTATCACTAACTTCTATGCTTAATTTTTTTAGGAATTCATGTGCATCTTCATTGTTTGCAAATCGAATACCATAATTTACATCTGCAGAAACTGATTTTCTTATATATTCCAAATTTAATTTACTATGATCAATACCTCGACACATATCATATAATTGTTGACCATTTTTTTTACCAAATTCTTTTTGTAATTCATACAAGGATATCGTCTCTAAATCAGCACAAGATCTAACATTCATTTGATGTAACTTGTCACTGGTAGAATAGCCAACTCCTATAAAATTTATTAATATTAAGTATGATAGAAAAAATAAATAATATGAATTACTTTACTATAATATAAATAGAGTAAAAAAATAAATCACCTGGTAAATCTCTTACACTTAATGTTCTTATAAAAGTTCTAATATTATCACTTTTCAAATAGTATTGGCCATCAGGCTTTGCTTTTTTGGTGGCTAATCTTGCTTGCAACTTATTTTCCCCAAAACCTGTTGAAACTGGACAGTCAGTTTTTTCTTTAATTTCATTTCTTATTGTAGTAGCAAATTCTAAAGGAGTTAAACCAGTTGTCTGTAAAATATTAGAGCAATCTGCATACATTTCATCACAGCTGACTGCTTCAATATTCAAAGTATAAGAAGCAATTGTGTCATATAAACTGTAAGAAACTTCTTTATATCCTTCAAAATCATATCTAATAGTTTTTAAATTTGGACAAAGTTTAAGGGCTTGACCTAAAAGCATGCCATTTTTTACACCAGCTTTTCTTGCTTCATAAGAACAAGAGGCAACTTCTGACATAGAACCATATTCATCAAGATCATTATTAGGTTGCTTGTTGCCTTTGGCATGAGCTACAGCAATAGGAAACCCTTTTAGTTCAGGATGTTTGCGGAGACCTACAGATACAAAAAAGCAATCCATATCTATATGCATAATAATTTGTTTTTTTTCTTTCGACATGGATCTATGTGACTTTTCCATTAAATTACATTCATTATTATTAAAGAAATCATCATCAGAACTAGAATCATCCATTTTACTTGACGGCCCAGGTTTACAGTGCTTTAAATAAGTTTGCTTTTTTAAAGCTTCCAAACCCAAAAATTTACCATCACTTTTGTCTCGCAGTTCATTTATGTATTCCTTAAATGTTGCTCCCATTGTTGAAATATGATGTAATCGAGAATTCTGGTAAAATTCTGTTAAAAATTCTGGATTCTTACTACAGTTAGCAATCGCCGAAGGAATTTCTGAATTTGATATAATTTTTTCTTTAGGTATAGATTCTTTTTTAGAAGATGTTGTTTCAGATTTGGCTATATTTATACTATTAGAAGTTATGGTATTAGAATTATTGCTTGTACTTTGTGGCTCTGTTTGAAATTTCTTTGATTTTGTCATACTCGCAAAAATTGCTGGTTGAGTTTTTGTACATTGGGAATATAGCAAATACTTTCTAAAATCCAATAATTTTCCTTCTTTTATACTATCAGTTATCCATTCAGGCTTGCAAAGTGGCAAAGGATTCTGAGCTTTTCGGTACGCTATAATTTTTGAATAAGGTAAATTTGAAGCAATCAAATGAGTTGTACCTTGGGGTCTTAGGTAATGATGATAGACTCCTCCATGAGCCATCATGATTCGTTTTAGTTCATCAGCTGTAGGATTTGTATACCCATTAACAAAAATTGCTATACCACTAAATAGAGATGATGGATTTGAAAATTCAGATTTGGCAGCTTCCTGAAATTGTTCTTCAAGTTTAGCCTTTTTAGCTGCCATATATCCTCCCTAAAATATATATGTAGTCATAATGATAAGTTTTTGACTATAATTTCTTTTGTAAACACAATAATATTACAGTAAATAATTACTGTATTGTTGAAACTGTATGCATAAAGTATTAATAAATATAAAAATAAATTATCTATTCATTTCCAAAATAATATATATAGTAATTATATGATAAATTTTAAAGTAAATACAGGTTAAGTATGAAATTCTCACCCAATCTTCGCAGCAATCAGCCCAAGCCGCCTTCTTGTTCTTTTGTGCCATTGTAAAAGACTTATTTACATCCTTAAATAATTAAAAAACTTAATATATGTACAGTTTTTTTTGCTAAAAAAATTAAAATAAACTGTGTTGCGCGGCAAAGTGTTTACAGAACGGTGACCATGTTGGATTCCATAATTCAAAATTCAATCTTGTGACGATTTCTGCGAGGGGAGTGGTGGGGGTACACATAAACTATGTTACCGACCGAGTAACTTTCATATAGTTTCGAAGCTATATTTCCAAACAATATCAGCAGTGCATATATGCATTGCTCTATAAAATTTTATAATATTCTACGATTTTATACCAATTTCAAATAAAGATACTAATTCTCTTTTGTGTGAACTTTCAACAACATTTTTACAACATCTCAAAATTTTGTTCAAAGTTTACGTAAGAACAAATTGATAATCTGCCTCTAATATAAAATAAATGAAGAGGCGTTTGATGGAACTCTTCAAGATTTCAAAAGTTATGAAAAGTACATTGTGAATTTGCGATTTTACGATCGCAAATTCGCTATTTGAGATTTTGCATTTACCGCGGAATGCGAAGAAAAAAAATGAAGTGGCGTCTTTGTGAATTCGTTATTTTACGAATACCGAAATACAGATTGTAAACGTGTATTATAACCGTTGGTTCATCGACATACAATCTCTGAAGTGAATACGCGAAAATAAGTTTTTAACAATTTATCACGAAAGAATAATAAATAACCCGTCGCGTCTATACTCCATATCAAATATGCACGATGGAAAACACGTCCCTTTCTGTACCTAATATTTTATTGAAGATATTTATCAAAATTTTGTTTAATAGCACTTATTTATTTTCTACGTATACTTTTTTGATTTTGCATAATTTATCGGGCATTTTTACGTACATTTCTATAAGTAGGCTATTGAATATTTGGACCGAGAGTGAAACAATTCAGATTAATTGTAAATATAGCGAGCAAACTTTCATTTAAAAATAAAAACAATTAAAGGTTTTGCTCTATAGATTGTTACAAAATTATAACACAGACTGAATAGGTAAAAGTTGAAACAATTATTGCTACTTACGTATTAGAAGCAAATATGAATTTAAAAATAGTTGCTAGCATTTCACTTATATGACGTAATGTGCATATATACCTACCTATCACGAAACAATCGAATAATTATTATTCGGTGGAGTAATTTAAAATCCTTCAGATCGCTCACGTCCGCCTCGACACTTGACATCATGCTTTTTATATTATCTTTTAGAACTTTTATTAATTTTTGGTAAACCATAGTACCAGCGATACACGAAACTAAAGAAAAGAAAATTCTTCCAAAATAAGATTATACTCAACGTTATTTGAAACGGTACGCATATAGTTTATATTTGGCAAACAAGGGCCTCGTCGTTATTTCGCAGGTAAAAGCATGAAGGTAATAGTTTTCGGTAAAAAATAATTGTAACAATTTGTCAAACCATTAAATTTAATAATTTCCATGTATAGAAACGTAAGAGTTACACTACATTGAGTCAAAGCCATTTGCTGCGAAATACACAGAGTCTGTCGCGCGTCAGCTGTTCGCCACCGATACAGGAATCGGGCTCCAGAGTCTCATTGCGAAATTCATGCGCCTCACCAAGAAACCGACGACGCACACATACGCGACTCTCAAGTGCGTCGTCTCAAAATTCACTGTCCGAGATAGCAGTTGTTGCAAGCAGAGGACGAGAAGCATTCAAGTCTCTAGATACCCTTTTTGATATCACCAAGTTTAAGCTACAACTTGATGAGGTTTTATCTGTATTAAAGTCCCCCTCGTTCGAAGAGAAGAAAGTAGGAGACAGTGATAGGGAAGAGAGTGAAGAGTTTTATTCGGAGTGCAGTTTTGGCCGACCGGAGGATTTCATTGAAAAGCTAAAACCTGTATTTTTGGATCTCGAGAAACCGAAGCAGCACCTAAATTCACTGGTATTTTATGTACACTTTTCTTGTGTTAATTTTAATTTATTTGTACTCTTCAAAAGTTGCTATGTAGTACATAACTCCTTTCACAAATTTCAATATGATAGAATAGGATTTTTCTCATATCTTATTACTTGACTTTAGACAGCTGATGATAAGAGCAAAAGAAACTCTGTCACAGAAGAAGATACTTTGGGGACGGGAGATATAAAGAAGTTTGACATTGTATCATCTTTACCTAAAATCGAAGAGGTTGACGTCAGCGAGTAATTATCTTTGCTTCGATGATTTCCATAAAGATAAAAGAAAATGTTGATCAAAAGTAAGGTGGCAATTTTATTTATTTTTTTTTTTTTTTTAATAGAATGGCCGAAGACGAACAGAAAAGTTTAGTGACCGCCGAAGAAAAAGCCTCTGAGCAAAGTGTGGCAGCCTCCACCGCCACTGCTGCAACTAAACCCGTCGATTCAGGAACGATACACGATGAAAAAAGTGTAACCATAGCAGATGATGCTAATACGATAAGGAGCAGTAAGGATACGGTAAAGAGCGATACGATAAGGAGTGGTAAGGACACGATAAGGAGCGGTCAGGGCACGATAAGGAGCGAAAAGTCGGAAATGGCAAAATCTGCAAAAGGAGATGGATCTATTTACGCTCCTGATTATCCTCTACCACCAGGAGTCGGCGAAGGTATAAGGTTTATTTATTATCAAATTCAAAATAGTACATAACCCCTTATTATATATACAAGCAGAATTGTATCGATTTAGTGTTACCATAAAATAATTTTATCATAATTACCACATTTGATAAAATATACATGCAGTGATTAAAAACGATTCATTTCGTTTACTCTTAACAATTAAGGTATAGCCGTTCCTGTTGGTAAACACTGCGAATCCATAATAAGTTCAATTCCTATTACGGAATCGTGTGCAGTAAAACAGATTCATGAGTATCAAGAGAGGGCTGAATGTATTCGTGTGGAACTACAAGATTTAAAAAATTGTGTATCGGAAATTAAAAAAGTTAGTATTGATTTATTATATACAGTATAGTAAAATGTGCCATTACCGATCATTATAATATAAGTATTAATAATTTTAATGTTTTTTACTTGGAAGAAAGAAGAACTTACCGAGGAGGACACGATTCAACTAAATGACCTGCAAACAGCTATAATGCAGAGGGTCGATGAATTAAATAAAATCACTCGTAAAATGGAACAATTATTTGGGCTAATTGATCCGTCTAGTGTAACTTTTGCGAAAATGTTTGAAATGCTACCGTATCCTCATAATAAGGTAATATTGACTGAAAATTAATAATAGTACTATTTTTTATATAGTAGGCCCCAAAATTCAATTTTGCAAATAGTTTTATTGCTTATCAAATTCAACTTCACGGATCCGTGTTCGTAAAATAAAAACAGTCTGTGAAATCGCAATTTAACGGCCTAAAAACAGTTCGTAAAATTGAATTTTACAGCTATAAGATCAAAAAGTAAATTATAAAGAAAAAGTAATATTTTCCCATATTTTAAGGGCCCATCAGGTGAAGGTGATGAGGGACCATGTACAAAAATTGAAGACGTCGTTAGAGTGTGCGAAAAATTCGCTTTTCCCCAAATTGAATATCCCGAAGACAAGTAAGTACAATGCAAACGAATTATGATAATAAATTTAATGAATAAATTCATTTTTAAAAATTTGTTATAGTTACATTAATACTTATTAGACAACAATTTTTAGATTACCAAGAGTCATTGTTTGTGGTAACACGGAAGATAATTTTCCTAAATTAGTAGTTGCTGATAGTAGACCGCAAAGCAGAGGTAGCAGTTGTTTCCAAAAATTGACCGGCAAACTTACGGAATCTTTATCACTTCAAGAAAAATTGGCAAAAGAGAATGCGCAATTAGAAGGTGGAAAGTGAGTTTATTAATGTCAAATAAGATATATAATTATTTTTTCAGAAAGTTTAAAACCAACGCAAGCAATGTCTCTAATTTAATAAAACTTTCAAAACTTTTAATTAATGTTGATGAATAAATATATGAAAAATATCAAACTAAAAAACAACTCAAACATCATAAAAGAAAGAAACTTTTGATAAAAACACGGTGCATGAAATTAGTAACATATACACGGAGCATTAACTATATAGTTTATAGAAAATATGGCTTTCTTAAGAAAAAAAAGGAAAGGGATATATATATATATATATATATATATATATATAGAAGACAAAAGAGAGCGATAAAAAGCTCCATTCGACATTGTTCATTAACCTCATATATAGCATTAAATCTCAGTGACAGCCAAATGTAACCTATTAAATTCTCCGTACACCGAACATTTTTGGAATCCAGATATAAGCTCGAAAAGGAGCTGCTGGAGAAAGACAATGCAGTCGAATCGCTTCAGCGTAAAGTTTGCGGCTTGCAAGCTGAAATGCGAATGGTCGTGAAGGAAAATAGTGAGCTAAGTCGCAAGCTCGTATGTCTTAGCCAGCAGCAACAGCAACAACAGCAACCGCAGCGAAGGTGTTTTTCACAAGCGTCTTCAACTCCTAGACCTGATACTGGTACAACGACGGCAAGTACTTGTGGTTCGCCAAAACGATCGCCTATTGACTTGTCGTGCAAGTGTAAGGAGAGAGCCGAGCAAGAAACCAGTAAGCGTTCTTCCTCTCTCTCTCTTTCTCTTTTATTGTATATAAATAAATTAAAATATATTATGTAAAAATGATTTTCAGAAAATACAAATCATAATCTATGTGGAGGCGGTCCACGCGCTTACGTAAGTCCGCGACTTGGTGGCGGAGCGTCGCGAGGTGCCGACACATGTTCGTCTCGCAAAAGTCCGGAGATGTACAATTGCTATAATAGGTCACCACCATCGCAGGCTCAGTGTTTCCCCCTACAAAGCCCGAAACCCACAGTTGTGTGTCCAGCGGAGATCGAAGAAAGACTCAATACTTACGGAAACAATACGAGACATTTGGTACCTTCGCCAATTTTCAACTTTTTTATTTTTTAGAATTTTCCTGGCTATATATATATATATATATATATATATATATATATAGATATATATCTAATGTAGAGTATACAATGGAAATTTAAGTAATATGATAATTTGCCATTTAATCAGACAGACCAATTGGCGTGCATTGAAACCGAAGTACGAACACTGCAAGCTGAATTGTTGAACACTCAAAGAGAACGACAACAGTTGGAGCAGCAACGCAAACTTCTCGAGTGTGCCGGTCCGTGTGCTACATGTGCGGAAACGAGCAAACCTTCAACTCACATTCTACATAAGGTGTGTTTATACATATATTAGAGATGTTAAAAAATAAGCTTTCTCAATTTTAACTGTATATAATTCTGAACAGAACCAAGATTACAATTGTTGTCCGCCTTACGACGAAGCATCGGTAAGAAATTTGTATATAGTATCAACGGAGCAAGAAAAGTGAGTTAAAAGTTAATAAAATTCATTGAACCGAGCTTATTGAGCTTGCAGGAGATGAACGGTGGTTCAGCTCAACAGTTATGCGAGCTGCGCGAGCAGTACGCCCGGTTACAGGATGATTACAAAAGTAAACTATGCGAGGTATCACGACTTCGAAGCGATGCGGAAGCCCTGAGACGTGAGAGTCGCGAGGCCAGAGAGGAACGCGAGCGACTCGAGATTAGACTGATGGATGCCCAAGAACGCGCGCGAGCAATTGAAGCCGAACGCAACGATTTGCTCGGTCAGTTCTTTTCACCTCGTCCTTTGATATTTCCTTTCGATGCTGTTATGGCCAAATGTCAGTTGTACATGCGTTGTCTGGAAGATAGACGTTCGTTGCTAGTTTTGATAGTTCGGTTTAGATTTTGATAAATTATTATTAAAAAAAGAACGTTGCATACGGATATATGTGTACAATGTGTAAAGCGTCGTCGTCATCATCAACGCGTCAAAGTTTCATAATAAATTGGTCGCGTGTATTTCTAAATGTGTCGTTGTTGACTCTCGCGAAAGGTACCAAGGAGCAGCTTGTGGAAAAGGAACAAACGCTGCTTGTAGCAAGACAACGGTTTGTTGAAGCTCAGGATGAACTGGAAGAGCTACGAACTATGATACGTGACCAGGCTGGACAGCTCGACGATTACAGAAACAAGTATCTGCAGGTTTGACTCATTTTCCGAGGTTTAAAATGTTATTTTTATTTTAAATAGTAGGTATTTAATTTCAACAAGAATCTGATCAAAAAATCATTTTTTTTTTTAAAGAAATTTTCTTTGAGTTATTGAGTAATTGTTTTGCATGTTTTAGAAGATATATTTTATGAAATTTCACTTTGATAAAACGCATGATGAATGTTTACTCAGGCTCAGCAGCAAGTGGAAGAACAGCGACGACAACTAGATTTAATGGAAATGGATAACGCAAGAATGAATGAAAATGTTACATTAGAAATTGGTCGCGTTAAGGTAATATAATAAAGAAAAAAAGAATAACGTTTGATAATTTTGAAGGCAATGTAATAATTAAAAAAAAATATTGAATGTTTTATTCAATAGAATCAATTCCAAGAAAAACTCGCTGAATTGGCACCTCTACCGGATATCCTGAAACAAACGCAAATAAAACTACAGGAGACACAGCAGCAGCGCATCATGGCCGAGCACAACTGCGAGGAATTATCACGAGAATTGCTTGCGTCTAAGGATAAAATCGACAGCATGCAAAGCCAGATTAACGATCTGCAGCGCGAAATCCAAAATTTACAAGTTAAATTACTAACATTTGAATTTGCTTTAATATTGTGAGATTATTATTGTAGTAATCTTCGGATGGTTCATGACTGCCGTTTCCTTCAGGATGAAAGGACAGAAGGCTGTGGCAGAATCGACGAGCTCGAGAGGAAAAATGGCGAATTGAGGAATGAAAATGAAAGACTGAAGAATGCTATATCTCGGTTGGAGGAACAACAGGCTGTTGTGCAAAAACGGCTCGATGAGAAACATCATGAAGTGGTTCAACTTACGTCTATGCTCGAGCAGGTGTGTACTTAACATTCTTGGGTAATCTTATTTTTAAAATTATAACATTTTAAAAACTTTATCAAGTAATTGCATATCCTTTTCATATATAAACTATTATGTGCGTAAAAATTAAAAAATTGAATTTTTTTCAAGGTGCGGGAAGATTCAGCGAGGCAAGTATCGAGAACGAAAGAGCGTTGCGAAACTATAAAAAGAAGTATGCAGGCGCAAATCAGTGACTTTGAAGTACAGTTAGCTCAATGTCGGGCCGCAGCAAAAACGGCGCAAAAAGAAAGAGATGAAGTAAGTTAATAAACACAAAATTCAATTATTAAAAGAAAATTTATTAATCAAAAGAATATTAATTGAAAAATCTTCGTAACAGATACGACAAAAAATGCAAGGACAGATTGGAAACCTCAATGAAGCTTTACAACAAGCACAAGGCAGAATAAGGTCATTGCAGGGACATGTAGACTATTTGAAGGTTTCTTATAGTAATGTTTTCGGCGAAGGTCAAGGTGAATCAACGGTTCCACCGTTAGAAACACCACCTGTGGGCCAGGGATATGATTCGTGCGACTGTAATTATTAAAGTGAAAGAAAAATCGAGGCGAGGTTGCTTTAAAATTCCAGTCTAGTTCTGTACATTTATAAATATATATATATATTTTTTTTTAAAGATATGTGGACACTTAATAAAATAAAAACTAAAAATGTGGAATTCATTTTTTATTACATATAGTATACTTAAAAAATGTACGCTGTCGACGCTTTTGGAAAGCTACGTTCGGGAACAACTTTTCCTGAAGTTTTGTTTTCATCTTATCCTCAATCAACCGTATTTATTTCGTTATATTATATAATAGTGAAAAAAGGAACAAAGTCATGCAATCGATGATGGATTGCTCGTGATTAATAAAAAAAGTACCTCTTTTGCCAACTATTTACAAGAGAACGTTAAAAGGTATAGCCATTTTAGTTAATGATATCTTCGGTGCGCAGGGTGTCTAGCATGTCGCGTAAGGTGTCGGAACGACTGCGCAATTTCTCCATCTCGATGCGAAAGAATTCTAGCTGAGCCTCAATTTCAGAAGTCTTATCGTTTCTGTTACGACACGACGAACACCTGGAATGCAAAAGAAAAGGAATTTGTAAAACGTATGAAGCACGTAATAGTATTCTATAAAACTTGCTTTCAGGACTAGGGAAATATCTATTTTTTTTTATCAAAAATGGTGAAACCTATTAATCAGTTGAATCTTGTAGTATGAAATGCGATTACACACGAGAAGTGCGATCCACGACAGTTTCATTTGATTTGGATCTGTAAATAAAATATTTTTTAGCCTTAAAACAAGTTTTACAGACGCTTCTTATCTACAAACGAAAAATCTAAATACTTGAATAAAAAAAAAGTCAACAGTACATTAAAAAAAAAAAGGAATAAAGACAAAATAAGAAAAAATTTAATATTCACTTTTCATTGGCACGGGATGGGCAAGACGTCTGATTTGGAGGACAATCATCTCTCATTTGAGCAGATGTACTTGGTCCATACATCGACATATTAGCCGTTTTATTAATAGGCGTTCGGCAATCTCCGCAACCCTTTAATAAGTCCAGTAGTAATCCACGTACTCGTTTCCCACTTAACCTCCGTTTTCGTACCTGTAGTTAAATATAACATGAGGTAAACTAAATAATTTTTTCATATTTTTTTTATTATTAATTTACCTCTGGCGCTTCTAATGTTGGCTTCGGGAAAATTAGTGGATCACTTTCATTGTGTCCCGTCGACTGTTCAGAAAAATTGCCACTACTACCCCGTCTACTACCGGAACCCGGTGGGATTAGCAATTTGGCATTATTGCAGGAATGCGGTGAGTTTTCGTTAGGGGAATGGTGTGACTTGGAGGCGCATTGCGCGTTCTCTTCATCGTTCTCTTCATTATCTTCTTCGCCATTAAATGAATTTCTACGAACGAATGCATGATGCCTACACGACTCCCCGTGAGCAGGAGCTGTATAATGATTGTGATTGTTGCAGCAGTTTTCCTGATAAAGACTGGGCATAGAAAACCTTCTTACGTCGATGAATTTCTGAGCATTGCAGCATGTATTAGCATAGGGTCGTCTCTCCTTATGAGCGCATCCACAGTGATTCTCCTCGACTCTGAAGGTAGGATGGCAACAGGTGTGCGGGCTCTCGTGCATGCTTCGGTTACACGAGGGCCATGAGACCCGATGACTGTGAGCACTGCAATTCTCACACTCAACTAAAGTATTACTTGCATTGCAAGAGTGCCTTTGCTGATGATGATGTGGAGATCTCGGCGAAAGTCGTGTCTTTTTATTTGACGAACAAGAACCTTGATTTTTGAATATACGAGGAGTGCTCTGCCAACGGAAACCATCCTTTAAATCTTTCGATCTCGTTGAAGTATTCAATTCATCAACATTTTGATTTGTAGAACCTTGGCTCAATTCTTTTCCCCATATATTGATTGTGCCGTTCATTTCAGTCATATAAACTTCAACGTTACCAAGAAGATATGGTCCACACTCTCGAACGCCTGGTTTGGGATTGTTAGTTATTTCTTTAGCTTGAATCAAGAAACTGTGCTCTTTGCCAGTTTCGTCTTCCGGATAAACGAAAACCTTAACATCGTCATCTTCACCTTGAATTTCCTCTTCGTCGTCACTATTCTCTTCTGAATTTTCATCAACATTTTTCTCTTCAGTGTCCTCAATATTAATTACTGGGGGTTCTGGCGTACTAGCTGCTTGTTTTTCCCATTCAGCTGTAGACATATGTGGGATTTTAAATGGCTGAGCTGAGCTTGAAATTTCCATAGTGTCCGTTGCTTTACGCTTCCTCGAATTTGTTTGTACAGGTTCTGTTGTTTCTGTTGTTTCTGTTGTTTCATTTTCTCCAGATACAGTTGGTTCAGCTGTACTTTTTGCAACAGAGGCCTTTGAACGCTTATTGCCATGTTTATCTGATTTACCTTTTCCATGTGTGATATTTGATAACGTTTGTAAAATTCTGGAAGAAGTCATAAATGCTCGAGAAAATGCATTTTTATGCTTTGCAGGTGTTTTACCATGTATATTCGTACTATCGTCCGAGTTTAGAGCTGTCGTTAGATTTGGCGGTGGATCCATAGAATATGAAACGCTATTTGTACCGTCAGACCATTGGGAACTGACAGTTGAAATCATACTTGGTGCTAGTTTTGGATCAATTTGTTGCTGTTCTCCATTAACTTCTATGATAGGCATATTGAGATTTGGAGCGAGTCCTTCAGTCTGAACTGCAATTACTTTCTTTTCTTGTTTTTGCTTTTCTTCATGTTCAATCATTTTCTTTCGCAAATTATCTAATTCCATTTTCATTGCAAGATTCTCTGACATAACTTTGCGATAAGCTTCGCTTAGGCCGCTAAATTGTGTATTTCGTTCCTCAAGTTGTGATCGAAGAGTTGTAACTTGGGATAACAATTCAGAATTCTCTTCTTGGTAAGTTTCTGTTGATTGGTTCACCATCATGACCGAATCAGTCATACCAGATATATCTTTTTCTTCAGAATAATAGGTACTTGTCACATTTTCTATCCGGAATATACAAGCATTATCAGTTTCGTTGTTGTTAAACTTTTGTACATCCTGTTCATCTTTGGTAATACTTTCACTGTTTATAACAACTTCGTTAACATCTTTACTGACAGATCCTTTCATGTATTCATCGTAACTCAATGTACGCAAATCACAAACAATACTTGGTTCTTCCCCATTTAATACTGGTTTTGGTGAACAATCTTCACGCCTGAGAATTCCTTTTCTTTCTGGTACTGAATTATTTTGATTTTCATTTAATACAGTACCATTAACTTTATCAGATTTTTCATCATTACTATAATCTTCAACTGCAATTGGATCTACATCCATTTCTTCCTGCCTTCCTACAGGTTCACCATTACCTACAGAACGCCTGGGAATGATAGATAAATCACCATTTTCTACATGTTGTTGTAGAGCATACATTTCTTCGTTTGCTTCATATTCAACTTCTCTCAATGTTTTCTCTGTATATTCTTTAATTGTTTTACAAGTTGTAGCTACTTCTTCATTTCTTTGTGGTTGTGCTTCTGAAATAAAAAAAATTGAAGTTAATATTATAACTTACTAATACCTAGTTACATTGCAAACTATTTATTATCATATAACCAATTAATTCTTGATTCTTTTGCCTTGCTTCTTCTTGAGCTCTTCTACGTCTTTCAACAGACATTCTTCGTTGTTCCGTCATATCCATTATATATTTTTTAACTTTGCTTTCAACATGAGCATACTGTTTTCCTTGGGGACGTTGTTCAGAGTTGATTTGGTGTCTTTCAAATCTTGCTTTTTGACTGAATGGATTAACATTTTGTTTACTGCTAACTATCTGTTCTTTAATTGGACTCAAGTCTTGAAGAGAAGCACTGCGCTGTCTGTGATGTTTAGAAAGACCATTACTGTGCCTGACAGCTATATCGTCAGAACCCCCATCAGAATAGTGTGGATCAGAATCATCATCGCATTCTTCATCATCCTCTTCCTCGTCTTCTTCTTCTTCATCTTCTTCATCGTCTTCATCCATTTCATTCCTACCTTGTTCTATTCTACCACGTTTCCTATCTGAATAATAAATAAAATTATAATTTAAAATATTTGATATTTGAAAATATTTAAGGTAAAGAAATTAAGCAAATTATTAAATACATAATAGAAAATTAAAATTTATCAATAAAATTTAGCCATTCACCATATTTGTCATCTACATCCATTTCATCAGTGTCATCATCCTGATATTCAGAACTACCGTCTTCATCATCAAAAGAGGATCTACCTTGATCATCATCGTCGTCATCAATTACACATACACTATCACTATCATCATCTTCTTGTTTTTGTGGACTAGCTTTAGCATTATACTCTTTTGTATCAACAGAACTTATATTTTCACCTAATTTTATATTTACTTCTGAATCATCTATTCTAGATGGGCTGGAAAGCGAAATCATAGATGGCATTTCTTCATCTTCGATTGCTCCTTGGGACATGCTCACTACAGGTAATGGTATTGTATCCTGTGATACTTCCTAAAAAGATAAAATTACAATAAAATATCTAATTACAAATAAAGATAAAAAGAAAAAAAGAGGCCAGATGTTTAAAAGCAGCAAGAAAAATGCCTTGATGCCTTAGCCACAGTAGCAAAATATGCTCTTTCAGATTAATGAAAGTAATGTCACTCATTGACTTGATAAAAATAAATATGCTAATGGTCTAACCAGAGGCTTGTCTTGAGTTTCCTCTTCTTGTTGTTCAGACTGCTGCTCACTGACCAGATCACTTTGCTCTGGACCTTCATTTTTTACATCCTCTTCTTTCAGGACCTCTGGTTCATGCTCCGTCACTTCCACGTCGACGTCCTCCTCTTTTCTCTCTTCCTGACATGGAGCTTTAACAACTGCTTCTGTTTCTACGGGTACCGATTCTTCGGGTTGATTTTGTTCTTGAACTTCCTGTTCCTTCACTGTCTCCTCCGCTACCGGTTCCGTTGATTCGGACATGATTACAGTTTCTCTCTGAATGTATAATGTCCCTATAGATACGATTCTTGGAGCCACGGCTCCTGGTGACGGTAGTCTATAAACCGGCTGCCATCAACTTGCCGCGAGTACACACACACCTACACCGAAGAACGCTTTTAGCGGATATAGCAGTAAAACGATGGCTGCTCCTTCTGTGCTACCCGTATTATGAAAAAAAGGAGAAAGAGAGAGGAGGCACGCGCCGGTGGCGGTGGCTGCGAGTACACACTTACAGATCTGCGAATTTTCCTATGGATCAATGGCCCCTTGGCGCGGCAGCGGCGGCGGCGCCACAAATATATATGCTTACGGCACTTTTCTATACCTATGTATATATACCGCTAGTCTTCGAAATTCTGTACTTCACTAATACTATGGACTGAAGGTTGTGATTCTGTCTCCATTTTTCATATCAACTTTACGTTTTTTAGGTTAAAATCAGGTTGCCCCAGGTTTCGGAAAGAAAAAACTGCCGAAAACTGATAATAGAGCGCGAGGGAAGAAGTATGTCGGACAGGCAATCGCCCAGTCGGCCTATCTAGTCGCGCGCACGTTCCACTTTCCGACTTTTCCCTTGTTCAAATTCCCACTTATTAACAGTATATATTATGCTTATCGCAGTTCTGGTTCCGAAATCCAGTCATCTTATCTACATATGTAATGTGAAACGTGGTATAGATATCCGCGCGGGTTTTTACAAAGGAGGTGGCATTGCATGTTGATGATAAGTGCCCTGTTTCAATTTTTCTTTTCTCAAGAGGGAGGTTTCCTTGTTGTTGTCAACTGTTAATTTCAAGGTCGATAACAATCAAATAGAAAGAGAGGATTATGAGTGGCAATACTGGAGAATTACCTTTAACTATTGAATTCGGGTAAAGTAATTTAGTAAATTTCTAACCTAACTTTTTAAAAGTGATATATTTTATTATTTATTAGATATTTTCTATTTTTTTTTTTATATGATATTTCCAAAAATTGTTTTTAAAATGATTTTATTTACGATTGTAGGGGTGGAGCTGAGTTGTTATTTGATAAGAAAAAGAAACACAGTGTTTCCTTACCGGCTGGCGAAGAATGTAAGCATAACATTGATTCGTAACCTTTATTTTTCTCAAAACTGTTTGTGTTCATATTGCGTCTTTTTCAGGGACACTCAACAAGCTTATTTTGTGGATGCGAGATAATATGTTAACCGAGAGACCAGAACTCTTTGTTCAGGACGACACTGTGTGAGTACAAGTAGTTGTTTTTTCTATTTTTATCATAATTAACTATCGCGCATGTGTTCACGCAGTGTAAAAGAAAAGAAGTTTAGATTTTAATTATTATTGCTTGTTTCCAGAATTGTTACTATCTGCTGTTATTTATAGTCCTTTATTATGTGTAATTAAAAACTTGTAATTTTTATTTGAATTAATAATTAATCCTTATTAAATTAAAAAAATTTAAATATATAAAGAAATAGAATACGGAATACGTAATATAACATATTTCATTCGGTCGTTCATGAACCATTGCGTGCATTAATTAAATACATTAAAATATATAATTCATATACATTAATTTAATTTGATTAGAATTTGCTGAACTAAAGCAGACAAACAGATTATTCAATTATAAATCAAAATAAAGGGATTTAAAGTAATAGGATAACTGTATGAATATAAAATTTACGAAAATAACGGAAATTGATTATTATAGTTAAAATTTATTAAGTTCAATTAAAAAGAATGGAATTTTAATACGAAATGTTGGACTGTATTACTCACAGTAGGTTATTTTTTTATACCTTAGCGGGGACAAACTGAATTTGTAAGGTGAGATCGCGAGATGGCGACAGTTGCACGAATTTGCTGTTAGAAATAATTTTATTGTATTATTCATTTAAACAAATTGTTGATTACATTTAAGATATATATTTATTTACAGGAGACCAGGAATCCTTGTTTTAGTAAACGAAGCGGACTGGGAACTCTTGGTAAAATTATATTAAATATTTTATTTTACTATTTCTATTTTAAAATAATCTATGTAAATATTATTTATTTATTAAACTGGCACAATATTTTTAACTTCTTTTTCTAATAACGTATACATGCATAATTTGTCATTAGTAGATGAGATAAGACTTTTTTTAATAAAAGATCGCATATTAGAGATTAAACAGTTCATATGATGATCCATAGTAGAACGTTACTGGGCTATATTCTTTTAGATGTCAGAAATTGCTTCACAAAGTCTCATCGGAATTCGCTTTCCGAAGGTCAATTGGAATAATATTTTTTCAGTTTTAAAAGTCTATTCATTAATTAATGATGCAAATTTGAATGTAATAACGAGTATTATACTTGTTCAATTTTTCTACTCGAGGGGTCGTACAATATTCGCACATTCGAACTACCGATACGATTCATTAAAAAACAAAACTAAAATTTTTTTGATCGCTTTATTAATTCGTCTTCAGGTTTTTTCTTATCATCTGATTATTTTTTTTCTGTTTTTATTCCCTCTATCTTTTTTCTTTATACTTTTGCCACTGTTGTGTTTTTACATAAACTTATTCCGTAGGGTCAGGGCGACTACGTACTTCAGCCGAACGACACAGTATTGTTTATCTCAACGCTTCATGGCGGTTAATGGCTCTGTACCGCCCAAGTTTCAGTCTTTCTCGCTCCCAGCGGAAACTCACACGACGATCACAATTTCCCCAAGAGCATAACGAAACGTGGGGTAGACGAAAAGAGTTGTAACGGCGTCATACACGTGCAAATCGTTGGGACTGTATACGCAAGGCAAGGGAGAACTGTAAGTTGGCCGACGCGGCAAAAGTCCAAACGTGCGTACCTGTTTCTCTCTCTTGTTTTCTTCGTCTTTAATATTATTTTCTTTTTTTTTTATATTTAATTTTATTATGTAACATATAGTTTACACAAAATAATTTTTTCCAACTGACAGCTTGTACATATATTAATAAAGTTTACAAATCGTACTATGTATCTACCTTGTTATATGATTATGTATATATTGTTAAATGAAGATCGTCCACACCTTAATAGTTCCTTATAAAGGCCAGGGTCGATGTAAAATGTCGTAGCATCACGCGCGAATAATAATTCACCCCACTATTGATTAGGATAATATTCAAATTTTAGACAAAGAGTCAAACTGTAACAAGTGAAATGTATATCATATAAATATTCACAGTAAAACGATAAAATAAAGGACACGAAAAATTTTAATTATTTATACGAAAATTTGGTTAGAAAACTTCATTATAACAGTGTAAAAATCGTCAACTGTATCTATACCTACGTGATACTTATCTGATTGCGTATTGTACTATCTCGACATTGATGGTAAAGAGGCCTATTACTAGGGCTTGGTAAATATTGTCTATTTATAAATTTATTTTATTTATATTTTTTTAACTGTGTTCTTTTTCCTTTTTGGCCAATTTAAATATTAATTTTTTGTTACTTTTTGATTAATAAAGTCTGAAGAAGGCAAGCAATTTCCTGACAAAAGTTTGAAAGATGTGTAAATCATTCTACTTCGACCTTGGCCCTCAAAGGACCCACATATTCATTACCTTCAAACTTGACAATAGTGGGTGCTATAAAAAGATCTTCAATTGCATATGAAAATTGTCGAATAATTTTTAAGTATAAAAGTAGAGTCTATTATTAAAGAAATCCGATTATTAAATAAATTGCTCGACTTTTCATGTTCGATCGTATAATAATTAAAGTAGTCCAAGCGGCATCGCGAGAGAAGTTTTTAGTTAAAGTAGTAACTTTAGCAACAAATATGCAAATAATCATTATTTTATAATTATTTGTAATGTTAGATAAATAAATGTATAAGAAATTATGAATATAAATCTACAATTAAAAATAATATTTAATATATTAACAAAATTAAAGTACGTTAATTACAATGATTTGACGCCGTTTTGGAGATTAAAATGAGTGTTTCATACACTTTTTTTCAAAAGCTTGGTTAACTTATATTTCGGTTGTAAGAAAATTAAGGAAAAAATCTAAAGATTGTACTGATAACAAGAAATTATATGTTTTACACAATTTATTTACCAAATTTCGACAGCAGATTTAAATATATTGTATTAATAATTAAAAATACACTTCCGACGTGAAATTTTTATTTTATCGGACTACTTTAATATATGAATAAATTACATTTATTTCACACTTAAATAAGTTTTTAAATCTATTTATTGAAGTTTCATCAATTTACTTTAGAAATCCGTACCACGCAAATTTCTCTATCACATTCCGAGAATTATTATTGATATCTACTCAATTGTAAAATCATGTAGTGCGCTTGACATGTGAAGTGCAATTATTGTTCTTACTCACACCTATCATTGCTGACAGTCAACAGGCTGCACTTGTCAGTATGCAACATAATATGTAGTACTGTTCAAAACAGCATAAAAATTAAATTAATCGTTATACACATTATTAACTCATTGCGTGTATGGACACACATTTAAATATTGTGGATACAAAACTAGATTTTTTGATCAAAATATTTTTTCTAAGATTGAACAACCTTTTTTACTTTAATTCTGTTGTTTCCTATAGAGAAGAAAATATTATATTTTTCATTCAATCCGATCATCAATTTATAATACTAACAAGAATATAATTTTCTTATTAAAAATATATCTTTGTCACCAATAAATCACTGAGTTATATTCAAATATGTTTTCCAAGTTAATTTTCAATCCCAATTAACAAACATGTTACAACAGCATATTTTTTTTTATTTTTTACGCGTTCTTTTCCGAGTTTTCCTCATTAATTGCCATTTGTTAAAAATGATTACTCCCTTGAAAAATTATCAAAATAACATTTATCGCAAATATATAATGAGAAACAAGCACAGTTTACGTATATATGAATGTCTTATACAAATGAAATTCGATTTAGGAAGAGTAACTTTGCCAACTCTAAAATTCCTTAACTGAAAATCCTCACCATTGCAGTTAATATCCGTCATTTACTCCGCATGAACAATAAAAGCTTTAGGCTATTGAAAAATCTATCAAAAGCAAATGATTTATTCTGATTAAAATTTAATTAAAATCCAAGCCGTAACCCTTTAACCCTGACGGCAAGTTAAGACGATGAAAAGCCGACTAATTAATTTTCGCTTTGTAACTCTCCGGTACATAAAAAGGCGCGAAGCTTGGGATGAAAAAAAATAAACGAAGAAGAAGAAGGAACTCGAAGGATGCAGTTTCGCAATTAACTTTCCAATTTCGCGCGATGAATTTCCCATCGGCGCGCGAGGAGGAAACGATGGACCGCGTCCGCGAATACTTCTCTGACGGTAGAAAATGAAACAGCCCTCGTTTTTCTTCTGTGTGTATATGTATATATATATATGTGTATATGCGTGTCTGGAGGGGATAAGTTGTACGTAATGGCTATAATATAACGGGGCGACAGTTTGGCTACCCTCCAAGAGCGAGAGAGAGAGAGAGAGAGAGAGAGAAAAGGCCTTACGCTCTCGCGTTGCCCGAGTTCCTACGCGCAGGCGTCTACTTCTTAAGTGACTGCGCGCACAGCGTGACTTTACATACATTACGTTACAATTAACATCGCCAAGTTTCGCACTTTTGCGATGCCCGCACGTTTTCCTGTATTTCCCTGTGCGCGTCTCTCTCTTTCTCTTTTTTTTCTTCTTCTACTTTAGCAGTAGACTCTTTCTTCTCGATTTATTGCCGAAAACTTGCCCCGTTAATTATATCTACCAAGAGTTAGAGGTATTCATTTGCGCCTGAGTGCGCCAGTATAAATCGGAGGTGCGACTGCTTTCTAAGTAGGTTGCCCACATTGAATTAAGCTACGTTTATAGATGATTTTATTTTTCCAGTTTGTTTTTTGCTTTTTTGCTGTTGCTTTTAACGACTAGTAATGTTATAAATGGAAAATTTTTATTTTATATAAGAAGAAAGCTACTGTATTTTCTCCATAATTTTAGAACATTAGTCTTCAAATACTGATATTTTTAGTCCTCTTGTCTATTAACAGGCTAAGAAGTTTACGCAATACTCTTCTTCATTCTATTGATACTAATATTGCTATATTTAAGAGGATTGTAATATAGCTTTATCGTTGCAATGCCGACCTCCTTTAATCCATTGAGATTAGATAACTGCTTTAATTTGCATTTTATTTGTTGATAGATCTCATATAAAGAATATTTATGTGTGTTCAAATTGATAAATAAATAAAATAATGATTTACACGGAAAATTTCTTGCTTATAAGAAATTTGATTTACTTTCTATAGTTAAATAAGTGAAATTTCTCTTATCTTACTTGCATATATATATATATGTGTTATTGGAAAAGTGCATAGTCGTCAGTTCAGACAAAATAAATAATTAATTATTTCAAATCCTTTAAATTCAATTGAAAAGAAAGAAAATTCAAGAAAAGTTATCGAAACTTATTTTATTAAGATAAAATTAAGTATCATCAGTTTTAGTTGATTATTATAAACCATATCAATCTTCGTGATGATTATACCTGACTTTTCAATATTTAACAAAAAAAAATAAAATAAAACTAAAAATGTCCAGAACTAGAGCTCTTTTTATCATTAAGGCATAGGGTAAGTTATCTCAGTTATTATGTCCCCTAAGCAGATGAAAAGTTTTAGTTACTCGACATTTGAATGCGTGCAAAAATCCAGTAACAGATGAACGGCACAGTAACTGACAGACTTACCCTAATAGTTCGTTTTATCATATATTTATTATTTATATTTATTTATTTTTTTTATCATGTTTTTATACCTATACATTCAAAAATATATACCAAAATTTTGAGTCGAATCCATGGTTTGAAGGTCTGACCCTCTCCTTGTTATCAGTTCGCGAGCTCGATTAACTCGATAGCTAACACAGAAAAAAAACGATTTGGATAACAGCGAATAACCTTCGATAAGCATAATTTACATTATCTCATAGTAGGTATTATCTTAGAACGGTACAAGCAAGCGTTATCCTTTCTGTTCAAGATTCCAGTCGCTTAAAATGACTTAAACTATCGCTCGTAAAATCCTGATTCAAGTAAAAATAGCATATATATTGTTTTCAGTGAATACATAATACTATGTAACTGACATGGTTTCTGCGCATACAAAATTTGAATGTTCACGTAATTTTCAAGTAAATATATATAATATATACTGTTACAATATGTTAAAAGACAATTATTGATAAAGATACTATGTATTTTTTTCTACGCTCACAAATAAGTAATTATGTATGTAAAATAAGTTATATTTTAATTATTTGATTGTAGAAACTTATATTCGCAATGAATGCCAAATGAAATCTCTTGTAAAGATCACGTATTGTAACAGAACACATTGTTAATGATAACCGAAATGAAACTACAACGACTTTAAAATGCATATGTGTGAAATAAATGTTACAAAGGTAAACACGGATATGCGACAAAACCATTTTAGTTGTTTATCGATTTATAAATGTTTTCGCCCTGTTATTTTTAGTTAGTCGACTGTCTTGAAGCATATATTTCACGAAATCTCTGTACAAAGTAAATGAAAGAACTTTACTCCTATCCCTCTATACGATATTTGCCAAGCTATAACAGATTTCTGGACTAACACACGCGAACCATATGCTCTCACTTCCTCCGAACGTTTACTTTTCGTAACGTACTATTTATTCAATTTAAATAGTTTCAATTTACTTTAGATGTGTTGTAGTACAGCAGTTCTGTGTATGCGGTTGTTTCTTATTATTTGGTTCATTGTTATTTGATGCGTGTACCCATATTATTTTGTTTTTCCAGAAATATCACATGTGATATATAAGTATAACTGTCATTTTAATTGACTTATACGTAGGTACTCTGTTAATGTAAAGCTGGTAAAATCGCCATTTCAGTAATTATAGGTCATTGATTATTGATTGTGTATAACTATTTAGTAAAGTATTAAAAATATTTTTATTCTTATATATTTAGTAAAAATATGATAATTTGTAAAAATGTAAAAGTTGTCCGCACTTTGTACATAAATTTTGAGGTAACTTCCATAGTTTTTCAACTTAGATTTATTAATTTTTCGAAAAGAAAACTTTGAACAACCTATTTGGTTACCCCGGTGTACAAGATTAGAAATCTAATCTGATGAGAGTAAATATCTGCTATTTTTTTCCTTCTGCCAGGGTTAAATTGACAATCTCAAGTGTACGAGATATGTAAATACAGTGTTGTGATAGTATCGTAAATTCAGTTTTCATTATGCAATAATTGTTTCGATCATTGAAAATTTTTGGCAGTCAGCAAGTAAAAAGAAATTTTTCATTTAATTAAAACCACATCTTTTAGGTTTTAGGTGAAGTTCGTTTTATGCCTGATTATACATAAAAAAAAATTTATTACCGTGTTCGTATCTTATTTTGAGTAAGTTCCTTTCAGATGTTGATCTGTAATTGATGATGCCGCTTGCTTACTACTAATCTAACTATATGTATACTTGACCCTCTGATGTTAATACTTACGGCGTACAGCAAAGAAAAACCAACCGCTTCAAAGATGACCAATCGACCGGTACTACAATGTTGTCCCGTAAAGTTAGTCTACTTCTGTAATTCACTTATTTTATGTCCAAATTAAAACCTCAAACCTTGAAATAAATAGACAACCAATTTTGTTTTTCTTTCAATCTCCTTGTTGCCTGTAACTAATTGTATTCCAATTCTAATTCTTCAATAAGGCCGTAATAATGATGTTCTCATTTTGTTTATTTTCATAATAGTTATAAGAAACTTAAAAACCACAAAAGTATAAACGAATTATCATGTAACTACGCGTACTCGTATATTTTTCAACATTTTTTACACGTAGATTTACATATTTTAGTTACAATATACGCCTAACAGTAGAAGAGACAAACATGTTCCATATTAGAGACGAATATTATAAATTTATACATTATATAAACAAACTTATTAAGAAAATATTGTACAATGAATTTAATACTGAAAGAGAATTAAATGGAGATGAAATGATTTAATGTAGCGCATATAACATTCGAATCTATTGTGATTCCGAGAAAAATACAGAATCCATCGCTACATTGTAAACTCCCGGTAGCACATACAGAGACATATAGAGAGAGAGGACACACAGGGACCGCCACACGTCCACGCATTCTAGAGTGTGAAATCGTCGGGTGCATGCATAACAGGCGCTTGCGCGCACGCCATAAACAGAGACTCCGCAGTGTATCAAAGCCTCGTGCACATACCTACATACTCATATATACACATGTATATAAATATATATACACACACACACACACACACACACACACAAAAAGACATACGTACACATCTACATATCTCTGCACGCGTAACATCGCGAAATCTCGCACTGCTTGCGCGCGCGCTCGCACCCTGTCTCGTCCAGTCGCTTTCTCTCTCTCTCTCTCACTCACTCCCACTGGGTTCATAGGTAGCATCACGTATAACGAGACTCTGCCGTTCTACACTCTACATACATATATACACGTGTGTATGTGTATATGTGAGTGTCTATATAGGTGTATATATATATATATATATGTATATGTATAATGTGCGTACAGGGGCATGCATGGCTGCGCTAATCCTGCAGCCAACTTACGTATACAGCTATCCGCATGTATGTACGTACGTGTGCTCGTGCTCGTGATGTAATCATGGGTGACACAATTAATCACCGAACTGCGCGTGCGCGCGTATCCGCATCCAGTCTCGTGGGTGTGTGTGTGTGTATGTGTCTTTGTACGTCTGAGCACGTTGATTTCGATTCGGATTCGGGATAAATTTTCATTTTTATTGGAAACCAGCAGCAAGTGAAAACTTATTGTACTGTAAGTCGACGACGGTTCTATAAAATTATAGTATGAAAGTTTTAATTGATTTTGGAAATAGTTTAAAATAGATTGTTTTTTTTATTTATAAGTTTTTGACGTATTAATTGAATTACTTAATGATATTTAAAACCAAAAATGGTGTAAATTTAACTATATGAAATTACTGTAAAATATAGTGTGATTTTGTTTGGTGAATAAATTTGAGTAAAAAAAATAGTAATTCCTGAGAAAGTTGTAAGATGTCAAATCAAAGACACCGTAAGAAAATAGTAGAAATATTACCCAAAAAAAATCGTTGGAAAAAATAGGAAATTATTAACGATTCTTTACGCTGTTTTCGTGATAAACTCATGATTAAGTTAAAGCTCTTGTTGACTGATTTCATTTTATTTTTGTGATTATTGACTTATTTGGGTTTTGGTAGATACACATTTCCCTGAGAATTTAGTAACTGTTCGATCTTCGTTACTAGAGTGTGATGGACGAAATCCTGAAAAACAGGTTCTTTTAGTGAATTAAAAAATAACAGCCAAATCCATGGCCAAGAGAAGAGAAGCCTTCCTTGTAAGTTTAGTACCTTTAGTAAATATACACAAAGTCAAGAAGAAAATGTTAAATGATTTACCGAATTTTTCAACTAGCGAAGATCGATTTCATAATTTACAAAAGTGTGAACCCTTGTGAATGTATAAATACATTATTTTCCTTAATCTTAAGCTTATTGGTATCATTTTAAATTTTACTTTTCCGTGAAAAAAATATTATCTTACACAATAAATAAAAACTAAACTGATTCATAAATAAAAGATCTCGTTATCTATAATATATAAGCTACTCAATAATTCCACTTATTTGTAAGTGTAAATTATTCATTTGCGCAAGAAGTGATGATTTCAATAAATTATTAGGATGTAGAAAATATTGTGGAACGTTGCCTCTAAAAGTTTATAAATTAATTTCTTAAGTAGAAAATATAATCGGAGTATGATAAATTTGCATTGGTATTCTTGGACATTATCTTATAATCATATAAATATTCAATCTCTGTTAAAATTTTTGAATCTTTTTTACTCTCAATGCATTAACTTATACTAGTTTGAGAAAAAGCTGACATGGCAGTATAAAAAAGTATAAAAGTAAATTTTATTTGTAGTATATAATATAGTTTTCACTGCATTTAAAAAGTCACAACTTTATTCTGAAAAAGGGAGAATCTCGGTTTAAAAAAAATATCTGTTCGCAAAGACTACATTTAATGCAGTCCTTTCAATTTTGGAAAAAGTAGAAAATTTATTTCTTTTAAACTATTTTAATCAGGCCCACTTCTAGGGAGAGCCTTAGATTTCCAACAGAGTGAAAATTGTAGCACCCCATAATATAACCATTCTAGAATTATAGCGAAAACCAAGTTTCAATTTCAGAAAGATCCATCAAAAAACATAAAAATGCGAGGACAGATAAAATTCGGGAAGCATCGATTTTTAAGCATGACGTGTGCCATAAGTTTTTGTGTAAATGAAATACATGCATTTGCTAAAATTAATTAAAGTACGCCTTTTTCTGTGGATCATAATTTGCTACAAGCAATATTTGCCAATTTAAATGCGAAAAACGCCTAAAAACATAAAAAATGGACGAGTTTTGGTTACAACTTCATAGGCTTTGACCTTCGACGGAAACGTTAAATACAAAAGTTCTAGATATATGTTAATAATAAGACAAAACTTGTTATTATTATAAGTATTTGAAGTGTTATAATTTTCGCTCTGATGAAAATATAAGATTATCCTAAGAATTACGATCGAACCTATAATGTAAAAACTAAGTTTTATACGGAAGGGGGCACACCCCCCTAGTTATCTATATGTATAAGTATAAAATGAACTTTATATTTCAATCTTTAATCAATTTTGACAACAATATAATTTGTAATTAATTCTTTTCCCTAAACTCACGCATTTCACTGTGTTCTTCTTATTTTCTTACAAGTGAATTTGATAGATCCGTTTTAGAAAGCGAACTGTGCGTCGACACTCAACATACTTGTTTGCACTTCTTTAGCAGAAAACTCCACGTGAAAGTTCCTATAGGTATATGAAATAAAGAAAGACCAGTCTGTGGTCGTTGAATAATACACAAAGCGTCAGCCGAAAATTAGAGCCATTACGCGAACGGCAACAAGCGACGGCAGCACGGCGAGTGCGACTCCCCAAAGTGATTTTTGAATGTAATGTGAAAGAACAAGCACGAGGGTAGCTCGCACGGCCAGGGACAGACCAGTGAAGAGGAGGAGGAGATGGAGGAGGAGGTGGGGCGAGGGAAATGCAAGGAAACTGCTAACTGCAGGCAGGCCGGCCGTTAAAAGTTGAAGACGCGTTAGCGCGAAACTGTTTCGGGCGTAATAGGCAAAGTTGCCGCCACCGCCGCACGAGCGCGCGCGCACAAGCGAGCAAGTGAACCTTTATTATTTTATATTTCGTGTCCTCTCTAGCGTTGGTCGCCGGTAGATAAGAGAAATTATACGCGGGCGGCCGAGGTGAAACAACCGTTAGAACGCGCCTCGCGAAACTTTAATTCGTCCGATGGGGGGGGAGGGGAAGATTCGCGCGAGAGATTTCATCGTTGCGGAACAGCTGCGACGATGACTTTTTTTTTCTTCCTTAGATGGCTTAATCGCTCCTCTCCCTTCCCTTACTTCGCCACTTACTTATGTAATTGGAAAGAGATCGGAGGAGCTGAAGGGGCTTCTTTGAACCTAAGAGCTTCTCTTCTCAATCTATCGGATTTTCTCGATTGAGATGGATATATTTTTTCGATTCTCCAGCCACGTGGTTTTGTAATAGTAGTCGTTCCCAGACTCCCTCAAACGCTTTTTAGCTTTTTTTTTTACAATGAGGTCGAAAGGGAATTCAAATTATTTTGACAATCGCAAGAAGGTCTTTGCCGAGCATCGCACGTGTTAAGTAGCACTCGATAAAGTAACCAGATGAAATATCGGTGCAAGGAAAATGAATTTTTTTTTGGTCCCTGCAAAATTAGATGATTAGTATATATATATAACGTGTAAGGAATATTTTCTATCTTCTTTTGTAAATGCGTTGAAAGGAAAATTATATGAAAGACTACTTCAAGTGTACTAAATATATTTCCATGGAGAAAATTGGGAATGCCTCAGATGTGATATGAGCTTTGTAGAGTGCAAATAATGTGCGAAGTGTGCATTTTTGCCAAATTAGATGACACGTGACCTGGTTCGGACAATATTGAAAAAATATTGTAAATTAACTCGTCAACTGTGACTATTAATATTTTGAAGTATAGAAAAAAATATCTTATTTGGCTATTAAATTATACAAATAATACTAAATACTTATAAAATAAATCAATAATTTTTGTTACTATAATTATTTATTACATAAAGTATTACGTCATAAATTAAACGAAAAATTCATTTTGATCTTCCTTTTTCAATTTATCATATCAACGCATTGCTCGTAATTTTCACACTTTACAAACATTTTCGTATCTAAAATCACATCTTCTTCAAACAAAACGAGGAAATATGTTCTTATTTCTTTTTAAAGTCTCTTTACATAAATTTACGGGTTTTCATCTTTACATTGGTTTATTTTATGTTTGTCAAAAATTAATCGAATTAGATGAATTATAGCGGTAGAAAAAATTCTGTTTAATATTATTTCAAGAAAAAGATCTCACTTTTCTACTCATACCACTTTAAATTAGATTTGTTAGTTTATATTTTGAATATAATCGAAATACTAGGAATTTTTAACTTTATAAAACGCGATTTGCTAAAAATTTAAAAACGAAACTTACATAAAAATACAGATAATGATTATTCTCAAAGAAATAAACTCAATTTATAAGGTATACTTATATTGTTTGTATTTAGAAGCTTCCAATATTATTGGTTATTTAAGATTTCGGATAAGTGAAGATAGATAACTAAAAAAAGGCCGAATTACCTCAAGTGATACCTTATAAGTAAAGGGTGTACAGCACCCGTGGTTTTCTCGGCTATAGCATAACATAGCATTTTTTACGATAGCTGTAAAATCCTTTACCTCCCATTCAATAAAAAGTCATAAAACTTCTTAAACTGTTGTCCCCGCCAGTCGTAAACTATATGCATCGACGGCTCGTACTTTTTAACCTCGCAACTACACTCGCTTCTATCCAATTTTCACAGGCTCTGCTAAATGTTGTTACGTTTGGGCATGCGAATTTTCAGAGCTACTGCCAGAGTTGCGCTTTTGTAATCAAGTTCAGCAAATGTATATAGGCAATGAAACAGCTGCTATCGATAATCGAGCTTGCATAGATTATCGATGTACTGTCGAGTGGATGTTTCAATCGATCACGAATCCTTAGAATACGGTAGTAAAAAGCGGTTTTGGGCTTTTAGTATATTATTGTTAAGTTTTTTTTTAATATTTCAAAAATTAAGAATGTATTACGTGTGATTAAGTACTATTTAAATTATCATTCAGTGCGTCATGAGTATATCAATATTTAGAAAGAATGAGAAAGAGCAGCTGTAAGACAGTTTACGAGGTGAACGATCGTAAGGAATTAATTTTTGGCTCGTACTTATGTAACGCTTTCGTTTTTCAACTTATTTACCGGAAGCATGGTCTGCGTTCGGGCTTGGAAAGGAGAATACAATGGTTGAGAGAAGGGATGGCAGGAGGATTTCCACTTTCTGAAATTGCATTCGAAAATTGTGAGTGCAGTGGACGAGTTTTCTGTGAGATCTTACTCATCCGAACCTTATGTCTGTATATATAAGTCAATCGCAGAAATTTCAGGTGAATTCTTTCTTTTTTCTTTCGTTCGTTCTATCGAGCTAAGCCTATTAGAATTTCCAGTGTTTAATAAAAGAAGAGCTAATTTTACCATATAAAATGGCTGCTAGGATATGCAATTAAAATACAAAATTGTTTGAAATATTTCAATTCTTATAAGTTATTTCAAAGTGTTAATACAAAATAATATTTTATCAAAAGTTTTATTCTAGCTTAATCCTATATACTGTAGAAATTCGATTAAAGCTATATAGTCAAAACAAAAAACAAATCAATATCGAAAATAATTAATACAAATAAAATAGAGACTTGAAAATTAGAAAACCAAGATTGATTGCATTAGATAAAAAGTAGCTTTCTAGCGTCTGTTTATTTTCACGGTTAAAATAAATAGAACTACGGTAAGAATAAAGAAGAATTTGCTTAACTACGTCTAAAGAATAAGCAAAACAAAAGAGCATGTACCTTTCCTTGTCGCTCCTAAAAATAAGGAAACAAAGAGCATATCGGCCGAGAAAAAGCGAAAAGAAAGTCAAAGTGGAGAGAAAATCGGGTTAGCTGGCGTCGAAAGATGCGAGAGGCCCCCTCGGAAAAGGAAGGAAAAGAGAGCGAGTGAAATTTCATCCGCGCGAAAGTGAAGCGGCGATACAATAACACCTGCGCGAGCCAAAATCATCTGAGAGGCGGCAGCAGCAGCAACGACGGCAGGCTATCGCTTCCTTTTCTTC
The DNA here is from genome assembly GCA_036873485.1 of Torymus texanus. Lineage (NCBI taxonomy): Eukaryota > Metazoa > Arthropoda > Insecta > Hymenoptera > Torymidae > Torymus > Torymus texanus. The sequence continues at coordinate 7,738,592 of JAYJLV010000001.1, read as the reverse complement.
CCCTTCCTTCGTCTCTCTCTGTCTTTCTCTTTTCCTCTATATTTTTCTTCTCGCGAGCCATCAGCATAAAACGTCGGGTTTTACGGCCGGTAGCCTGGGGTCTCACGTTACATCTTCTTCCTAAACGTAGGCGTGTGCCCGTATGCCTGTGATTTTTCTCGAGGTAAGACTAGACGGGGAAGCGACACTCGAGGTGTTCCCCCTTGAGGAGAGAACATGTGAATTGTCGAGGATCAAGATTTTTCTTAAGAAGATCATTTATTCTGAGACAAAGCGAGCATTCTTTTCTAGCTCCTTGACCTAAGCTTGTGTGTGTGTTGAGACAAATTTTCCTGTATCTAAATGGTAGAGGGAAACGTGGGTATGGCATGTATAAATGCAAGCCGTATGTACTTGTGCTTTACTGATTTAACATTTTTCGTAACTTTTTTTCAAAATTTACTTTGTTTAAGTAGTATGAGTTCATTTACATTTATAGTAATCGTAGATATTAGGTTTCTGGGTGATGTTATTTTCTTTCTTTCTTGCATGTTTAGGCACGATCGCTTCTCGGAAGAGCCTTATAGTTTCGTCAAGACGAAAATTGTAATATTTCAAATTCTGAAAATTTACAATATAAAAACTATTTTCCACCCAAAATGAGTCCATTTTAAGCGTTTTCCGAGATGTATGTATGTCTGTACGTATGTATGTAATCAAGTTTCCAGATTATCTCAACGAATTTTTCATAGATCCAAACGAGCTTTGGCACAGATACTCGTCTAATTATAACTGACAGTTTTCTATCGAGCCGAATCCATCGAGAAATAATAAGACGGCATGCAAATAAAAATTTGAAAAAATCGATGTTTGGATATACGGTGAACAAAATTAACTTTAAGTCAAAAACAACAAATGCATCTGCTAAAACTAATTAAAACAACTCCTTTTTACATTGAACATTTTTTTCTACAAACAATATTTGGCAATAGAATAACGAAAGAATCGCTAAAAACACAAAAAATAGTCCTTTTTTGCTATTACTTTACAGAATTTGACTTTACACCAAAATGTTACATGTAAAAGTTATAGGTGATATTAAAACAAAACTTTTTCCTGTTGAACATTTTTTTCTACGATTGATTCCTGACGAGTGAAATAAAAAAAAAAAACGATTTTTAATGAATGTACCTAAAATGGTCAATTTTCGTTTATAGCTTAGCAGAATTTCATTTTATACAAAAGTTATAAATAATATTTAAACAAAACTTTTTCATATTTAAAATTTTTGTATAAAATCAATTCCTGACGAGTTAGATCTATAAAAACGATTTTTTAATGTCTCAATACATGCTTACAGTCAATTTCCGCCAGAATTCAATTTGACACAGAAATATTAGATACAATAGCTATAAATAAGATTGAAAAAATCGATATAACATACCAAAAATATAATATAATTAAAAAAAAAACAAGAAATCAATACATTAGTTTGAGAAATCTACGAGTCAATGTATTGGCAGCGAATTTTTCCGTATTTATCGTGTAACTAATAAAATGTTACATTTTTCGAAAAGATTCGAAATGCAAATGATCTCCTGAAAAGTACGGTCGTGTCTACAATGTATAAAATGAAGTTTTTTACATAGACAGCGGGGGTTGACGCGCGATAGCGCGCAGGGGGGCGCGGCCCCTCTAGTTTTATATAAATATTATGATAAACAATATTAATTATAAATTTCAAAAATTATAATTTCTAAAAATACACTTTTAATGTTCATAAAACATAATAATAGCAATTTTTCATGACAGAATTTCATATTTACTTTATATTGCCAGAAACTCATTACTTTATTATTTAGGTGCTTCTGTAACACAGTAGCTAAGCTTCTCAAAAAGGCTCCTAGCGTAGCACTATCGCGACTTTGGACTAAGTGAATATAGTCAGCGTATTAGACACGAAGATAAAATTATAACATCTGTAATACTTGTTTGTATTATTCATAATTCACAAAATTATGCTACGCTTTGTTAAGGAAGTTATGGCTATTAAAAGTTAGTTTTTAGCATTAAAACTACGATAAATAATTATATAGAATAGTTAACGATTTTTCTATTCAGTAACTTTATGCGAAAATGCAATTCGAATTTTATAAGCTTTAAAAATCGAGAATCAAAGTTAAATTGACAGGTTTCATTATAGTCGCACACTGAAGCATAGTACACACATATTTTAAATATTTTGATAAAATAACGAAACTTTATAAATGTTTGTTTGATTTACAATTTTTAAAGCTTATGATGATCGAATTGTATACAAAAATAAATATATATATAAATTTAAAAATAATAACAAAAAACTTTAGTTTATTTACTAATGTACCTGAACACTTAGTTTATGTTGCTATTGAAAAAAGATGTCATCAATTACATAACAAAATTAATTTAAATTATACCGAGTTCATCAAAGTCATTAAGTTTATTCTTAATAATAATTTTTTCAGTTCAATAGAAAGTTTCACAGACAAACCTCTGGTTCTGCGATGGGTAATCCGATTAACCCTATATTATCTGACATAGTTATGGAAGATTTAGAACTAGATTGCATTAATAAACTACATGTGAAGCCATTGTTCTATTTTTGTTATGTTGATGATATTTTAATGTGTATACAAAAAGACGATATAGACAACACGTTGAATATTTTCAATTCTTACGATAAAAATTTAAAATTTAATGTTGAATGACCACAAAATAATAGTATTAGCGTTTTATACTTGAATGTAAATATCAATAAACATAGTAGTAAAATAACTAATTGGTACAGGAAATCTACATTCTCAGGTCATTATCTCAATTTCAATTCGCACCATCTGTTGACTAATAAAATAGTGATTATGTATTGCCTTGTAGATCGAGCAATAAATTTATCTCACCATACCTTCCATAAATAAAATATATCTTTCATTAAAAAAGTTTTAATACAAAATGACTATCCGCCTGATTTTATTGATTTTTATATTAATAAAAGAGTAAACAAGATTAATTCTGATGACTTAAAGTTAATGTTGTGTTTTGTATGAAAAATAAACTTACCAATATATATTATAGTATTAGGCAAAGATAATAATCAGGAATATAACAATTCTAATGTTATTTACAAAATAGTTTGTAATAATTGTAACGCCTCATATGTAGGACAAATTAGTAGAAGGCTAAGCGTTAGAATTAAAGAACATCAAAAAACGTACAACGACGAGGACAAGAATTCGTCATTATTTATTCATAAAAAAGTAAATAACCATAATATAAATTTCGATAATGTCAAAATTTTAGATACTGAATCAAACACTAGTAAAAGATTATTCACTGAAGCTTTATACATACATTCTCAAACAAATTTTATAAACAAACAATTTGAAATTAGCAAGTTACCCAAAGAATATAGTATATTAATAAATAACTGCGAATTCTTATCCTTTTCGTAGCATAACAATTGTTTCTGTATTAATTCGCTCGATGGCTTATGCCCCACCTATCCACATAGACTGCCATGTATACGCTTGTGTTTGGTTATTGGGATTGGTGGTCACGTGGTCTAAGATTGCCGCCAACGTAGGTCCAAATACATTGCCAACGTAGGGAGCTCATGTGCTTTCTCCATCTTATTTGAAATTGCACAACAATATGAAATATTTTCTAAGGGAAATTTAATTTTTAATTCAGTTAATTAATTGTCATCTTTTTATTACATTGTCGCTGAAAATTGTTTCCTTCGACGAAATTAACTAACTGCTTAATTAATTAACTGAATTAAATTTCCCTTTAAAGATTTTTCATATTGTTGTTCAAATTCAAATAAGATTGAAAAAGCACATGAGCTTCCTATGCTGGAAATGTATTTGGACCTACTTTGGCGGCCATGTTTTTCGACGACCACAGATCTCAATAATTGCTATAAATTGTATACACATACTTGTTCACAAACTCACTATATAAGGCTGAAAATTTAACTTATTACTATTGACTTCCGGGTTGTTTCCCGCGTGAACATTGACTTTGTACTTTTATAATATTTTATGTAAGTTTAATACGGTTTTTTAATTGTTTTTTCTAAAATTGTCTCGTTATTATTGTATTTTAAGATATTATGTTTATTAGATTCCTGAAGGAGGGCATATTAATCAAAATACTCGAAACGTCGTAAAAATTTTTATTGGTATTTGATTATTTTTAAATCTTCAACAATACATCCTCCGTTCTGGCAATACCAAGACCATTAGACTTAATACTCAAAGCAATTCTTTTTGTATTTCAGCAACATAAAGGGGGTAATTCTGTTCATTCCACTGAGTATGAATAATTTCATGATTTTTTAAGGTTTAAAGCAAATCATATCTACAAACCTCTACGAATAGTAAGTCTGCTTCCATTACGACTCATTAACGCCCGTCATTTATACTACTTACAATGCTCATCACCACACATAAACAGAATTAATTAGTCTATACGTGTTACAACTTTTATACCTATGTACCCAATTATGCAAATAATTTTATTATAACTTTCCCATTAATCCATCAAATGAAATTATTCTCACTTGAAAATAAAAATTTACCTCGCTGTCTAATATTTATAAAACAACATTTTTTCGACAACACCACTCAATGGTGAAACTGAACAGCAGCCGAAGAACCTCGCGTTCCTTTCGGTAATTTAAAGCTGGCACATGTTCTACGCCAGGCGGGTTACTCGCTCTGGCCGCCAATAAAAAGTCTATGAGGCTTGGCCCATTCTCACGACTTTACTTCACATAAACACATATGTGTATAACATTTTCTAAAATTTCTCTCTTTTCCTTTCCTTCTTCTTTTACCTTATTTTTTTTTTCTTCTTCACCTGGTATGTATCAACCCAACAACAACATCAAACGATTGATAGAAATACCTACACTAACCGTTTGTTAAAACAATTCAATAGAAAATTTCTATTGGACAATCAGATGATCATTTACCTCGTCCACCATATACAATTCGCGTTTAGAAAGGTTTGATAACGAGGTAAGACAGCACATCTGAAAGAACATCGTATTCGCAAGAGCGAAACGGGAAAGAAAGAATATCGAGCGTCGTCGTCGTCGTCGTCGTCGTCGTTCTGTCAGAGAGAAAGAAACATTCGACGTCGCTTTATGGGAGGACTCTGCGTCATAAACGGGGATCTCGACACATACAGCGAGCTTAATTCCGCCCATAAAAGCAAACGTTTTCCACGCGCGCGCGCGCCTTCTTTTCTCTCCTACACACGTGCACATGTGTGTGTGTATATATATATATATATATATATATATATGCACGAACGTTCGACTCGTTGAATTTACGATTTTGCGCCAAGGGACACAACGACGACGGCGTCTTCTTGGTCGCGAGAAATGGACGTTGAATTCACGATGAGAAGATGTCTCTCAAGAAAAGGACGAGACTTGATTTTTGTGATGAAAACGAACGAAAAATAATGTGTCACTGCGTTCTTCTCGTTGAAGTAAGTTTACATGCTGAGGGTAGAGGGATGCTGTGAACTATGAATGTTGTGTTTTCAAAAGAAAACGATTTAAGTATTTTTTATTTTGGGTTCTTGAATATTACCTATCGTCGAAGTAATCTTCATCTAAATTATACTCTCAAGTAGTTAAGATTAAATATAGTCAGACATCGTTCTTATAAAGATATTTCTCGGTCTCTTTACAAGTAAAAATCTAAAAACTATAACGTATATTGTTGGAAAAGTCAGGTTTCGATCTTTCCAAAAACGACAGGCAGGTACAACAATTAAATATTTTCTCTCTCTGAACTGTATTATTGGCTAGCCAATATAACCTTCTATGCTTATAATCCCGCTCGACTTTTCCTCTGAACCGAAAATGAAAGGACCCTTGTGTACAGCGTATATATATGTACCATTTCACGTCAACTGTTGCAGGTCAAAAGTTTAAAATAGCTCAAAATTTTGTTACTAGTTCCAAATTAGCCCCAGAATACAAACATAAAATTTTAGAGCAAAATATTTAGTTGTTCTAAAGTTAGAATTTTTTGAAAATTCAAAAATTTTGAATATTTTGACAATTTTTCATTTTTTATGATTTTTTAACTACAAAACTTGAAACTTTTTGTATAGTACATTATATGGGAAAAAGTTTACAAATTCCAAGAAGAATTGTTTGAAAATTTTTTTTTATTAATACAATTTTTTTTTTATTAATACAATTTTTTTTGGTATTAATATTTTGCAATAGAATATTCAAAACGTAAAAAAAGCGAATACGACATGATTGATTTTACTCAAAGAAGGCTAAAAGATTTCTTAAAATGTTATCTTTCAAATAGCACCATCCCGAAAATGGTTGGAGATTACTGAAAAAAGCTACGTGCAATTAAAGCTGGAAAAACAGTCAAAAAGCACTATTTTTAGTGTTTTTACAGCTTTAATTGCACATAACTTTTTCAGTGATCTCCAACCATTTTCAGGATGGTGCTATTTGAAAGATAACATTTTAAGAAATCTTCTACCCCTTTTTTGGGTAAAATCAATCATGTCGTATTCGTCTTTTTTACAGTATGAATATTGTATTTCAAAAGATTAATACCAAAAAGAAATTGTATTATAAAAAAAAAATTTCAACAATTCTTCTTGGAATTTGTAAACTTTTTCCCATATAATGTACTATACAAAAAGTTTCAAGTTTTGAGTTAAAAAATCATAAAAAATGAAAAATTGTCATAATATTCAAAATTTTTGAATTTTCAAAAAATTCTAACTTTAGAAAACTAAATATTTTGCTCTAAAATTTTATATTTGTATTCTGGAGTTAATTTGGAACTAGCAAAAAATTTTGAGCTATTTTAAAATTTTGACCTGCAACAGTTGACGTGAAATGGTGCATATATATATCTCATCGAGAAATTCACGACGCTCAAGGCAAATTGGATGCCAGCAGCGTCGCTTCTCCCGAGATTTCACGGTATTCCGATGGAGAGCGCCATTATGTGTTATATATATATATACACAAGAAAAGGACCGACGTTGGATAATTTGTCCGGCGCCGGGATCTTCCTCAGGGAGAAGGAGCAGCACACGCTGCTGACCCGAATCTTAACTAGCCGACGCGGCTTCCGCTTTACTCGTTCACCAGGTCGTCGTTGTCGTCTTTCATCCCTATAGCAAGTGCCGATAGGTTGCTTTTTTCAGGATGGTAAGGAGGAGATAGAGGTAGTCTAGGATGGACGTTGAATGTCAACGATTTCGTTTTAGTAGCTTGATTCTTTGACGAGGAGCTATATGCTGGCTCTTATTTTCCTTTTATTGTATCCTGCATTTCGTCTCTCTCTCCCTCCCTCCCTCCCTCCCTCCCTCTCTCTCTATCTCTCTTTCCCTCTCTCTCTCCCTCCCTCCCTCTCTCCCCCCCCCTCTCTCACTCTCTCTCTCTCTCTCTCTCTCTCTCTCTCTCTCTCTCTCTCTC
>JAYJLV010000001.1:7711099-7731000 GCA_036873485.1 Torymus texanus | reverse complement strand
ATTTTATTTTTAATAAGCTTAAAACTGTGTCAATTGCTCGGTCGGTAATGATACGGCTATGGCATCCCCTTAAAACATGTTTTTAAACATTTTTTGCTTCAAAAATTTTTTCACCATTACAAAGCTTCTTCTTTGAGGAAGCAATATGTTAGAAAATTATTTTGAACAATATATATATAGTGATATGTGTGTGTGTGTAAATCTGTAACATTAGCCGTTTTCATTTGATTCTTGTTGTATACGTCAATTAACTTTTTTTTTAGTTTTTAAACATGAATGATGCACTAGACATTTTTCTATAATATAAAAAAATTATTTTCATTAGTAAGTTTTATATATATATATATATATATGTTGAATGATAAGAGATGTTAGAATTAATATTTTTATGGTGTTCGTATCTTATATTTACAAAACTACTTTCTGCTTTATACAGTTTGCCAAAGAATGCAGGAGAATATAGAATATTATTAGAGTTTTCAAAATTTATGCATTTTTATTGGACAAAGAGGGATGCTTCGAAGTTCGCCTTGAAGGCTAAAAGCAATTCTACATTATTTTGGGTAAAAAAGGAAGATATTTTTAAAGATATCTAATAAATCTTATTCTTTAGACAATTTGAAATTTAGACGTGAGGGAGCAATTCTTACTTTGGAATTATGTGTTAATTAAGGAACCAAAATACACGATGATATTGCGATTCAGTCTCTGGCGCATGACACTTTTTCTTTTTGTAAGACTATATGTTATTTTTACCTCTTCTCTTTATATATAATCAAGTCATAAAACCTCGTAATTTCTGAAGGTACAAAGACTCTCGTCGTTGCAAGAAACTTAAAATTATCTACTTTATCTGAGATTACGTTTTTACTGTCAAGTCTGATCATTTCATATTTACACTCCTTAAAAGTATTTACTTTCCCTCCTCACTTTAAGAAGATTTCTACCTGAAGTTTATATACTTATAAATTAATTGAGCATAATTAATTACGATACGCACGTTTCTTCAGAAATGTAAACTACGGTTATCATTTTTCGAGAAAAAGAAAAGAGCAATGAAAATTCTCCTAGCGACGCGAGCGTGCTGTAACTATACTCACTTCTTCTCTCCTGCCGCTATACGATCGATTCATCGCTACTCTTCCAGAAGTGAAGGCGTTCGGTGTTTTCCTCGCGGCAGGTCATTAATAACCGATAAGAGCGAGGCTCGAGACGACAGCCGAGACGCTTGTGCGAGCCGAAAGTAATTAGTTAATTGCGATAATTAGCATCTTTCCGTATCGGCGTGGGTCCTTACTTTTCGACGGATGAGCAATTATAATTTGGCAGTGATGGCTTTTTTTTTACTGCGAGACAATTAAATATGATGGTAGAACTTGATGGAGCTTCCAAGTGATCATCAATTTAATAAAAGAAAAATTCATTTTTCTTTGTAAAATTATAACTTTTAAAATCTTCATTTTATTTCATAACAACTTCTAAGAACAAATAAAAACAATAGTGTGTTTCTTCAAACTCCGATCAGATTCAATACGCCACTTGACAGCGATTTTGTTACTAACGTTAATTTTGAAAATCTTCATTCCCAAAACTCGTGTTTTCAAAATTTAGACTGTCCATGTCATCTTCAATGATGAAATTTCAATCCTGGCACAAATTCAGATACTGTTTTCTCGACTTGTCCTCGAAGAACTTATCGGACATTATATGCAACGCGTGGCACTATATAGGACTCTATAATTTTAAACCACCTTATCACCTGACCGTTGACAAATGATTATAGCAGGATATATCGTAGTTTCAACTAACAATCATGTTATTTTTACATGGTAAGTTTATAATAGTACACGAAAAAATCCTTAAACCATGTAGAAAAATATAATAGTTAAATAATTTAATGAAGTCACTATCAACTTGGAGAAAGAGTGATACACTAAACAAATTTTGTACTGATAATTATAATTGAAGGACACCAAAATTTACATCAGAACATTTTTTAAAGCGATTGACAAAATGTACAGCTAAATTAAGGGGGCGCCGGAGTCAATACAATTGGAGGATGGATTTAATGTTTGGATCTTTGTATATTCATGTTTAGTTATTTCTCAGAATGGAAGATCATAAATTAAATAATTACTGAGAATTATGATAGAAATCTCCCGGATGCCAATGGCCTCAAATCCGTGGGCTCTGGTACCAATACGTTTGTACTTGATCTTGTTCAAGTCGTGGACGCGACGAACGAATTGAATCACATATATCGTGAGCTAATGGCGCGTACGGTAATATCGTCTCTCAGTCACATTTCGTTGACAACATTCGCGACGCCGCGCTCGAGAGAGAGAGAGAGAGAGAGAGAGCCGTGGTCAAGCGGGGCCAGCGGGTGAAGGAGGCGCGCATGTCGCCAGCGGCCCAATGCGCTCTTCCCTCTCTCGGTGGCCCCGCTTGACCACGTCTGAGCGCGGCGTCGCGTTTGGTCGAACAGGCGCGCACTGTTCATTACTTCTTTCCTTACTCTGGCCGTCGCTCTTGTATCATAACGGTAGAAACGGGGCATTAAGATGATTTTTACAACATCACAGAAATTATTTAGTTTATGTTTATATTCATAAACTTGAATGTACTGTAATTCATGGTAATTTTCGTACACTAATCTATAGAGGTCATTAGGCAGAAATATTAATCCATAAATTCCAGAGATATTTCAGGTTAATTTTTTTTAATATATTTTTTGTTAAATGATAATTTTTAACTAATGATTTAAAATATAGATTAATTAGTAGTTTCAGAGATTTTCAAGTATCATTAATTAATATTGCACGAGTACATCCATAATCTATCTATACTCATAATTTATTCATGCTTATTAAAGAATGCAAAATACATCAGTTCGATTTTGTGCCAAACCGTTGATCGACAAAGCTTGAGCTTTTGTAACCTGACAGTATTCCGGTGGGAAGTCAATAACATCAAGGAATTAGTAGCCAATTAGCATCTTCAATACAAAGGAAAGGGAAATCCTACTGGACATCGATGAAACGAGCCGTCGATAAATAAGACGTGACCTCGATCTGATTAACATAGGAAACTTTCGGGGTCACAGCTATGAATCGATCCTCGACAAGAGAGATAAGTGACTTTGGTGCAGCTCGATTTGGAAATTTCCTGATGGTGCGGACCACGCTATTGAATATGCATCAGATGTTGCGAGCGAAATCGTCAAGCCCACGTGTAGCTTCGATATCTCCGCAGACCTGATCCCTGCTATCTTCTGCATTTTAAATTTATGATTTCTCATGTTTGTGAAATAATAGTTTAATCAAGAACTAATTGTTTTTCAATAATACGTTGTTGTTATTATTGGTATAGTCTTTTAAAAAAAAGGCTGGTTGTTGTGGAGAATTTAAGGTGGCTCCGGTAAATTAAAAATAGTCACTGATAATAAGGATTTTTAAGTTTTATATTAGTATTTTATTTAAGTAGTGTCACTAGGTAAACTAGAGAGCAAACATTTTTGACATTACCACTGAGCTAACGTCCTGATGGCATAACGAGTGCATCGCTAATTATAGTTGTACTTTTTCTGAATCGACATTCTCTTGTCTTTTACATTGTCTAAACTTTGATGGAAACCTCCACGACATAAGTGAGAATTTTCTAATAATAAATAAACAGAGAAGGACTCGATAAAAAAAAACATCACGACGTGACTCAGCCGAAAATCAAAACGGAGACCTTCCATTTTGCAACGGGTGCTCATCCAGCTGATCTAGTAATGTCTATGCGCAGTATTTAAATACAAATAAAACTAATTGTAAAATTTAGAATTATTCAAAAAGACATGTCTATAAAAACAATGCGTTGGAATTTAGCTAGTTATTAAAAAAAAAAATTTACGAGAACGACACGTGTCAAATATTTAATTGAAAAATAACAAGAAAGCATACTTCTACAGCAATAGTTTACATCGCTTCTTCGGAGTCCGAAGAAAATCTCAGATCCGACCGATGAAATCTTAAATCTAAATTTCTGCGTTCTGAAGATAAAGGTTGAATAAAGTTCGAAGTGGTTAATAAATCAGTCAATTATAATTTTAATTGAATTTCATTATACACTTGTACAAAGAGAACGAATTTCCTTACGATGGCGGCTAAACTATTGGAATTTCAGGTTCATTCTAAAACTGGGACTCCTTGAAACCAATCGATTTCCATCTTCACATGACATCATAATAAAAATTATTTCTTCATTCTCTATTATTTAATGATGAAAGAAATCAATTGAAATTGTTCCAGGTGGAAAATAAATCCATATAAAGTCCGGTTTATCTGGTCTCTCTCTTTCTCTCTGCGACGATGAAAATACAGCTCTATACTGCGCCTCAACGCAGCGCAAAGCCTATATACCGCACTAAGATACAGTTTGCAAGTAAAATTTGCTCATTGTCCGCAGAGAGTCGTTAGAGAGCTCGCTGCGGCCCGAGTATATCTCGAGTGATTTCGATCCGATCGTTAATTCGAGCACATGCGGCTAACTCTCTTGCTCTCGAACGCGTCATCCCCTCTTCCTCTCCTCTCTCTCTCTCTCTCTCTCTCTCGAATAAATTCTTCTCTTACGCAAACAAAGAGAATAGGAGAGAGAGAAGGAGTCATGTGTGAGTGCACGTGCAGAGACCCGTGCATGCACGCGCGCGCGTAACTTGTGTAAGGAAGAGTATGCGGTTATGGAGGTGCGTAAACTACCTACGTGCGGATGGCACCACTTCGAATATGTATCCCTGGAGTTCACGTTGACTTTTGAAACTATTATGTATATATATTTTAATAATCTGGAAAATTTGGCTTTTTAACTGTAGTTTAGACGTCGATTAATAATCACAAATAATAAATATAATAGTAATATGTAATTGCAATGCAAGTGGGCATGTGCATAATTTTACTACAAAGCCTTATAATAAACTATATAAAAATGATGATTATACTTTCAAATATTCAAGCTCTAAAATCATATATTTACGTAACGACGCATGCAATCATATAATATTTCATTTAAGAGAAAATTTCATATATATATATGCACGAAGATCTCACGTATATGATGCTAGCCGCGAATAGTATATGTGCACCCGTTAAAAATCATTTTACCCTATTGAACATCTAGAAAAGGTACTTTTTGATTTCATATATTTGAAGAGGCGAAGCCACAGCTGGAACAGCCCATGTATACCTAGAGGTACACGTACACAACTGCACACACGTACGTACTTACATACATACACACCCACATAGTGAGAGAGAGAGAGAAGCGTTCGCAAGCCGGCTTTAAAGTTCGATATTACCTTGGCAGAGGTCCACCGGCAATCTTATAACTCAGGCTGTGCACGCGCTTAGGCGCACTTGAGCCTCAACGCGCGAGATTGCCCCGGATGAATACCCCGTGCGCGCGCGCGCGCGTCTAGCGTCTTTGTCGCATTTATTCCCCTATTTTCTTTTTTCTCTCTCTCTCTCTCCTGCTGCTATTCCTTCCCTTTTACAAAGAACGATTACCACGCGCGTCCCTTTTGTGACGCTTATACACCTTTGCATAACCGTTATATTCGCATATATATATGTATATATAGGAGATAGAAGATAATTTTATATATATATACGCGTATGTATGCGTGCATGTGAGTATATAGTCGACTCATGCGTTCTGCGCGTAATGGAATTCCACCTTCTCGTATAGGATTAAAGCCAATGAATTATCGGCGGACTGTACGCGCGCGTATACTACTATGCATAGCTTGGGAATCAATGATTTGTGCGCAGTTCGAAATTAGGATTAGTTGCTGTAGTGAGAGTAGAATCTGTTGATGAAATATAAGGATGGAATTTTGTGTATATACATATACTCGTATTATTTGTAGTTATATATGCGCAATTACCTTCGCAATTTGATCTTAATCATAAAAGTAGAAAATATTATAGATAAATCTATAATGTTTCAAGTTTGGATAATCAAACGATTAAAGTTGCACGAAATCGCCACACTGAAAAGAAAGAACTGATCGCATTGCGGTATAATAGCTCATCACGTGCTATACCGGTATATATGTATATATAACCGTGCTATAAATAGTGTAGAGGAAAAAAAGTTTGTGATATCTAACGAGCCGTCATTTTTTCCGCAATCTCTTTACGCAAACAGAAGCGCGTCAAACTCATCTCACGAAACTTTCTCTCACTCGCGTACAATACTTTTGGCAGCTCTCTTGGGCTAGAAGAAGGAAAGAGAAGAGAAGCAAGGCCGATCACGAACCGTATATATATCGACCGATGTGGTGGTGGCGGATGGTAGTAGCAGTGCGGCGGTATGGCAAGAGAGAGAGAGAGAGAGTAAGTTTAAGTTTAATTAACGTGCCACATCGAATCCCTTCCCGTGTAATCGACGGAATTCGTTCTCGGCGCAGCCCCGGATACTTTAATTTACCTTACTTTCAAGCCACGCGCGCAAAGAGAGAGAGAGAGAGAGAGAGAGAGAGAGAGAGAGAGAGGGAGATGGGTGGATTCATTTGCTTTGTTTTCGTGGCTGGTCGGGAAATGAAGCGAAGAGAAGATGAAGGTAAGTCGGGATGGATATACACGCAGTAGTCAAGTTGATTTTTGTTGATTGTAGTAAAGGAGGTTATATGATGAGAATATAAGATTGTATTTGGTTGGACTTGGTTTATTATTAGGTAATGTTTCGAATAATTGGTAAATTGCGGTGATAAGGTAAATAGTTGTTCGAATAGTTATAGGAACAATTACTTTTATATGGATTTTATTGAGCCAGGAATTTTTACTTAGAAGTCTTGAAGTAGTGTTTGTAAAATAACATGAATATTATTTTTTATTCGGTTTGTGGTAATTTTCTTATAAAATCGTATATTATAGCAATGAAATGAGTATAATTTTTATTTTCTAAATATATAAATCTTCATTGAAAAAAAAAAATTGCTTAAGAAGTAATTTATTTGCTTCAAAATTCATTCCTGATTTATACAGGTCTTCAAAGCGTTTGAAGGTTTTGTCCTCAGAAAGAATATTCATATTGGTGAGTTTTGAACAAAAATCATTAGATTGTGTCAAAAATATAATTATGACTGTTAAAAGAAAAATAAGATCTGGGAAAAATGCATATATCTGTAATGTATATCATATCAATAGCTTTTACAGAATAATAAAATCATATTTTCAATTTAACGTCTTTCGAAGATACTTGTTCATTGTACCGGTCAAGTATAAGTTGAGAAATTGCTGTTTTGATAGATGTGGAAATTCGTCACAAATTTTACAAATTTTGCGAGATACAAATTTATAACCTACTCTTCTTATTCTGGAATTGTATCGTTCTTCTGAAATATTAAATAGAACAGTGAAGATGTATGGTTATTACGGAAAAACGCATTCTTAGCGTTTGTGTACATCGTCCAGGTGATGAATTCACGAGCTGTGCACGTGTCACTTACAACTTTTGCCGCTGCAACAGCTTACTTGATTCAATTATTAGAATCAGATTTTCGAGGAGCAGCACACGTAATCTTATCGTGTAGATCGTGTGAATCGCTTATCTCGTCTTCTGTTTTATATATGCAAGTGTTATTGTAATAAAGAATTAGCAAAGAGTTAAACATTATTTAAAAGATATATATTGCCTTGTTTTTACAAAAACTTTTTAGAATCCAAAAGTAGTCAAAATAACGTCTAAAATATGTTGAATAATCTAAATCTCATTCTGGAGTGAACGTCCTGGCACACCTCGACGAGCGTCAAATTTATCCCATCCTCTCGCGTCGTAAGTGAAGTCGTTTTCCAAGCGCGTTTGCTCGTCTTTTCTCTCTCTCTCTCTCCCTTCTTCTTTCAAAACTAAAGATTACGATTATCACCCCGACATAAAAGGCCGACACTTTGGTATGACATTTAATGGATCATTAGCCGGTTTGTTGCGACCTACTTTAACAATCACATCCGTATGCTGGTAAAATGGATCTGTATTCATCCATACGTTATATTTCATACTCAAAAGTCAACTTATTGTTACGTTGATTCTTATATATACGAATGTACAACTGCTTTTTACAAAGAATTCTAAAAATAACTTGATCCGCAAGATATCAGAAGGAGATCTGAAAGATTAAATTGGATAAGGAGTATTTTTACTTTAGGGATTTTAACTTCATACAGGTATTGTCAGTGAATAAAAAAATGTGAACTATGAATATTTACTCTAGAATTTATTCTTATTTACTGTTAGTGTCTTTGGAACTTTCTTTTAAGATTTTAATTATGATAGAGACGGAAAAAAGAAGAAAATTATGTATTTCTATTAGTTTTTGTTAAATTTTGATGAATTTTCATACAACCATATTTAAATGGAATACTTCACGAATTAATGTATATTATTTTATTGTTTTTATATTGTATTTTTTACTCATTGACAGTCTCATATTTTGGATTGCCATTATTCAACCTTCTTTTTCACTAATTGCACAGAATTATAATAAACATATTTTTTTACGTATTTTGTAGTGCTGAACCGATATCTAAAGTAATAATAGGCGGTTTCCGAAGTTGATCTTCTCTAAATACTATTCTATTGTGAATAAAACAGGTAGAGGATCGGTTAAATAAAGAGGTTATCTAAATATTTTTTTCTAGTTTGAATTCAGATTTGAATTCAATGTGTAAGAATTTAATTAATTTTCAAAATATCTAAGAAGACATATTTTGAATATAAATAAAAAAATCATGTTTAAAAAACAATGAACTCTTAAAGGCAAGTCATAGTTAAGATATAATTTCCTCACCCTATGGCTGACATTTGGTTCTTTTACACTGCAGCACTATCTCTTATTAACTATTTTTCTTTTGCTTTTTTTGTGAGTATAAAAATTCATTGCAATGATACTATAAAAATTTTAAATATTATGACATTATCTGTAACAAAAATGAGTGCAATTTATCATAAGTAAACGTTGAATCCGAGTTTCAATAAATAAACATTTAACCACAAAAATTTTATTAATAGCATATTATCCACCATTTAGAAATAAATTCCATGGAACATAAATTAACTGTTTACAAACAACATATGCGACGATTTATATCTCATTTAAATCGTATATATAATAATATAAAGTAAGACATTTTTTAACAAACAAAATACGTTATTAAATGATTTTTCTTCTAGCTCGAGTACATCGTTAGATCATAAATAATTAAATAATCTTTTTGTACCAATGTTATTGCATTTGACTCAAATTAAAACTCTTCTCAAACAAAGTTAGAACAAGTGAATAAAGATTGAAACGATATATTATAAACCAACAAACTTAATGAGTATAACGCGTCCACTAATATTTATAAATCTTTACTCGTGTTCCCATATGCTTTAATAATAGCTATAGTTGAGAGACACTATGTTCCTCTCGAGTTTCTATCTCCTAGGGAGATTGAAAATCCCCATGTATACTTGGGTCGCGTAATTTACAATGGTCGCGTCGTCGCCGCGGTTTATTATATCGGCACAGTGCGCCATCGCCGCAGGGAGCTTAACACGGGATCCTGGCACAGAGCCGGGACCGCGTGTGCTCACGCAATCGACCCTCGTGTATACACACCTGCACGTTGAGAGATATCACGTCGTGGCGATCTTTGGCGATCTTCGAATATTCAAGTTGCAGCTATTTTCGAGGAGTTGTTACACGTGAAGAGAGAGAGAGAGAGAGAAGGAGCTACGTTCAAGTGGAAATTGCAGGTGTGATCAATGACTGCAGTTACTTATATCTTCAGTTACTTACCTAACTTTTCCGCAATTATTCTGATTCTGCATATATATATATATATAAATTTAGAAAATAGTAAAAGGATGGATTATTTGTTTGTTGATTAGTTGAAGAATTAAATGTCAATTTTATGATCGAATGAATTTTTCAGTTTAACAACTGTTCAGGTATGAGTGAATTCGATGAAATTTATCGTTGATATCGCTTTTTTAACTTTGAATGGTAGTAATCTGTATTCATTAGAAAGTATCGAGAACTCAAAGTTTAAATTTGAAATAAATAGTATATTACACACCTTGGCCAGTAAAATAAGAAATGTCACAGATCACATATAATTGTCGTCCGAAGCGAAGACGAGGTTGACAAACATGTGATCTGAGACTTTCTTTTTTACTAGCCAAGGTGTGTATACTATTTTTCTGTTCGTCGGTGCCGGAAAGCGGCAACTTCGTTTCGCGTAGCGGCCGGGAAATTGACACTTTCCGGCAGGAGGGCAGAAAACAAAATTATATAATATTAATGATTATTTCTTATTTATTTCAGTTTTAGAGTGCTGTAATCTGTATTAGAATTTGTATACGTTATTTTAAAAATGTATAGTCTCGAACGTTAAATAAAAATAGAATGATTAAGCTTTTACTGTTTCATTTTTTTGACAAATCTCTTGAACATGTAATAAAAGATTTATCACTCGCTAAAGATAATAGCTACATTATCTCAGTATACACAATATTTTGATAATGCAATTAAAAGCCAACGTTACTGTTCTCTGTGATGAAGCTGCTATGTGGTTGTACAGTAAGCATGTCTGCAACACGTTTTCGGCAACGTGATCTCCTCATTATTGTGTGTTTATGCACCGAGAAATGATCGATTGACGAACGATGCTATTTAAAGTTAGAGTAGGTGCACGTGTGCACACGAGTAACAATATAGTTGAAGAAAATCAAACAGATTCTGAATTTAGCGTCATATGAGTGTAGTTTTGAATTATTCGTCTTTTTTCCATTATTAAGGTATATTAAGTGCGAAATTACAAGTATATAGTCTCGCATTATCGTGATACTTATATTCAAGAAAGATTTTGTGAAACATAACTTGCAGTTTATACTGTGTGTGTGTGTATATATGTATAAAAAAGGTTCTAAAACAATTTACTATTTCTCATAGTAACATTGGAATGAAGTTGTTTCGTGCTTAGTTTAAAATTCAAGTCATTCTATTCATCAATTTTTGTATTTGACTTAGAAATTATAGATTGTTAACAATTTAACAGAATACATTTTTAAATTTCAGAGTAAAAAATCTAATGACATGAGTTACTTATATTTTTAGCCACGTATTTCATTCAAGCTTGTGGAGGACTCTCTTTCGGAAACATAAATAGAATCACAGGTAATGAATATAATTATGCTGACGGTATCAACAGAATTAAAATTTGAAAAATTTTTTTTATTTATCGACGATTGGATTTCAACTTGAGTTTTTAAACCTAATCTAATAAGAGACTAATGATATATTACAATTTTTTTATTTAACGATTGATCCACGTTTAAGTAACATTATAATTACATTGAAAATACTTAATAATTCAAAAATACCATACATAAATGACAATACTTATTTGTGTAAAGATTATATTATAAAACAATTATTATTAGTTATAGTTTAGATCAGGGATTTTGTTGTAAATTTTTTAATGTATGTATGCATATTTATTTATCTGGAGCCTATTTGGCCTAATAACTTATACTTTTTACCAAACTGTAAAAAGAAAACTGTAGGTTTATGGCATTTGCTTCATCATCACCCAGTGTACCCAAATATCTTTTAGATATTTATATTACATTTCGTAGGTTTGTAATAAAAACGCAAATTATCTATAGTCACCATTTTGTAAAGAGCGAAAAATGACTTAAACGATCACCGAAGTTGCATACACGGAGAAAAAGAAATCAGTAAAATCTATAGACCTCCGGTGGTCATCCATCCAAGTAATAACCCCGCCTAGCGTTGTTTAACTTCGGTGATCGGTTGAGATGTAGGTAGTTCCGTTACCCCACCAAAAGTAGCGACTGCATTTTCATTTTCTTCATTCTTGAACATTAATTTTTTCTTGTTGAAATGTATGAAGAGTAGTAAAAAAAACAAAATCTTAAAGCTACAATCTGTTTCTCGCAGAATTTAATGTAGAAAATAGTAATTTTTCATATATGAAAAGAAAAGTTTCTTAAACAATTTTTCTCCATGTAAAATGATTAAGTAGTAATTCGAAATAATACTTGGTTATTATTATTAAACTATACATCAACCTACATAAAATCAAAAATATTATTTAATATAACCAGCAGATCGTTTGATTTCCTGAAACGCCATCTTCACAGTCATATCCTGAAAATAAAATTATTTCCTTTTACACATGGAAGTATGAACTTTCGATTTCCAACCGCAGTTCAAAGCAGTAAGAGGGGGTGGACGCGTATAGCAAATGCAAAAAAATAGGGCAAACAGAAAGCGTACCAAGAGAAAACGAACGGAACGCGCGAGCCGATAGACGAAGAAGTACACGGTTCTCTCTCTCTCTCTCTCTCTCTTTCTATCTCTCTTCTGTGGGTGGCGCTATAGGGGTGTTGCTAGGTTACTAGTTTCACCGAGAGAACGAGAAAGAGAAAAAGAGTGAGAGAGAGAGAGAGCTACCGAATCGACGTTTTCTCTTAAAACGGCCAAAGAACACGGAGCAAGGCGGTGGGAGAAGAAGAAGAAGAACCTTAACTGTCCTTTGTTCCGCAGTGTAACCGATTTCCTTGAAAGCTTCTCTTCGCCTCGCCAGCGTACCATTGTTTCATCCTCAATCTTCTTTTGACTCTGCATGTGCGGCTCTATTCGTATGCTGTAATTGAGAAATTTTCTTGTACGATTACTATGGTACCGATTTTACGTGTACTTCATAACAACCATTTCATAGTTAAAAATATAACAGTGCAGTTTTATCCGTTGTTTGGACGAAATCGGCAAAAAAAATGTTTGGCTATAAACAATTTGATTTTTAAAATAATCTTGTTACCCTACGAGAGAATTATCGCCATTAGGAAAGCGTCAGTGAGGTAACAGGTTGGCTTAACGTGACCACGCGTATGGTATAGGCAGCAAGTGCGAAGTACGCATATGCCCTGATACACGCATGTATACCACAAAGAATCGCATGTTCGGCTTGTGCCACAGCTGCAGTTGCTGAGCCTGCATGATCGGGTATAGTAGTATCGTATATATATATATACGGGTATGTAACTAACGTTTTGATGAATTGTGCTTGTTTGGTTTTATAAAAAAGAAGAAGAAAAAAACAATGCTTTTTATTACGTTGTTGTAAGAGCACGTGTTGACATGATGATGATGATTATATATTGAGATTCGATCATTATGTCGTGTGCTAATTAATGCGAGCGACGAATCAAACGTCTCATTTAAACGTGTTGATTAAGGCGGAGTTATATAACAGTGTACCGTAATATATAACGTGTAATTCAATTACTGGTATATATGCTTTAATATTGAAATGTGATGTAACGTGAGTTCTATATTACAAATAGTTTTTACTGCGTCATTATATTCTTATGGAAAATAAGAGTTGATAGTCGTGTAAAATATGAATATTTTGTTGTAAAACTTTCAGAATGATGTTCAATTTATTATGTGCTGAAGGTTCTTTTGACGAATCATGTATGCACGGGACCTGCAATCGAAATAATCTTATAGCCGTCGTCTTATTGTAGATTTTTCTCAACTTTACTCGTCCTAATTATTTGAAATATTTTTTTTCCATGAAATTTACTTATCTAATCTCTATAGTTACCATAATAATAAGATTTCAGAGATCTCAAAAAAATGGACTGTTAACTTAAAAATCCTGTGGTAGAAGCGTAACAAGCTTAGAATTTAAGTTTATTCAAATTAAACTGTAATGAAGAGTCTTTTAATAAAACAAATAATTTATAAATTATGAAATAAACTATAAAATATTACATGTCATTTAAGTATGAAAATTGAGTTCACACATTTTTGCTAATTTTAGTTAAATTGTTAATATTTTTTTACTTTAACTTAGGCTGACCCCATTAAACCTGAAATATAAATTGTTGAAAAGTAAAAAAAACTTGACCGTGAATATTATTTAAAAATAAAATGAAGTTAAAGTTAATTGTATTATATCAAAGTGATTTGGCAAAGTAGCGTATATATATATCATTGAGTGTTTCCCGAAACCACGTACCATTAACAAGCTCTCGCTACATCTGAGTGGTGTGCTAATATACCTACAACAATGCATTGTAGCCAGCGATTGAAGAGTGAGTGTCTGTAAACGAAATTTACCTGTAGTACGTTTGCCTATATGCACGCTTCACTACAATAACGCGCCGTATTGCAACTTGAATTATCGACTTTTTCAAGCCAATTGCTGTTATACCTCCTTATCCACTAAATATCTGTACATTAACTTGCCTCGAAATGACCGTTTTTTTTTCATTTTTAGTGAGAGATTGTATAAGAGCTGTTATAATTATAAGCAAAATTATATTATAAGCAAAAATGAAAATATTTCTTTATCTCACCATGGGAGTGTACTACGTTCAGGTCCTGGATTTGGCTCAAATTTTGGGATAAGTTTTTGGGTGTAGAAATATGATGATCGTTGAAATATTAGACCCTAACGCTAAAAAGAACTAAAGATCTTGACATTTTTAGATTTATTTTGAAAAAAGCCTCTTTTTAAAACGGTAGCTATTTAATTGAGGAAAGTGTTAAATATCATTAAATATAGAAAATAAAACTAGATAAAATGACCTTTCATTTGCATTTTTCAAGATTACAAAATGTTAATTTCTTCCAAAGTTTAAAATTAAGCATAGAAACTGCACTAAAATTGATTGTTTGATTGCCTGCATGTATGAGTGCACTATCAATGCTTAAGGTAGCATGAGCAGTTAATGCCGCATCAAGCGGGAGGCCCCAAGAAGAGCTTTCTAATTTTACTAAATTTTATGATTAAATTTAAAAAAAAAACATGTATTTTTATTTCTAAACACGTTAATATAGAAACTATGCATATTAAATAGAAATTAAAAAAAAAAAAAAAAAAATTTTCTTTCTCGTTTTGGATTGGGGTGCTATTATATTTCACACTCCTGGAGTATATATACCTATATATGTATATATACATACTTTAGTGGCTATTATTTATTTATTTTTATCGGCAACCCATTATTATTTTTATACTGATGGAATCCTTGTAATAAATGCTATAACCACCTACTTTTTTGTAAAGAATTAGTATTTTATAATAATGTTATGAAACATTAATCATCAAAAATAATAGACCTGGCCATAAGCTCCATGTAAAAGTGTGCTATTTTGCAACTGTTTTTCTTAATAATTTGATCGGCGACCTTATGGTTTCTTGGTAGCTATGAAATGTTTAAGACTTGAAGAATATTTCTGTCAAAATTTCAAATTGATTTAGTATTTTACAAAAGTCGCTCATGCTACCTTAATTTTAAACTTTTATAACTTTGGAAGAAATCAACATTATGTAATTCTTAAAAAATGCAAATGAAAGATCATTTTCTCTAGTTTTATTTTCTATATTTAAATGATATTTAACACTTTCCTCAATTAAATAGCTACCGTTCTAAAAAGAGGCCTTTTTCAAGACTTATTTCAAAATAAACCTAAAAATGTCGAAAACTTTAGTTTTTTTGAGCTTTAAGGTCTAATATTGCAGCTTTTATCATATTTTTACACCCAAAAACTTATTTATACCAAAGTTTGCGCCAAATCCAGAACCCGACGGTATATATAGTATAGTGCACTCTCCTGGTCAGATATTAAAGGTATAGACACGATTTTATTCTCTCCAGTTCAATATGTTATATAACCCCACAATTCACTTGTATTCTTAATACTTTAATCCGCTTATATATTTTGTTAACGCATAGCTTAATGTACTCAAAAGATTGCAGAAACCGCCTTCCGTTATTCAGTCCAATCACCATCATCTCGGAGGTTTCACACACACATATACAGCAGGTATACCTATATAGTCTGCGTAGCAGTACGATCGAATTATTTTACGTCTCTACGAGCGCCGCACACGTTCGTAATTGCGCATTGCGTATGCTATCGGGCCTGAGCATTGAAATTATGTAGGAAGTTCAGTGCGTTACATACGCATGGGGCCGTGCGCTCGCTGGCAAATGGAAAATTAGTGGTCGCAATCATCGTGGTAGTTTGGCAGTGCCGATGGCTTGTAATTGTCCGGGACGCAAGGGTCGCGTCGAAATAGCCCTACGGTGTGTAGCAACTGTATTATATGTATGTATGTATATATGCTTTTGAGAGGCTGGAATATAAGTTTGCGGAGTTCAGAAGCCTAAAGTATAGTAGCAACGAGGCGTGTTGCTGAATTTTAACGGTATAGTATTATTCATCCCCGAGGCTTATTTTTCTCGAGTAATATTTAATTTTTTTGTTTTTCGTTTCTGCGAAGATTAAGAAAAGAAGAAGATTAAAATTAATCCCCGTTTAGCTCTTGGTACTTTACATCTTGTGACCGAAAGATGTCCAATTTTTGGAAAAACTACTTGTCGTTTATCAAAATTAGTCTGTTAATAATATATTTTTTCTTAAATTTTATTTGTTTAATTGTTTCACAAAAGTATTATAATTAAAAATTTTTAATTAACAAAAATGAAATTTTATCCTTATTTCCAGACATAACAATATATATGATACAAAAAGCAAAAACTCTTGGATAAGAAATAGGAGTTTATTCGGAATCAGAACCACCCTCAAACTATCGAATTCATAAAAGGAGAGAAAAAATTGTTATAGAATATTATATAAATATTTGATAAAGGTTTTATAAAGCGGTCTACCTCTGATTTTTCAAACCCAGCCTCTATTATTCACTT
Organism: Torymus texanus; assembly: GCA_036873485.1. Taxonomy (NCBI): domain Eukaryota; kingdom Metazoa; phylum Arthropoda; class Insecta; order Hymenoptera; family Torymidae; genus Torymus; species Torymus texanus. The sequence continues at coordinate 7,714,224 of JAYJLV010000001.1, read as the reverse complement.
ATATACACGAGTCGTTTTGATCATGATTACACGCCTCTAGCATCTTACTTTATCATCCCCATAATTAATAGTTTATACCATTACTATAACTGTCTCGTTATGTATAAATTTGTTCACAATCTTTTACCTTCTGCAACTCGCCATCTCTCGTCTCTCTCTGCAAATTCAGGCCACTTAGAGAAAATACTTGTTCATCTAAATTTGGTTTTCACGAGATATTGGAACCTGTTACCCGACCGCATCATTCGATTAAATATTGTATCAACATTTAAATCTACGTTGCGCTTGCTTGTTTTTAACTATTGATAGAGTTTTATGCGTTTTATCGTCATTACGAAATTTTAATTGTCATTATGTGTATACATTTAGTCAGTTTAATGTGAAATAAATAAATGAAAAAAAAAAAAAGAAATCACGATTTTAATTGTTCAAATCAAAATTCAAATAAGAGTGACGTTATTACATTTAAATTAAATAAATAATAGAAAAGAGAAGAAACCGAAGTCTGAAAGAACCGTCCAAAGCATTTAAAAATGATTATCTCTAATTGAAAATTGGTAAATTGTAGACGTATGCAATTTTGATGGAACTGAAAACTTAAAAAATACGTGTCAAATAATTTTTGGAGAAGAATACTGCTATTTAACTTGTAAGTGTTCGATGACATAGACATACTCGAACGATCTGATTAGAGGTGGATTCGACCCTTAGTATATAATTTTTCATATATTTACGAGTAGATATTAACATGTACAATATCGGTCAAAACGATGTTAAGGAAAAGTAAAATCTATCTTTTGTTAAAGTAAAATTGGCTTTACATTCTAACATATTAAAATTGTTTTAAAATAGAATTTATCCATTCAAAACGATATGTTTTTCAATGAAATTACAACTTTTTAACCGTAGCATAAAATTTCTCTACAAGCTACACGTCATCCTTCGCTCGACCATTCCCGCAATTATGCATCGTTGTGGCACAATTAAAACTTGTCCTACCAAAGACTGCACACATAGGCATGCTAACGCACGAATACACGCCCAACTGGAAACACTCACTACTATGCAGTGTGTCCCATTCGAGGTTGCCTACTGCTCAATCGAAAAGTCGTCGTCGTCGTCGTAGTCATCGTTTGTGCCTCTTCCTCACCTGGCTTCACCCTCCAATTTCCCTTGCGCGCCCGCGTGAACGGATCGAGTGGGTACACACTCGAGTTAACGACTTTATCCCCGAGGAAAGCGAGAAACGTTAAGCTATATGGTGTGCAGGCAGGCGGGCCTTTTCGCCAGATGGCAAGGATGGAAGGAAGGAAGGATGCCGCGACGGGGATTAACAAGTTTTCGAAAATTAATTACATTGGAAGGCGTTGAAGAAAAGCTGATATTGCGATGCTGAACTCGATGAGGGATAACTCGAATTATCTGATGAGTCAAGGCAACAGTGTAGCTTGTGGTATAAATGCGATTTTTTCAATGAAAGATTTTATATATATATATATGTATATATATATGTATTCTTTATTCTATGTTGTTTCTGTGTTGTGTCTGTTTTACATTCAGATTCCATTAATGATTGAATTATGAATTTCGTTCATTTTTATTGACAGGCATTATTGAATATCTGTCATATTATGCAAAACATATAATAAGGTGAAAATTAAGGGAATTAAAAAACTTTTAAAAACTTAGAAATAGTTAGCCAAAGCAAAGTTATTTGATTAGTACAGAACATTTTCTTTATTAATTGATTTTTCACTATTTTGCACAGAAATCAAAACTAATATAGGAACAATATGGGAGATATAAGTATTGGAAAAAGTATTGAACGTGTATGAGACATACATGGCGCCAAAAATGTTTATCCAATATTTCGTCTATAGATTCGGCAATATATTGTATATTGACAACATAATATTTATTAAACTTAAAAAGGATATTATTCGTATTATAATTTCACAAAATAAATAGATAGTGTTAGAATAGCAAATTATTTCTCTTTATTATCTTAGCAAGTTAAAAAGATATATGTATATATATATAATCTTCTATAGTCACTTGAAATGGAAGGTGAACATGAATTAAATTTTTGATAGAATAATAGATTAAGTTACAACATGCACACATATAAATGAGATAATCCTTAATTGAATTATTATATCATAACAATCTCAGAAATAGAATCTTGACAAAGTGTAAATATTTTTTGAAAATTTTCTCAAGATTTTTTATACATCGGATGTCTTAGATCCACTCACGAAGTTGATAACATGAGTGAAATCTACAGGCTCCGCAATCTAAAATAGAGAGATGGTATTAGTTTGACCTTTTCACATCAATATTTCATAGTTTGTTAGCCTTACATTTTAACACTCTTCATTATTTGATTGATTTTCATTAAAAAAATTCAAAGCTCGATATATTTCACTCTTCTTTTAAAATATTATGATGAAGAACGTTTTTTCACAGGATACGGTTGACTAATTGAATCAGGGAGTGCAATACTTACCGACTCCTCTATTGCGTCCAGTAAAAAAATAAATACAATGAATTATCGAAAACGAAGAGTGCACTCCTCTAAGCTTTTTAATGCGCAAACGATATGCCGTAACCCGAGGTCAAAATAATTAGGTGCTTTTAGGAAAGTTTGAACAAATTTGGAGAATAATGTCATTATTTTGTTCAAACTTTACTAAAAAACAACTAATTATTTTGACCCCGGGTTACGGCATATCGTTTGCGCATTAAAAAGCTTAGAGGAGTGCACTCTTCATTTTCGATAATTCATTGTATTTATTATTTTACAGGACGAAATAGAGGAGTGGGTAAGGTAGGACTATGCCATCCCGTTGATAATTATAATACAATATTTTGAAAGATAATATAGGCGAGTTTGTAAACGGCACCAACAGTACTAAAGTAATGGTATAATTTGATTATTTCCGTTACGTTAAATATCTAATAACCTATAACTTCATTTGATGCCCGCGTGAAAATATTATATGAGATCTCATATGAAATCGTAATTGAAATCTCATGTAGATCTTGTAGATTTCAAACATATGAGATCTCATGTGCAGTTTTAATTAATTAATAAATAATTTATTTTTAATGTAAAAGTATGAATA
>JAYJLV010000001.1:7670982-7688202 GCA_036873485.1 Torymus texanus | reverse complement strand
TCGAGATAATCCATAAACATCGACTTTTACTCTGGTGAATATATAAGGCCCTCCCGGGGAGGTCGTGCCTAAAAATAGAAACCATAGCTAGCTATCCTGATGTTATGTTAGTCAAGAGATTCGATTGTAAGACTATATGATTACACTGTTACTTGGCAGTTGTATATGAGGAATTTTACAGGTAATTCGCACTTAGAGGATTTAAAAATGTACAGGCATTTTAAAGTCACACCTCTGTAACTAAATTTTTCTCGTCCTTTAGGTCATACAGTATACGAGAAAATTTTCCAATACTCTAAAACAAAACAGTCTTGTGACACAGTTTTAACCACATATTCATTTTTTTCTTACGGAAATTTAACATGGGAAAAATAATCGGAAAAGTGACACTCCTGACTAATAAATATAAGTTCCTACCTACAAGTGACGAACATTTTTCCACAATAAGTCTAAAGAAGGTGTGACATACCGATTACAACTATGTAACATACCATAATAAATATGCAAAATTTTTTTATTTTTCATTTCAAGAATTTTTGAAGGTGTCGTTGAAATTTTGACTCAAAACTTTCTAAAATATTCCAGATACTTTTAAATTACATAGAACAAGCGAATTTGCACGTAATTTTAACGATTCTGAATTTAAATTAAAGCCCTATTACTATCTTCTGCTCTAATTCTTTTCTTGTGACCGTTATTCTTTCATTTTCCCTCGTTAAATTTCCGGTAGGTATTCAGTGTCGGAAAAATTTTTCTCATCGATAATATGATTTAAAGGAGGAGAAATATTTTTTTTACAAAGGTGGATCTTTAACTTTTTTTTCAATATGTAGCGCGGACTAATACCAAATGAGTGTAAATTAAATAATCTACGGTAGCTGATAATTCGTTGCGTAAAATAAAAAAAAATCAATAATTTATTATTCTTTTATGCAGAATTATAATATGTGTGAAATATTTACTATTTTTAGTTACTGTGAAAAAACAAATTAATCAGTTTACTATTCACTCATCCTATATTTAAATGAAACGCGCATAATAATGATCCAGCATCTGTTGAAAGCATCCGTAGCTCAAATTAGCGACTGGAGTCGTCTCCTGTCGGACGCCACTCGAACTACGCACATTTGAAATATTTTAGCATTGAAAATGAAGTTATTTATAGCCACAGAAAATGTTTATAGCCATGTAAACATTATATAATTTACGAGTTAAACCGGAAAAAATTTCATCTCGATTATATACTCCGCATACGTGCTATCAAGTGTAGTATATATAATTTTTAACGTTATTTTTATTCTATAATTGAACAAAATTAAATGACTTGTTTCATTTAATAGCGTCAATTGCTTCCTGATTACGCACAATCGTAGTTTTTTTAGTTTTTATTCCTGTTGCTCCGATATCTGACAATAGAATAATTTCTCAAATTCTCGTAATTTTTTAAAAACAACCGTTAAAATCCGATTAAGAATAAAATATTTGTTTTTTTTTTTAAATAGAACAACTTGCGTTATTTCACAAACGCAAGATAAACGTACAAGTAAATAATATTATCAGAACATAAATTATCATATATTAATACCAGCTATTGTATTATTATATAATCATGTCACAAATGTCATAGTATTTCATTTAAAAAACGTTTGAAGAAAGTATCATCGCAGAACGACGATAAAACCATATATTATACGTATTACGTTTTTTTTTTCAACGTATTGTCACTCAAACTATTTTCATTCTTTCTAGAATATGGAACTTCCCATTCCGCATTCAGAAGGTTTATCTCTCCTCACATTCTATAATACACTTCCCGCAATCTTCACATGAATATTCATGAACCAACCATAAATATATAATTATCATATAATAATAAGATATATCTCCAGCTCCAATCTCCAAATACACTGTGCACCCGTCTTATGTCAAACGGTCGCACAGTACCATTCGAACGTTATATTCTTAAAAAATGTTGAACCTTATTCGTACCACAATTCATATCCACATTATTCCCATCACATTATACTTTCCATTTCCAATTTCAATTTCCACATAGTCTACACACACATCATTATATATGTGTCTACAAGAACCGCCGCAGCGTCGCGCTATAATCGTCCAACGTCGTACCCTCGTCCGTTGGTTTGCGATCTCAGTCCGAACCATCAGTTCAGTGACTTTCGCGCTCTCAGCGGCGCGATACGATGCGATATAGGACGTATACAACACACCACAACAGACCGCCCGCGTGCGTTACGCCGAGGGGGAGAGCTAGGTGTCGTGGTGTACGGTAGGATAGCCTTTTAGTTTAGCTAGTCTCATAGTGCCAGAGAGAGCGAGAGCGAGAGCGCGAGAGAGAGAGAGAGAGAGTGAGGCAGAGGCTAACTGCTTCTGCTGCTGTTGCTGCTGGCGATGTGCAGTGTATAGTGTTTAGCTGAATACGCACGCATATAGCATAGCACTACGTATCGTACGTACGGCTGCGGCGACTAAGTACGGGCGTAGATGTGTGTATATGCGTGTGGTGTGTGTGGCGTTATTTAAAAATGGCGGACGCGTCGCCAGCCGACACCTCCTCCACCGTCCCGGATTACTGTAGCTCGGTGAGCGACGACTTATCCTCGGAGAGGTCCTCCTGTGTCAGTACCACTGAGTATATTATTGGAGGACAGAGGCTGCCGCACGACTACCACAGGCGACAGCCCGAACGCAACATACTCCAGAAGCTGTTCTCGCGCGAGGTAGGCACAGAGAAAGAGAGAGAGAGGAATCGATTTCGGAATAAAAAAAAAACGTTTACTCGCGATGAGAATGTGTGGGTGTGGACATAGATGCCTGTAGATTTGCGAGGAAGATGGTTGAGACCTTGGGAGGTTTTTTTCTCCTGTGAGGGCTAAGAGAAGCCAGGTCGAGTGTCTCGAGAGATGGCTTTCAAGGACTCGAGACGCGCGGCGGTGGCGGTGGCAACGTCGATGATTAGCCGAGGGTTAAGGATGAAGGGGGAAAAAATGGACTTTTTTTCGGAGCGAGAGATTTATTGATTTTTGGGGGGTCGATGATGCCGGGAGGATGGATTCGTCGCGAATGTATATAGCTTTTGTGGCGGAGAATGATGAGGCATTTCTCTTTGTCGTTTTGGAATTTGCTCGTTTTCGAGATTTTTTGGTCCTGCGCATTTTGGAGCACCATTCTAAGGCTCTGCATGGTTTGACAAAATACACTTTGATAATACTTTGTTGTTCGTGCTCAAGTGTATTTTGCTGGGTGTGGAAGTAATTCTGATGGAACAAACTTGTTTAGAAAAAATTTTATGCACAAGTTTGTATTTTTTTTTTTTTTTTTTTTTTTTCATTTTGGAACAGATTGCTCCGTTTTCTTATTTTACTACCAATTGACACAATATTCTTGTACAATCTAGATCAGAGGTTCAATAAAACAGCACAACAATGCTCCAGAGGAAAGACTATACTCCACAGTACCTCCATGGCGACGTATGTCACTGTTACAAGTTATTCCCAAATCAGCTTTGCAAGTGGGGTATGTAGAATTCAATGGATGTGAAATGAACAACCACAATACCAAGCAATTCTTATGCTCTAATCAATAATTTTTTCAGGCATATTTTTATGGGGCTCACACAATGCGGACGATTTTTACTAACATATACTTACAGTTATAATATTGATGTTGGAGTTTTGGGAGGTTTTAAGTACTATTTACATTGGTGGGCTTTCACTCCGAATAAAGTAGCTAAGAAGGTAGCTGAAGTTACTCTGTTTGGTAACTACAGTATCCATAAAGAGCTTACTATTGTTATTGCTCAGTGGCCAACTGAAAGAAATAAATTAGTAATACATGGCTTTTGGTAAGGCAAACAGCAATCAATACTGTGTTATTGATATTTCTCTAACTCTATTAATAATGTATATATTTTTGCAGTTCTAATTATCAAATGCATTCTCAGCAAACAGATAAAGCATTTGTAACTATAACAACAGTTCCATCACTTAATAATTGTATAGATTGCCAAAGTATAGCATCATCATATGAAGAAGATGGTTAGTATTTTTGTGTTCAAAAAGCTCTCACAAGTTTTTACTTTATTGAAATAAATTTTATACATATATAATTTTTTTTTCTCCAGATTTGGCAGCCAACTGGGATTCCTGTGTACGATGCAACTGTCTGCAACATGGGCTCACAGTACACACAACCTATGAAGTGATGTCACCTTATCCAAAATTTCGTGCTCTTGTATGTTTGAATTACACCAATCACATTGTGGTTAACACAGGAAATTTCTTACATGTGCTCAGGGTGGATTTGGAAAACATCAAACCAGAGAGACAAAAAAGTTCTGAAAAACAAGACTCTTCCCTTGTTGACATGGAACAATTAGATGTGATCAATATCAATGAAAATGAAGAATCAAAGGCTGAACAGTATGATAGTTTAGATGACAAAGGTTTAACTCTAGATAGTAGTTCTGTGGTTTCTCCGAAATGTGACTCTACAATAACAGACTCTGATTTTAATGATGAGATACAGTGTAGAGATCGGATAGAAAGTGAACATTCTATAAATACCTCTAGCAGCACTCAAAGCGATTATGTCTGTGATAATAATAAGTCTAGTATTAGTCTGAATGATAGGATATGTAATTGTATGGACAATTTGCAGTGTCATTGTGGTAATTCCAGTTATTCAAATTCTCACTCAGAGCAGCAGCAAGCAATCTCTGTGAGGGATAAAATTTTACAAGACTTTTGTGAGGACATGTCACAAGAATTAAGTATAGGAACGGACCTCATAACGCTGGTCAAGCATCCACCCTGCTCTCCCAGATCTACACCCCAGAGGATGCCGGCAGATCTGAAACCCGTCTCTTGGTCGCTGCCTATACTAACGCCTCCATCCGACATCTTGAAAACCCGTAATTCCGAATCTAGTCACAAAAACTCTTCACAGCCCAGTCCTTCTCAGGGTATTAACGTCACGTCAAAAAGTTCGCCCCTTCATAGTTTTTCGCTAGGAACAACGTCGTCCTCCCCTCGTCTTATGTCGCCACCAGTCACAAGGTCATTCAGGTATTATACAACGGCTATTTACTTTACATGTAATTATGTACGCACACGTAAAACGATCCTCCTACATTTGACAAAATTCAATACGAATTCTTTATAAAAATAATAAGCAATAAGAGAGAGATTCATGGTACCGACTATCAAGCATAATTTCTCTTTTTCTAACGGTATGGTGTCGAAATTAGGGCACGGCGCTCCGATATCTAATACCATTTTATCGGATAAATTCTACGTCTAATATTTAAACTCACTATATAGATCAATAAAACTACGTGAGAAAATAGAATATAGAAATGTTAATTTTCACGAACTCTCTTCTTTATTTTCCAATAACTGTAAATAGTGAATTTGTCTACTAGTATCAGGTAAGATGTACAGTCCATACAGATGTACAGGAATACATTATTAGTCCTGAATATCTGAATACTAATTCTCCTTCTCCTAACGCAAAATTTTCTCGTGGAAAAAGGCATTTATTTCCGTTTCGTAACATCAGAATTCGAGCATCTATCTTATTACATTTTAGCCCGAGTGGATCGTTTTTCGGAGTACTTATACGTAAAATGAAAAAAGGTACATGATAACACCTTTCCACCACCCAACACTTAAATTATAATTCCCATATCTACAGGCATTCTCGAAAACGAGCGATGATCTCGCCAACGCGGAGCTCGCAGCCTCGTACGCGCGCCAGTCACAGGTTGGCGAATCTCGAGGCCGCAGAGAAGGCTTACGAGTTTACGGACGAGTCGTTAGAAACGTGCGAGAAGTTGAGCTCGTTTCGTAAACGACGACTAGCCGACAAGAAATACGAGTTTTGCGATGAAGCCGAGGACGCCGAAAACATAGTTCCTTTCAAGCACATACGCGATCAGTCCAAGCAGTCGTCGCAGCACAGAGGCTGTGCGATATTATCACCGGTTGCCTCGCCACTGCCCAACAGCAGACGCCATCAGCACGATACGGAGTCACAACAGCAGCAGCAACAGAGCGAATCCGAGGAGTGTGGCTCGTTGGATTCCCATGTACTTAGCGACGTCTCTACTGATACGAGTTAGTGCTATTCAGCTTTTTTTCTTTTAATTAAAAATTGAAAATAAATGTTAGCGTAACATCTTATTAAATTTAAAAGTACTACGGTAGTAAACAAAAGATTATAAACAGTGTAGTATTTTTCTTTTTAAAATTTTTTGTTAAGAAAATAATAACTGTACATTGCTGTGGTGGATAGTAGTTTGATAATAATTTAAAAAAAAAAGAGATAGAGATTGACGGATTATTTTTTAGGCAAAACTATGAATTTTTTGTTACAGCTGAGAAAAATGTGTTACGACCACTTAATCAAAATCAATTGCCTAATATCTGCCGCGAACGGTCTAATAAACCTTGTTTAAGCAATATCTCGCCTCTAGTTCCTAAAGCTACATGGCCATATCCTACGAAGAAGATAAAGTGTACGTCGCATTTTAAGCGTAGCTACATTGATTTAGATGACGAGAGAACATCAGTTATTACCGACGTTGAAGGTAAAGTAGATTTTTCACGTATAAATTCAATAACCCAATAATCTATAAAACAAAGCTAATACATAGTTATTTTCATTCTTTTCTAGACGAAGAAACGGGTGGATATCCGAGCTATCAGTGTGTGCTTCCTATGCAGGTTCATGGAGCCGATTATGCTCAAATGGGAATGATAAGTAATGCCAAAGCAACGAAACTGGTGAGTTTCAGATATTTCATTATCGCTTCGAGTGACTTTCAAATAATTTAAATAAACGTGTGAAATATGTCTTTTCAGAATGTACCGTGCGTTTCAATACATCAGATGAGTTTTGACATTGAATTATTTTCTCACCATATCGCAGACTGGCAATGTAAATTATTTAAAAAAAAGTATTGGCACTGTAGTGACTACGACATAGAAATCATCGACATATGCGCTCTCAGTGGAGACATAATTCTTTTACTTATCATGAAAATTCAAACAAGCGAACAAAGTAGCCAGGGACAATGGTTCGTACTATAGACTATTTTGTTTAGTTGATTAAGTTTCGTGCACAACTAATTTTGTATAAAAATTTTCAGTACGGACGACAGAAAACAGTATGTCACTGGCTGCAAATTTACGTGGAACATTGAATCCAATCAATGTAGGATAACGGGAATTTACCGAATGAAAGAAGTCAAGCCCGATTCTGTACGTTCGGAAAAATCTCACATCGGATCTCCTAATATACCATGGAACCCAACGAAGCTCATAGCGCCACAAATGAGACAGACAATTCAACAGCCTTATGCTCGCCACATTCGTTACATAAGCAACGAATTAGTTTTAGCAGGTTTGTTTATTTATTCTCGTATATTAATTGAAATATTTTTGCAACTAAGTATTTTTATTATAAATTACACAGTAACAATTGTTAAAAACAGTTTTTTAATTACATTAAAATTGTGAATTTCAGATGAATCGATCACAACTTTAAAGGACTTGGATAACCTCATAGAATTTTATATGACGGCGATGCCTAATTGTTCTTAAGTAAAATAACTATTGAAATAGAATTAATAAATTATTCACGAAAAGACAAAAATCATTGTTTTTTTAATGTTAATATTTTTTTGTAAATTTGCTAAAGCGCATTTCTTTGTACATTATATTATACATGAAACATTGATCTCTTAGATCATATGTGACTATATTGGTTATAAAAATGTAGGTGAAAAAATTTACTTCCATTTTTTAGCTTAGTATTAAGTGATAAACAACTTTTTTAAATATATAAATGATAATGTCAGGCAAGTACCACTTGTAATTCATTTAATAATCGATTGTCATTTTTTTACTTTACGGTACAATCACTATGAAAAAACGGAATATTTTGGTCCCTAAAAGAAAGATGTGCAGAAATGTGATAATATAATTGTAATTGCCTTTGGTATCTAAATTCAGTCTACCAAATGATTCCTCACAAAATGTAACGTCTAGCTGATGTAATTATCACAGCAAGTTATATTTGTTAATAAAATGTACGTGTATAGAGCAATAATTTTAGTGATTAATTTTTTATGTTAAAAAAAATACATATAGAATTAAGAAAATTAAGTTTTTTTAATAAATATTTTTCCTTGAATATATATATATAATAATATTCTTGATTTTACAAGAATCATATATACTTGGTACTTCTCACATGGTTATTAATTTTTTCGAAAATACTTTGTACATATATGGTAATTAAAATTAAGGAAAAAAATTAATAACCACGGGCATTCAAAATCTTATTAATTATAATAATGTGAAACAAATAAATTTAACAAACACTTAAACGAATACTCTGGTCGGTGGGCTTGAAGTAGAATCTGGTTCATTAGTGTCTATTTTAACAGAAGACAATGCTTCTTCCCAAGCACTTGTACATTGCTGATAATGTGCGATTTGTTGATCAGCCATACTTATGAGAATTTTTTTGAGATCTGCTTGTTTTTCTATGTTCCATCTTTCTAGATCACTTCTTAAATTTTCATTTGCACATTCTAATCTGTCTTGTAGTACCTCAACAACTTTAGATATACGTGGAATGGTCTGGGATAATCTGTCTATTTTTTCGTTATTTGTCTCAGTTTTCCAAAACGAATTATCCCAACGTCCAGGAGTTCCGTTACCGGAACCGATAATCTATAAAATTAACGTTTATAATTATTTATTATTCATGATGAGAATATTTTTTAATAAAAAGTATTAGAAATTTGATTTTCAAGAACTCCAGTTATCAATATTTGCATAGTTACATAAAGTTTAATTGAAAAAAAAATGTTTTAAGCAGAATGGACTCCTCCAACTTACTTGCTCTCTTTCTGTCCTTCTTTTTGTCAGTTCTTCCACTGTCATTTCGTATTCAATTTGCATGGCATCTCTACGTGTTAAGGCATCTTTCACAGCATCAATATATGTAATATATTCTCTTTCTTCATGACCAGAAGAATTTAACAACTTTTGGTGGGCTGCTGCATTAGATTCAACTGCTTGTGCAACTGCTTGCAAAGTTTTTGCAAGTTCTGGTTCTGAAGTTGCCCAAAGTGTAAATATGGGATGCAGTTGATGCAGCTCAACTAAATAATCTAATATGCAAACATTTAGTTATCAAAACTTAAAAATACATAGTCAAAATATGATTAAGTCTTTAAACAGTAATCCATACCTTGTCTTTCTTTCTGTATACGACGACTAATCTTATCTATGGTACCTAATTTTTCACTTAATGATGTGCAATATTCTCGAGCTTGTTCAAACTCTAAGTAACGTTGTTTCAAACCACCACTTCCAGTGATGCTTTGTAATGAGTCAGTCATCTTACCAATGACGTTTCCTCGATTTTTACGATGAACTACAAATTCCTACAAATTATAAAAATCATTAGATTTGTCATTAACTTCAATCTGCAATTGTTCCACCTCAAATGAACTTACTGCAGGTTTGGCAGTGAGAAACACGTGAAAGTTCTTGTCACAGCTCAGTATAGGATGATTAACCATACGATTTAGAAAAATATGCAACAACTTCATTCTAGCTATGATAAATTCTTTAGAGTAACGATCCAGCTGAGCGAGGAGTGAATGTTTACCAGGCATTGGCTGCAATAAGATATTTATAAATATAATTGGCCTATAATAGAACTAGCTATCTTATCAGCTGCATGTAAATATGGAACATATGCGTTTTACCGGAATTATGTGAGCAGGGTAGCTCTCTACCAGCTTTTGCCTTAGCCATATGAAATCATTGTACCGCCTGCGAACAATGTATTCTCCTTCCTCAAACTCAGCTCTTGTCGACTGCAAAGAAACAACCAGTACACAATCATTAAACCACCAATTCACCCGAGCTGTCAATAATTAACACATAGACATATACCTTAGTCGTGATGCGAAATGTGATATACGTCTCGAGCGTCTCTACGTGCTTCTGAGGATTGTCAACTTTCACCTGCAAGTCGCGTGTGTCGCTGCTGAGATCAGACGGCTCCTCCTGTTCCGGGAACGTAGAAAAGCTCTCGATCGATGGCGAGGCCACCTATCAAAAATCAATAGATCACCACATTAACAAACATGATACACAACAGTTGCAGCCCATCCTCAAACAAACAATATAGACCCATAAATACCCTTCACGAGGTTAGATCTGCTTATATACCACTCACCACAGAGCCTTCAACAGAGGTGCTATCATTGGACAGTAGCTCATCCTTGGCACCGAGCATCGGGCCAACTTCGAGCACTGCGGAATTACTCTCCGTCGTCGGGCTAAGTATACGTCCGGCCTCCTCGGACTCGATCTCCGTCGGCGTCATCATTCTCACTGCAGTGTGACAGACTTGCAAACTGTTGCTGCTATACTACTGCTATCTTCTCCACCTCCTCTCCCCGTGCAGCTATATAAGTTGTACACACCTGTAGGTATTGTAACGGGACGCGCTATATAACGCACGCGACAGCTATACAACTTTCTCTCTCCCACGCGCGCGCGCGAGGGCGGATGGACAACGGATGGGCGTACGATGTGTGTACAATATTATGTTTGTTTGGAGACGCGCAAGCCCCGTGTGTATACGTAAGTATATATACTGTCGTGTCAGATGTGAGGAGGTGATAATGATAAACGTCAAACGCGCGCGCGCGTCAAAGTGTGTATACTGGCCGCAGCACCACCGCCGTTGATCGATCCACGCGCGCGCCGCGGTACTGCGGTAAATATATCGAGTGAGCGCTGCATGCGTGCGTGTATGATCACGAGACCATTGTGTTATACAGATATGCGACTACTCGAGACGTTCGCGCGATATGTGATGCGGTTATTCGCAGTAATAACATATACTTAATCTGATATAATGTATCGTCGAGAATATTTTGGCTTTGAGAGAGAGTATAAAAATGAAGATGCGAGAAGTAATGAATCAGAGTTGTAGATTGGACAATGTATAACGCGCAAAACTGTCCCGTTTCAAACAATATACTTGAGCTTTTAGTAGAAGCTTCCGGTACCTCGTGTACGCGACCGCGGCAAAAATTCAAACTGCTGCAAGTTCGCCAATTCTCGCACAGTATATGCTATATTTTATTACCTCTACCTCATATGTATATACCTATACATCGCCGCAACAAAAAATGAAAGTCGCCGAAAAAACAACATCGCATCGTACCACCATTTCTCGCTCTCTCTCTCGCTCTCGCCCAACCTCTCAGACGACGCGCGTTGACGAGCAAAATATTTTTCACCCTTGGAAACGGTATCTCCGGGATACCCACGCGCGACATTGTAGTCGAATTCAAAAAGCGATATACTCCACGTAAACACTGTGTGGGTGTTTGTTTGGGAAGTGTGCAAGTATATATAGATAGATATATACGGTGTGCGCGAGTGTGCGAAAAGAGGTCAATGAGCCGTTGGAGGTCCACGGAACTCGAAGAGTTCCTTGGTGCTGGAACCGATGAGGAGATTTTCGTTCTACCGGGCGTCGATGGTAAGGTTGGGGACGACCGGCTGGAACTTACGGTCGATGACGGGAATTATCTCGTGCTAGAGAATGGAGATTTCATTGGGCATGGTAAGTTTATACTTTAATATATGTATATATCGGTTGTTCTAACTTTTTTTTATGATTTTTTTATCAATGCTATATTTTTATTTTTTTGCGGTTATTGGTAATATGCTCTGTATTATTATTTTACATAGATATAGTTTAAAAGAATAATGCTGGTTAGGACACATTTTTCATGATTGAAAAGTATTTTTCAAAATCAGTTAGTTCTATATTTTCAAATTCGGTGAAAATTAACGAAAACGTTTTTCGTGTTGCATGGTTTATAGAAATGCATTTCGGCAACTGTTGTGACCAAATTTTCAGATTTAAAATGAGTATAATAATCAGCAAGATATGAGAAATTTTAACTAAAATGCACATCAATTGTTTTTTTTTTCTTCTTTTTATTAAAGTACACTTTTCAAGTTGAAATACACATATCTCAATTCTACAAAAATATTTTACGGAAAACAACCTACTTTCTTTCTACCTAAGTTATGCATTTAAACATATGGTATAATCTTTATAAGTATACATAGAAATAAACTAAAACTACCTATTATTAATAACTTTATTTATCATATAGTTATCATATCATATATATTTAATTTTATAAAAACACTTTAAATTCGTTACAACGACCTACAAATTGTAATCTTGCTTTTTACCACTACAATACTTCAATACTTCATTAGCATATTACTATCGTCATAAGTCCCTCTCTTTCTTATCTCCACAGTCTCTAGAACCGAATTCCATATAGACAAAAATTTCGTGGTAAAAATTACTTTTTTTTTTATAGTCAGAATTTCTCGTTAGGCAGCACCGTATCTTGGAAGCGTATTATATATTTCGTTCTAGCGAAAATTGTAATACTTCAAATTCTAAAAATGTACAATATAGAGACTATCTTTCGTCCAAAACGAGTTTATTTTAAGCATTGCCTCAGATATATGTATGTCATACGTATATTGTGCGTATGAACAAGTGACTCAATTATCTCAGAAATTTTTCACCAGAGCCTCGTCGAATTAAAAGTACATGATGGCCTTGTATTTAGCTACATTGTAAAATACAAAAATACCGGATCATATAAATTTTTGAAAAAATCGATTTTTAAACATTTTATTTATTTATATATTGCAAATGCAATTCTTTTTTTTTTTATATATTTGTACTACAACAAAAACTACAAAATAACAGCAATTTTTACAATACATTTATAACAATCGTTATAAAAATACGAATCCCTCGGCAACTACCATCGAAAATAATAATTTTTCTTCCCGCAATCCCATCCACATTCCCACCATTTATTTTTGCTATATAATCCCCGGAACAACTTCTCCGACTGTCTCGCTTATCACCCCATAGGCGCGTGCAACGCCGGAAACTTGCGGGTGCATCGCGCGCACGCGATAAAGACCAGCAGCAGCGGCAGCGAGCCATGCGCATGTTGCAGCAGAGCTACAGCCACTTGCCGCTTATACATACCTGTATATATATACGTATATACATTAATACGACGCGCGATGTGCTGTACGCGGGCTGCGGGGGATGCAAACAAGTAGAGTTCCGCCGCTGAGAGTATAAACGGAGGTTGTCGCCATACTGCGCCGCGAGAAAATCAATAACGTTGCGACACAAGTACCTTGTACCATCTAAACGAACTTTGATGAATTCTTAGCTCAAACGGATGTATCAATCAATCTCAAGGAACTATTTATATCGGTTAAAGTCAGTTGAAAAAGTTAACCTATACTCGAGAACCATTTAAATCCTCGCTTGTACTCGTCGCCTATCCCCCCTTCTCCTTTCTCTTACCAAGAGGAATCTGAAAGATGGCGGTACCGCGTGGTCACTCACATCCGTACTGTTCGGTATGGACCCTAGCGATGCCGTAGCCAAGGCGACGTCTCTTTAGCTTACTTAGCAGACAGACTGCGTGTGTTGTGCACGGCTGCTCTGCTGCTGGCCGGGTGGTGTGAGTGTGTGTCGGGTCCACGTCGTCGTCGTCGGGCACGCGGGGACCGCGGCCGTAGAACCCGACGTAGCGCCTGCTGTACACGTCTCCTGGGTGACACGCGTGCAGCTGTATTGTATAAAGGCGCCAAGAAAGAGAGAGAGAAAGAGAGTGGCATTCATGAAGGCAGGTAAGAGACGCGCAGTTGAAAGAGAACGAGTGAGCGAGCGAGTGAGATAGAGAGAGAAAGAAAGAAAGAAAGAAAGAAAGAAATCGTTTCGTAATGACTCGGTGGTGTAGGTGCGGACGAGAGAATGTGTGTATGGCGTGTCCTCTGCTTTAGGGCGCTCTCTGTATTATACTGTAGAAGAAGAGAATGTCTGTGAAGGTGCGAGAATTCTTGCTTGATTAGTTAGCTCTGCGCTCTGCGCGTATTGTTGTTGCAGTAGTAGTATATTACTGTATATGTATGCATGGATGTGATGTATATAGGTATATAGGTAGCGGATCCGCGCTACTTTCGGGACGTGTACGTCGCGGGGGTGCTAAGATTAGCAGACCACGCGCGCACGCGATTTGAGGAATCCTTTTTTTGTACGATGGTTCGGTTTTATGGTTTGGTATAGAGCTTAGTAATAGTTATATAGGGTTCGATAGTAAAAATACGAATGCAGATGTATTCTAAAGTTGAAGTCAGACTCGTCGAGAAATTTAATTGAAACTGATGCGAAAAGTGTGAATTGATGATATTAGCTAGTTTAGTTTTTGGTACACTGAGGAACGGAGTATGGTTGTTTATTGTTGTTGGTAGATAGGTATTTAATTTTTTAATAAATATTTAAAACGGATGAAAATGTTAAATTGATGTTTAAATTTATATGAACGTATTTACAGTACTTACACGTCGATATGAGTCAATAGTGTTTTGTTTTTCACGTGAAAAAAAAAAATTTTACAATTTACATCTTTAATTAATTTTTCGGTTACATTGAGCTATTAAAAGAAATAAGAATAGTGTAGATTGAACAATTTCGTAAAGTCAATTAACATTTCAATAACAAGATCAACTTAACTGTTTTGATGAATCTAAAAAAAATTTAAACCTGATAGATAAGAAAACAGATTTCTATATAAATTTCTACTCTTTACGATTTATATATTTCATAAAAATTTATTGAAACCATATATACATCTACCAAAAATAGTATTTGCTGAAGTAACAAATAATTTGATTAAAACCCAAATTTATTTTCTTATATCTAATTTATAGGATTACAATAAATTCATTTTAATATTAAGTTTAACAGTCGGATCTGAATATGGTGTAATCTTAATCTTCCATCGTCAACATAACGAAGTTTGAAACGTTAGTCATCGTAACTAAACTGACGATTAATAATTCTTATACTCTTCATACATGAACGCCAGATCAGAGTTGTTAAGACTATAAAGACTTATCTTCTATTCTAGAAAGTGTTTATTGCGGTTTACATCTCTCGAGTAAGGTCAAATGAAAATGATGTTTTGAAAACTTAACAAGATATGTTTTAAATTTAATCGTCAAGAGACCGATTTTCGAACTGTTATAAGACTTCACGCTAATTTTCTTTCTTTATTTGTCTATTTGTACTTTTATCATAAAACGATAAACGCATATTTAATACTGATAAAAATTTGCTCCACGTATAGAACGTTGTTTCATATTTATCTATATTAAGCTATAAATTTTTTTATACATAAGTATAAGCAGTTTTTGAGTGATAAAAAAATGCAATCATTCACGTTATTCTATCAAAATGATTTCTGAATTTTAGAAAAATCTGATGTTGGTCAAACTTTAATAAACTAAACGGCAATTAGCAGAAATTAAAAGTTTTACGAGTGTGTGTGTGCGTCTATATTTGAGAAATACCCATAACATAAATTATATTCGTATTTTATAGATATCTGCAAAACCGTAAAGAAAACAAGCATTATTCATGATTTTATATCGAATAATATACAGTAATAGTTTCTGGTTCAAGGAACTTTCACGAGTTTGCAACGAATACTAACACTATTTGTTGTAACTGTGCTAATTTTCAAATGCTATCTTATTTTTTTCTTACTTAAAGCTAATCATTAAAAATGTTGGTGAGAACTGCACCTCCTTTGATCACCGCGGGAGACAAATGCTACTTTGGCGATCGCGTAGAAGTGATCACATAAGAATTTTTTCGATGTTAAACCTGAAAAATATAACATACCTATAAATATCTAAAAAAAACAATATTCGCGGACGCCTAATGATCAAGAAGAGAATACAGCAAATCCGCAGTTCCTCGACGCGTTCGAGACACATAGATTATACTATAAATCGGTTACTCCGAAATTTTTCACCATTAAAATAAACGTAGATACAGATTTTAAAATCAAGTATACGAAATGTATATGTTACTTGGTGGCCCAAATAGGCTGCAGGTCGATAAACCCAAGTACATACACATAAAGAAAGTCATGAAATTTTTTTTTATTATCAACGTAATCTTCAGAATAAATTCATGTAAAAAAAAAAAATTATATCGGTAAGGTATAATACGCATCTAGGTATAGGTAAAAATTGGAAAATCCACAACTCGTGTAAATTAACACCCTTGCCTTCGGCTCGGGTGGTAAACACGAGATGTAGGCTAGCCAATTTTCCTTCCGTGGTACGTATGCTATTTTTCACCAAACCCGGGCCGGAAAAACCATATTCACGTTTCGGAGCCGGGAGCAAAAGTGGAATTTTCGGCCAGAGTATGGTAAAAATATATCTTTCCAACTGTGTAACGGTTATTATGCAGCGTTGCTTTAATGCATATTGAAACACTGTTAAAATATAAATGAATGTGTGTATGAATTATTATGCTAAACTCCAAAAGACCAAAATATTAATAATAAAAACATATTGTGCATAATACAAACGCTAAAACGTGGTAGTTTTGGGCGCAGCCTATAATAGAAAATCGGTCTTTGACGCAAACCAATAATACACGCTAACTGTTCGCTGCAAACGCTAAAGAGTTAGTTTTCATCAGAATCTGAATCGTGATACTTTTCGTTTAGAGGCCGTCCATACACTGATAGAAAAATGTGGGGAAATGTTTTCTAGTAATTTGGCAATATCAACCAAAAATAAAAAGTTTTCCCAGAAAAATATAGTAATTTTTACTCTGTTTCAATGAAAAATTTTTCTATCAGTGTATACGTATATTAACAGTTAAATAATTTTTGGATATTCATTTTATCAATGCTTTATTATGTAATTCTATATCAAATTATGCAACCCCACTAAAGAATCACTTAAATTCGTTAACTTTTCATCGTATTGGTTTAAATTTTTCTTCAAATAAGCAAAAGTATCATAGCCAAAACCTTTCAAATAATTACATCAGTCGACGTTTAGCTACCCCTTTAAAAATAACACTAAAAAACTAACACTAAACAAAAATAACACTAAAAAACACTAAAACATTCAGTTAATGTATCTCAAAAAAGAAACAATCATCTCGAAATGATTTGAAATTTTAATTTAATATATCTTCAAGAAGAAAAGTTATATTCAGATAATT
>JAYJLV010000001.1:7633158-7670882 GCA_036873485.1 Torymus texanus | reverse complement strand
TCAGCGCATCTAAATTTATAAGGATATGATGATGTGTCTTCTGGAACAGACCACTTTTTATTTTTTGTGTGCCTGTGAAATCAAAGAAAAGTTATCTTACACGATGATAACATATACACACATCATCATCATCATCAACATCATACTAATTAATTTCATCAATCCGTATATATACTTCCAAAACAATCTCTTTTACTCCACCCAAGAGATTTTTTTTTCAAGCAAACAACTTTATTAAATTCACCACTTCACTCCTCTGCATATTCGCATAAGCATGTATACACATATACACCCGCTATCCGAAAACCGAATAAAAACCATCATCATCGCACCGCCTAATCCTCCCCCATATATAATACGTACACTCGCCACCCCCCACACACGCGCACCAACCGTCTGTCCACGCAGCATTCAAGCTGCCCGAATACGTTACATTATATTATATGCCTCGTGCGTATTATACTCCTTGTAAAATGCTCACTCGCGCGCGTTCTCAATAAAACGAGAGATATATATATACACACACACACACCCACACACTAAATTTTTCCCCCCTACACTCATCACACTCATATATATATATATATATATATATATAAAGGACGTAAAATCGGTGAGCGCGAAAAGATGAAGGAAGAGCACAGCAGCAGGGGTTTTCAATTAAAACAGGCTTATAGCAATAAGTGTAATGCGCGCGTAGCCACGCGTGAACGCACATCGTCGCGTAAGTAACGCTACACGATTATATGTATATAATATATATCTGGTCAATCAGACGCACAATATCTATCATATATACAATGCACCCATACCCGTTCATTCACCAATCTTATCGGAACTCCTCCATTTGTTATACCGACATATAGCATAGAAAAAAAAAAAAGAAAGAGTATAGAATCAACCGTCCTCGGCCGCCCGCATAGACGCGTATATATATACAGGAAAAAAGGGCGGGAAAACGCGGGCGTCGGGCGTCCGTTCGGAAGAATTTCAAATTAACGAGGGAGACACATGTGCCAGCCCTCGCGAGTGTATATAGGTGTATATATAGGGTGTACGAGAGAGGGGAGGAGGGCACGTGCGCGGTACCACCACCGGTTTCTCTCTCTCTCGTAATATCACGCTTCGCAGGCGGTGGTGGTGCGAAGGGGTGCGCCGTTGTATATATGTACTCCTGATGCGTAACGGCGTGTGTATGTGTCTACCTATATATATGCGCCAGGTGCGTCGCACGCGCGCGCGCGCGGGGACCCATATGGTCCCTTTTTCCCTCTAACGGGAGGGTGGAAGGGAGGGAAGAGGAGGAATTAGTGCGGACTCAGCGGGGAAAAACCTGCGTGTGCTTAGGGTCAGTCGTGCGTTGAGTGGTGCGAGGTGGTGATCTAACAACAGGTATATTAGATCGAGATATAGTTATTGTTGTTTTGCAAGAATATACGTGGAAGCTGAAAGAGGGAGCGGTACCGATTTGTTTGGCGATCTTTTTGTCGGCGCTTTGGAGAAACGGTATAGTTTTTTTTTAATTTTTTTTTGGTGTTAATGTATACAAATTTAAATCGTTGCAAGAGCAATGATATTTAGAAACAAAAAATCGTTATCGTGTATTAATTGTTTATTCATATATTTGGTGGTGTAGCGTCACATGATGTTCAAGTATAAAGGTTGGGATATCAGGTAGAATTTGCACTTTCTTCATTTTTGTTTTTCAAGGAGCAGAAATTTGTTAAATTTGTTTTTATTCTTTGTACTATATTGTAGATCAAACTATATTATTCTTTGACAATTTTTAAATAATTAATTTACGTTGAAGTTATAATTTAGTAAATAAACTCATTACATATATAGTTATTTTGTCATTTACTTATTTCATAATTTTCATCCCATTTTAAAAACCCTGTGTGAGTAAAAAGGTCAAGTCCTTCAAATATAAAAATTATTATAAGTATTATGAATATTATAAATAATTACAAGTAATGAATAAATTTTTACCTCTAATTAATAATTAATATTTTGCACTTTAAAATATCTTCTCTCAAACCACTTTTTCATTCAAAGTAAATAACTATTACATTTGTAACTTTTATATTATCTACTGTTGAATCCTATAATGAATCTAAAGCAAAGATAGACCATTTCCTACTCAATATCAAAGCTCTTGTATTAAATCAATTTCTATGATGCGCATAGCATTTACATCAATATTGTATATTATGTAATATATAAAGCTTTCGCTTGCTTATTGAATTCCAGTGACAATTAGTTGTACTCTGCCAATGGTCATCAAGAATTTCTTTCTTCGCTCACTCTCCTCGTTCCCTCCTACAGGTGTCCTTGGTCTCCCAGGGCAACACCCCCCAGGTTCCCTTCAAAGTACCAACAGTCTTCCTCTCTAGCTTCAAAATCATCCTTTGTCAACTAGCCGAATGGATGGCAAAGAAACCTGCAAGGGCAGTTACTTTCACCAGCGAGTAAGAAAGATATAAAGCATCCAGCAAAGTCCCAATCCGTCGGTCTAAGCACACACACACTTATAAAAAAAAAATCAGTAGAATCATTTTTCTGCTTCGATGGGTAAATCCTCTACTGTCTGCTCCAAGTAATTGGTCTCGCAGATAAAGAGCAAATCACCTCAGGGTCTGCTGTGTCTGTATAAAAGGGTGCCTTCTCTCTCTCTCTCTCTCTCTCTTTCTCTAGCTTTTGGGGGTGAAGAGAGAATCTCAGGTGGTATATAATAAATCTGTTCGTTTATTAGGCCGGTGATCCGTGGGGTTGTACGTGCACGCGTGTACTCGTGTACCTACGGATATAATACCATCTAATTGCTCTCTCTCTACCGTCCACCAGTAGCTACAACCACTCCCCGCGAGTTTGCTCCCCCTTTTGCTCTCCCTCTCTCTCTCTCGCACCCCCGATATGCGATATCACTTACACATGTAGACATTCGGGTTTGGTACCTGCCGCCCCAGCAGGTACACACGTTGCAAGCTCTATATATCTCTTTCTCCCAACGTGGTAAAATAGGAGAGAGTGGCATATATAGAGTTGGCTCTCTCGCGATTATCTTTCTCTTCCCTCGCTCATTTTTTCCTTTGATCTACCTCTCTTTCTCTTTCTGTCTCTCTCGATTCACCCCCTCGTGCGCTAGAGAGAGATTACGTCGAATACGCGCACCTGCGGGGGAGAGAGATATAACGCCGCTCGCTCGCTACTCTCCCCTTCCCCCTCCACGGGAGAGAGAGAGAGTGTGAGTGAGAGTCACTGTGCGGTGCATGTATCACGCTCATGCAGGGTAGTAGCTCCGACGGCGGCGGCGGCGGCGTCTTTTGAAGGTTAGGTTTCCTTTATCTCGCTTGCGTATCTATACCTATACCTATATAGAGCGCATAAGCTATCTCTATTCGACACTGTGGCTCACACGCGTTTGACTTTTTTGCTACACACGCACTCTTGTGAGAGTGAGAGAGAAAGGGAAAGAGAGAGAGAGAGAGAAAAAGAGAAAGAAAGAGAGGGAGAAATAGAGAGAGAGAGACAGAGAGAGCGCATTGATGACGGGAAAAGAACTCGTCATCATCTCGCCGGTGGACGCACACTTTTTCTGTGTGTTACTATTACTTGTCCGAAGATGTTTCCGTCTGCTCCGCAAGACACTCGATAGTTTCGTCGCTCGGCTCGTGGGTTTATAGCTTTTTTTTGTCTCTCTTTCTCTCTTCCTTTTTCGCACTCTTTCGCACTCTTGCTCTACCTCTTTCGCACTCTTCCGCACGCGCATCCCGCCGAAGCTTTTTTTTCCTCGTCTCACGCTGCTAGAGCCTTGACTATATGCTCATTAGGCGATTGAGGAATGAAGTACCCATTGTCATACTTATGCTGGCAATGTTATCTGAGCTGGGGAACTACTCTTAGCATAGCTCAATGTGGGTTTGAAAAGAAGTTGTATTTTTAGTTAGAGATAGATATCAAAGAATAGTTTGCTGAGTGTAATTTATATTTTGGAAAAAAAGCTAAAAAGTTATCAATTTCTTAATAATGTTAACCTAAAGCTATTTTTATTGATTATTTTTCATAAAATGTACAAGACAAAGGTTTGCTAATTAGTCAAGTTTGTAATGCAGAGCAAGTTAAGTTAGCGAGATGTACAGGCATCTCAATTCAAGCAGGAAAACTCTGCAGCAGATTTGCCTGCCTGAAGTTCCAGTAACATTATTGATATTTGAATTAGAGACGGAAGGATTTGCTATATACAACGGTAGCTTCTAAAGCTTGTTCATTGATGTGTGTGTGTCTGTGTATTATAGAGTCATCTCTACAGAAACGGAGAGGGCGAAGTGGCGGTGATACGCCTTGTACAGAGAGAGGCGAGGGAGTTATTGCCATGACTACGACAGGAGCCCAGTACGCTCTTGCAGCATCCACTGGGGCTGGCAGTGGCGGGGGCAGCTCCACAGTGGGGGTGGAGAGCAAGCCAAGCGTTGTCGTTGTTACTACTTCTAATTCCAATGGTAGTGGTAGTGCGGATCAGTCACAGTCTGGTAGAGGTCAGCAGTTAATCACAGTAGTCACTAGTGGTGATCCATCCAGTCCTAATAGTTTGCAGCCAATTCAGGTAAATTATTGATTATTAATATGTGCTTAAAATATATTTTTTTAAAGAATTGAGGTATTTGAAATTTTGAATTTTTATTTTTTTAGAATTGATATTTATAATTAAAATCATGAATAACATCTGCTTACATAAATATAATAATTAAATTAAATCAATGTAAACATGTTTCTGTGTAAATAAATTAATATTATTTTTTTTTTTTTTCAACTCACTTGACATTTTAATAATTATAAATATGGTATAGAAATATGTTGTTATTAACAATTTATTCACATTAAATTTATAGAAATAAAAAATGTGATAGCATTGAAAAATCAATATCGACTCTTCCTATCTCTTAGTTATATGTATGACCTAATGCCTGATAAGTCTGACTAGCCATCTGCTTTTGGACTTTGATAAAAGTTGGTTATTAAACATGACATCCAGTAATAATGTTTCTTTTAATAAAATAGTAAATAACTCAAATTTATTAAATTCTTTAAATGCAAACTTATTTAAATTCTTAAATAAAAAATTTTATTTGAACTTTTTTATTTATTTTCAGTTATTGGTACAAGATTCACTAGATGCACATGCAGATTCATCTAACGGATCATCAGGTACTCAAGCACACGTAACAGCACAAGTAGTTGTTAATACAACACATTCTGGTCAGCACACTCTTGTAGATTCTGACGCTGCATCAACGTCAGCTGGCACAATAGTCAGTGGATCGCCTCATTATATTACTGTAACAGGTAATTACATAAAGTTAATATTATTTTGTTTTAAACAAGTAATAGAAGCAAAGGATCTTATTTAAATACTTGAAAACGTACACTAAAATCCGAGGGAATGTTAAAAACTTATTAAAGTGATCTGCAAAATGCTAAATTCTCATTAGATAATAACTTTATTAGGCTCCAGTGATTCAGCAACATACGCGTCTCTCACGACAGCTGTAGGTGAGGGAAATTTTTCAAGTGCATAAGGTGTTTTTCTTTGATACATGCAAGATTCGTTATAATTTTTTCTCTTCGGATTATTTTTCGTGAAAGACTATGTGTATTTTTACATTAGCTTGATGTCGATAGTTGCCGTGAATGAACGTAAACGGAGACTATTTTTTTTTCGCAGTATAATGCACGTACTTTAAAAAAGCTGTATCAACATTATCTACGATTTATCAATTATTTCCAGAAAGCAATATCAGTTTGATTAGAGGGTGGTTGCTGTTCTCGAAAATATTCATCTTTTACAATTTTAAATATAATCTTTTTTGTTCTTCGCAGTGCCTGGAGACGCCGACGCCGTGGGTTCCGAATCGGTTACTCATCCCACCTACGTACAATATGTCGAGGGCGATGGATCCACGTATATACCGACAAATGGACAGATGTACGTATGAATTGCAGTTAATTTTTTACACTCTTTTAAACGAAGTTTAAACTAAATCAGATGATTTTTATAGGACATATCCAGTGTACGCGGTTGGCGAGGCGGGAACGATGTACACTCCCGCCTCCAACCAGTACTACACATCGACTTCCACGCCGGTGACCTACGCACAGGTAAACCTCACCGACTTTTTTACCCTTCTAAATTAACATTTTTGTCCAATATATTTCGTAATCGACTATTAATCATGATAATTAACAATATCACAGGTGACGGGTTCGAGTACGACGACGGGTCAGTTGCTGTCGCAGGGCAACGGCACATATCTGATCCAGCAGAGCGTCGTCGAGGGAGACCCGACGCACGCTCTCATATCGGCAGCAGCAGCTGCTGCTCGTACCAGTCCTCAGACCGAGAATGCCGTAAGTATAATACACATGCACAACACAATACCAGTACCCACATTATAGACCTCGAAAAAAATGCTTTTCCGCGCAACCTCTGCATTCGTTAACAATAACTCAACAACGTCAACAATAATAATAATGTAATAACATGTAACATTTGCACATAAACAATAACACAACCGTTTATCATCCATCAAGACTAATAATATAATAACAACAACCTCATCTCGCTTGCCACCATTATAAACAAAATTCCATCCCTCCCGAGACACAGCAATAATAATGTATTATATAGCATAATACTAACCCGCATAACGTATTAATCAATCAATCAATGAAATGACAAGAGAAAGAGAGAGAGAGGGGCTTACAAACGCGGGGGAAGAGCTCCTTATAACCAGTCTCATACGTGTGCGGCTTTTTCTTCTTTTCTCTTTTTTTTCTCTCTTCTCTCACCGGCATTGTAGGAGAGCGGCGTGGTGAGCGGAGGCGGTGGGGCGTACCTGATCAGCGGCAACACGACGAGTGCTGCGGCGACGGCCCAGGCTGTGCAGGCTGGGGTTGGCGCGGTGAGCGTGGAGGACGCGGCGGCCGCCGCGGCCAACATGACCCACGCGACACGAGTCTCCCAGGCCACCGTAAGCCGACGAAACATTAACCATCACCGTCACTACTACCACTATCACCATTATCAGCATCATCACCAAAACCCGCCACGATCCCCGTTTAAGCGATTGCTACTCATTGTCTTGTGCATGGCGTTGATCGTCCTACCTCTGTTCATGCTTGTTCTGCGGCTTTACAATCGGACGCTCCTTGTTTGGATTGTATTTTTCGTCTGGCTTGAGGCGCTCATTTTGTTTTTCTTGCTTTCTTGACTTTTTTTATTTTTTTTTTTTTACTTTTTTAGTTAATTTTTTTTTCGTATACAGAGATATATTTGTGTGTGTATATAAAGTGTATAGATATATATAGACAATAATTAAGTGTGTATCACTACAGTTCGAGTCACTGTTCGTGTGTGTCACACCCCTTTTATTTTCATTTCAACGCGTCCATGACACTTTGTGATAAAGTATTTCGATTCATTGTAATGAAAGAGAAAGAAAACATTTTATTTTTATGTAATTTTATGTACATATTTAAAAAAAAAAAAAGACTTGCAATAAGAAAACCAATTTATTTTAAACAACATTTTTATTTTATTTCCTTAAAAACCATCACACCCTTCTAATGTTTTGTTTGCACCAGTATTATTATTATCATTTTATTTATTTGCAACGTTTTTCCACGATTTTCAGTTGCCCGATAATGCACTCCTTGTTTTTATTTATTTTATTTAACGTAATATGCACAAAAATTAGCGTGGCACACAGTGTGATAAAAAAAAAAAACAACCACCATTAGCAATACGTAAAGCACCTGAAAAATTCCATTACGAACGAATAATTCGCGTGCAGGTGCAATGGCTGCTGGAGAACTACGAGACGGCCGACGGTGTATCATTGCCCCGATCGACCCTCTACAACCACTACCTTCGCCACTGCTCGGACAACAGGCTTGACCCAGTGAATGCCGCCAGCTTTGGCAAACTCATCCGGTCGGTGTTCCTTGGCTTACGTACACGACGTCTTGGCACTCGGTAAAGAACAAAGAGAAATAAAAAAAAAAAGAAAAAAAAAATCATTATCCACGAGTCAGGAAAACATTCTCATACACGAAATATTTTAGAGGCAACTCAAAGTACCACTACTATGGTATCCGGGTTAAACCGCGCTCACCCCTTGTCATGCTCAACGAGGATAGCAACGAAACGTCGCGCCAGCAGTCGCAATCCAACTCCCAAGCTAACAAACGCGTCAAATTCGTCAACCACAAGCAGATGGACTCGAGCTACGAGCAAAACCAGCAACCGAGCAACTCGAGCGTTGTATCGTCCAACAGCGGACAGCCAAACGCAGGTACGACGACGACATCGTCGCCGCAATATCATCAATATCTCGGTGAGGCGAGTTGTGCCATACCCGAGTTCCCTGAGATCGCTCTGGGTCAACACAGTGCCGCTCTACCTGACGATTGCACTCTCGAAGACATCGACACCTTCCGCAGCATCTATCGCGAGCATTGCGAAGCCTTCCTCGACGCCGTCCTCAACTTCGAGTTCGCCACTGTTGAAAGTCTTTGGCGCGAGTTCTGGCGCAGTCAGGATAACAACAACGGGGATGAATGCGAAGAGGAGAAGTATCTGTCGAAGTGAGTAGTAGTTTTTTTTTTGTCGTGAGAAATGTGAAGGAAAACAGTGCTAGTAATGGTTTTTTGCTTATGTGTGTTTGTGTGTCTGTTTTTTATGGTAGAACCAAACTGTATCAGCTATGCAAATGCGTGGAAGTTCAAAATTTCATCCGAAGAGTCGACTACATGTTTTATCAGAATTTAGTTGAAGTGCTGATGCCCGACGTTCTCAGGCCTATACCTAGTGAGTATATGTCAGCTGTTTCTATTGCTGTATACAGATTTATTACGATGCTAGAAATGGAATTTATATATTCAAATGTTTACCTGTTTTTATCAGGTCCTCTGACACAGTCTATAAGAAATTTTGCAAAAGGTTTGGAATCTTGGTTGACCTCGGCAATGCACGATTGTCCTGAAGAGATGACGCAAATCAAGGTACGTTAATTTATTACGTATGAATTTAGAATTTATCATACGAATAAATAAATGAAAATTAACTTTTTTTTTAAATAGTTGACAGCTGTATCAGCGTTCGCTCAAACCTTGAGAAGATACACGTCTCTGAATCACTTGGCACAAGCGGCCAGAGCTGTACTTCAAAATAATAATCAAATCAATCAGATGCTGGCGGATCTGAACCGAGTCGATTTTCACAACGTACAGGAGCAGGTGCTTGAATAAATCATTAATTTTATGGTTGATAAAATTATTACCGACTATAATAAAAAAATGTTCGCTGGTTGTAGGCTTCCTGGGTTTGCCAGTGTGATTACTCGGTGGTGCAACGCCTGGAGGCCGACTTTAAGGTGACACTGCAGCAGCAAAACTCATTGGAGCAATGGGCGGTATGGCTGAAAGGCGTTGTTACGCAAGTACTTCAGCCTTACGAGGGCAAGCCTACTTTTGCCAAAGCAGCACGACAGTTCCTGCTCAAGTGGTCTTTTTATAGTTCAATGGTAATTAGAGATTTAACCCTACGAAGTGCCGCTAGTTTTGGATCTTTTCATCTAATCCGCTTGCTCTACGACGAGTACATGTTCTACTTGATCGAACATCAGGTTGCGATCTCCACGGGTACAACCCCCATCGCTGTTATGGGAGATGTGAGTATACTTGCTTGTATATAAGAATGTCATTTTTCGTTACACTAAATTTTTGATAATTATTGCAGAAAAGTCAAAACTGTTCCATGATGAATGTCTTTGGAACCAACGGAGGTGATTATCAGGACGATTTGGATTGAAACATAAAAGATTATTTTGCTTGTGAAATAATATAACTTTATCTCTCACTTATAGATGCATCGAACGTATGTCCATCAAAACGCATGAAATTGAGCTAACCGTGTACCTGGGCCGAGTAGAGCATGATTCAAACCTAGTAGGTGAAATGGAGCATTTGTATTTATAGCACGAAAGCAAGCAGGCCTACTGACACAAAAAACTAGTCTCACAAAATATGTAATTTTATATGGAAAGAGGAAAGAGTAACGACTACGACACTGGCACCGAAAAGTTCTATATATATATATATATATATTGTTCATACCACTTACTATCCATGAATACTGCTTAATCAATTGTTGTGATATAAGGAGTAAGAGTACATATTGCAAAGCCTTACATGCGTTGAAAACGCACATCAAGATATCTTTTCGCCGGTATAGTGAAAGGTACTGAGCGATTTCGAATTTAATGATTTTGATGACTGGGACCATGAATGAAACATGTTCTCTTTGGACAGTGTATTCAGAGTTCAGTCTATCTTAAAAAAAAAAAGCATTTTTCGTTTTGTTGAAAAATTAATTTAAAAAACATTAATTTAAAAATTGTTTTGTTTGATTATTGAAAAAAATGTTTTATGTTACGATGGAAATAGCAGTAAAAAAAGTAAAGTTAAAAAAAAACTCAATGATCTGAATCTGTTTTTATACTTAAATAATTAGAACATAATATAATTACTGAATGTACTTCTTTAGATCAATTTACGTAAAGGAAATCACAAAATCCGCCCTGTCGATGACTTGTCAAAATATTCCTAATCAATCAGAGCAGAGTATGGCTAGGTTAGTGTAAATGTCTTGGATATAAAAATTTACAGATAGGATTCGATCATCAATATTTTTTATCATAATTTCACAAACATACAAATTTCATCAAAAATTCTTATAAAAAAAATTTGTACAAAAACATTTTTTTCGTTTTTGTAAATAATAAATAAAACATGCGATTGTTAAAATTGTTGTCACTTAAAAAGAATAACATACACTATTATAAGTTTAGGATTTACATCAAATAATTTACATCTGCACATTTAAAAAGGCTCCTATTGTAAAATAGACTTAAAATAGTTCATAAAACATTTGATGTATTTATTTAATTTAGTACGATTCACGTTTTGAGTTTCAAATCAAATTGTCAATCAGCACGTTGACTATATTATTTTTATATATTTAAATTATCTAGAAAAAATATGTATCCATATATGCACTATAACGTATCTGCATGTAGGAAACTTTAAAAGCTTATTTTTAAGGATGAAGTGCTAGCACACACTTAAATTAAATGTGCTATAAACAAATAATTTAATTTTTCAAAGGTACTAATGATTAACTAATGATTAGAGTTAGAATTAGAGCTTGATTCCAAAACATCGAATGACTTGAAAGAGATGCAATTTATTTTTGCAATTGTTTTCAGCAGCTTTTTCACGATCTTCGTTTTATAAAAAAAAAGACTTATTTAGTGTGTACTTAAAAAAATTGCGTTAATGATAGTTGATAAAGTGTTGCAATTTTCGTGCATACATACTTTAATAAATAAACGAAATAACAATTATTTATTAAATACAAAGGCATTGCATACTAGTCAAGACTCCATAGATTTAAGATGAAAAACAGGGATTGAATTGAATGTTTCAACAATGTAATGATTGTGAATTGTAATTAACATTGCATTGTAATTAATTAATATATCTATAGGATAGATGAATTGTGCATTCAGTCAAGAGAGAACAATTTCTATACTATAATGAGCTTATACATGTAAAGATATACCTAAGTGTACCTATTATAAGAACAGCTTATTTTAAAAATGGTTTGTACATGCTATTACTGGTATGAAAAAAATCTCTAAAAATTAAAAAATGATAAGTTTTGTATGTGAAATGAAGAAAATAAGAAAATATCATTTTTATTTAATAAATACCAACGTGTTTCACAAAACCATAAAAAGGAAACTATAGAAAAAAAGAGATAGTAGACACTGAGCTACGTTGATTAATATCTTCCTTCTATATAAACGACTCTGAATTGTGCTCTTAAACTGCTCTATGGTTTTGTATGTTTAGTAATTTAAGAGCAAGAAGTAATAGCTAGACAAGCAAGGTCATTGAGATAAGAATGGAGTCGCGCGAAGCACTATTGAATCAAAACCGTATATCAATGATTTTCTCAAATAATGCGGATTAAATGTAAACGAAACGGCCTTAAATTTTTTCAAATATAAAAACAGATAAGTATAAAAATGTCTTTGTAAGTTAAAAAGTAAGGGAATGAAGAATCTGGCCTAAGTGGCGAGAATAATACAAATGTAATGAAAAGTATCTCTGAAAGTACGTGCACAATATCGTTTAAACTTTTTCTATATATACTACTGCAGTCACTGCACATACACATGCGCGCCAATTATGATTGACGATCACGATATGTAATTCGTTAATTTTGATTGAAAATCAAATGGAGATTATTTTTTCAAGACTCTAGAATATTTTCAGAGGTATTTTTTTTGTTTATAAAATACGAAAATAAAAACGTTACATCAATTATCGACACAGATATTTCGAGTGAAAATAATATTAAAATAATATGAAATTTCTTTCGTAAGCATAGTAAAATATTTTGATACTTGTCGATTTGCACGAGGAAAAAAATTAATGATATACTTAGGTACTCAACTTTCGCGGTTTTTATCATTAATGTTATTTTCACCGAATGTAGTTTCAAAATGTAGGAGGGGTAAGATAATTGTAAACTGCGGGAATGCGATGTTCCGAGAGCGATGAATTGTGCGAGTGTGCAAACCACAGATGATTAAATAATATATGTTTAAAACTAAATATGCTGTGTTTTCATTATTTGTAATTTACAATTTTTATTTTCTTTGTTTCTACTACTTTACATTAGAATAAAAATAATTTCAAGATTTAATTAATTATTTTTACAAAAGTTACGTGTTACGTGTTATACGCTTATTGTTATTCTACTCATTATAATGTTACGCTTTGTTTGTTTTGCGATCCCGTGAGTTGAAAGTTATTTTCATATTTCTCACAAAAATATTTAAACCGAGTTGAAATAGCTAACTTCGTATCACTTTCTCGTGCGAGAATAGTCGTGTCGTGGCACTAAGAACGCACACGCACAAGACTACGCACAGCTGGATGCACATATCCCTTCTCCTTTCTCCTCTTCCCTTCGTATAACCTCTCACCACTTCTATGTTTCTTATTCTTAACCTCCCGAAATTTATTTAGGTGGACCAGATTTTTATACGGTACAATGCCGATCATTTGACTGCATTTCCAACATTTTCGCTTATGTTTCGCTTAGTCCGTTATTGCAAGTTGACGCAGTGCTTCTGTCTCCGACATTAGTTTTTTTTTAACAACATTGTAACCACTTCCGTAAGTGATTAAAATCTGAATTCGTTAACGATAATGATTCATAACAGAAGGAAGGTGTCGCGATACTGCTTCTAACAGTTTGCTTTGCTATTTATTCATTTTGTTACTAAATTTACAGAGGTTATGCAATTTTCATAGTGTGGAGCTTTGTGTTTACATTTAATTTAGCAATTTTATGAGAAAAAAACCAAATCTACATTTTTAGGTGTAATTTTATTTCTGCAGCATCAGAAATTGTATGACTGGTACTGAACAACCACAGCTTTTAATAAAGTTAACAAACTTGTGATCATTAATATGGCATCGAGTCATATACCGTCACAGATGGAGGAAAAGCACTTTGGATTTGCTGACAATAAAAATGATGTCAAAGCCAATAACAAAACTGCAACAATGGATTTTTTAAATACCGAGGCTGGCAAACACAATACGGCACAAGGTAGTACAGTACCTGCTGCTGCAGAACAATCAATTAACATAGATCAGCCTAGCAATGGTGAATTGGACACTGCTGTCGGTAGTGAGCAAAGTAGAACACAATCTGCTGGTACACCAGAAAATGAAGCACTGGTCATTTTGAATGGTGATGAAGAAGGTGAGTTGAAATTCAAATACTTTACTTTGTGTTTATAACAGCAGCTGTCAAAAGAAGCACTAAGGCAAAGGCCAATATAGGGCTTCTCAGAGTAGATAGAACTTACATCTAATTAAATAGAGGAACAGAACAGAATAGCTTCCTTATAATACAATTGTGTTTAAAAAATGCCTACTTTCAATAGATACAAAAGAAAGTCAAAAAAACAACATGGTATGTCAAATATAAGTAAAAAATTATGTTTATTTGATATATTTGTGTAAGAGAATACTCTAAATACTTGAATTTATTCGTGCAGTTGACATATCTTTTAATATTTGATTTTTTATATAAATTATACATTTTATTCATTTGCTATTTATTTATTTTATTTATTGCACCAGATATAATTGATATAATAGTTTCTATTATTATATGGGATACAATTATTAATCCTTATAGAAGTAAATTTATTACCTGTACGTAAATCTGGTGTACATTAGATAACTTACGGTTAATACTTAAAATTAATGAATATACATTTGCCTAAAATATTTTGATGAACATAACATAAACCTCAATATCACAAATTTTATGATTAAAAATTATAAGTTTTCTTTTATTCAATTATTTAATTTCTTTATATGCACTAAAAATATTTAGTTTTGTTAACAATTGGTTCAATATAATGGTCGCATCTTATGTTATAATGAAAGATTACCTAAGTATTTACATTTTTCAACCCTCTTTATATTTTCCATTTCTATTTTTATATCTAAAGTATCGGGCACAGTATCATAGTAGTTGCCAAAAGTCATGTATGCAGTTTTATCAACATTCAATGAAAGCTTACTCTAAGCTATCTGATTTCAGTACCCATTCATTTTATCTTGTATAGAAAACTAAGAATAATCTGCTGAGAAAATAATAGTGTTATCCACATATGAAATTTTAGTATTTCACTAACCTTCCAGTAAATCATTTACGTAAATCACAAAACGGGAGGATCTCAGTATTGTTCCTCTTGGAACTCCAGTTGATATAAGACCATAATCACTTAGTTTGTTATTAATTATGTAATATTATAAAAGTGATATTTTATACTATACTATTATGTATTGAAATTTTGTTTATTTTCACATGGCAGCAGAAGGAGGTCATTCAGACACCGGCAATCTTGAAGAGGATGATGTAGATCAAAATATAGATAACAACTTGCCAAACACAGTTACTGTACTAAAGACTCCAGAAGGAGGAAAATGTTACGTAGTGGGAACTGCTCATTTCAGTCTTGAAAGTCAAAATGATGTTTCCAAGGTATGAAATATAATTTTTATATTTCATTAATTTACTTTAATATTAAAATTATTAAAACTAATTTTAGGTGATACAAGCAGTGAGGCCACACATAGTTGTTGTTGAACTTTGTCTAGATAGGATTCACGTTTTACAGTTAGATGAAGAAACGATTCTTAGAGAAGCAAAAAATCTTAATTTTAGTAAGTAAATTTAATCAATCCACTTGTCAAATTTACACTAACAAATGTTAAATATTCACAGATAAAATAATGGATACCATTAAGCAGAATGGTTTATACAAAGGACTGTTTTATATTTTACTTTTAAATATGTCAGCCCGTCTTACCAAAATCTTAGGCTTAGCACCTGGTGGAGAATTCAGAAGAGCCCTAAAAGAAGTAAGAATTGATCTTAAAAACTTCAAACCAAGCCTCAAACCTGTATAAACTTGTCTAATACCCCTCTATCACTATAGGCCAAGGAAATTCCAAACTGCATCATTCAACTGGGCGACAGGCCCATAAAGATCACGTTCGGTCGAGCTTTGAGGCTGCTCAGTTGGTGGCAGACAATGAAGCTCGCGTG
The DNA here is from genome assembly GCA_036873485.1 of Torymus texanus. Lineage (NCBI taxonomy): Eukaryota > Metazoa > Arthropoda > Insecta > Hymenoptera > Torymidae > Torymus > Torymus texanus. The sequence goes on along the minus strand of JAYJLV010000001.1, from coordinate 7,655,116 downwards.
GCGACTAATCCGCGAAAAGGAGCCCATTACCAAGGAGGACGTTGAGAAGTACAAATCGCGCGACTCCCTAGAAGAAATGATGGCTGACTTAGCCGGTCAGTATCCTGCCCTGAAAGAGGTATTCGTCAACGAGCGCGACATTTTCTTAACGCACGCGTTGCAGCTGGCTTGCAAGCCGAAAATCAGTGCCAATGGTAAACTCATACCAACGAGAGTAGTTGGTATCGTCGGTATGGGACACACAATTGGTATCATCGAGCATTGGGGTAAAGTCAAACGGCATCAGATACCTCCGATCATGAGGTAATTTCCATTAAACACATAAAAATCCTTTACATGACAGAAGTATTTGAAAATTGAGTTTATTAACTTTCGTCCGTCTTGATTATATTGCAGCATACCACCGCCCTCGCTATCCAGCAAAATCCTGAAATTCACAATCAGAGCCTCCTTCGTCGGTGCGATTATTTACGTAGGCTACAAACTAATTCCGATACCGTATGGTATCGCGCAATCCTTTAAGTCATCGGTGGAGGGACTTTTAAAGGTCAGTGCCAGTCAGTAAGAGTCCGCTAGCTTGAGACCCGCTATAGAGGCACACGAGAGAGTTGCATTCAGTCGTGTCCTCTCAAAGCATTTTATTAATGAAAAAAAATAAGAAAAAGAAAGAGAGAGAAAAAGAGAGAAAAAAGTAAGAGAAAGAGAAAAGAAAAAAAATACCCACATATTTCTTCTGTTTTTGTGCTGCTTCCGTGCTAAAGTACCTCCTGTCGATAATCGACATCGATCAAGTCTGGTAAGCATATATAAATGAATCGCACAGACGAGTACGAGCATCCGGGGCTCATGTACGTGGCCAGCAACATCCCAGGGCCGGGTAGTCGACCCGACGACTTTGAGTCAGTGTTTTCAACCGGTTGCACCTGCGAAGATCGTCAATGCCGAGGTGCCGATTGTCTGTGCACTCGAGGCATCTTAAACTACGTAAACGAGCAACTGTCGGACGGTAACGTGAACTCAATCGTCGAATGTAATGTCAACTGTACGTGTGACGAAACTACCTGTAACAACCGTCTAGTCCAACGCGGTCCACTCGACTGTCTGGTCGTCCAAAATGCTGGCAATGGCAAAGGCCTCGGTCTGTTTACAAATGGGCCTATAACTAAGGGACGATTTATTTGCGAGTACGCAGGCGAAGTGATCGGTATCGACGAGGCACGGCTCAGGATCGAGGCTAATAGAACTCACGGCCTCATGAACTACGTGCTCGTGGTGCGCGAACACGTTGGTAAGGATAGTGTCACAACGACCTGTATCGATCCCGGCCTGTTTGGAAATATTGGACGCTACGCGAATCACAGTTGTCGACCGAATGCTCAGCTGATGCCTGTGCGTGTAGACATTGTCGTACCACGGCTATGTCTTTTTGCTATTAAGGATATCGCTGCTGGCGAAGAGATTACCTTTGATTACAGCGACGGTGCGGACAATTCCGTCCAGAATCTGAGCGAGACGACCTGCTGCTGCGGAGCCGACAACTGTCTTGGATATTTGCCGCACTGTCCTGTCTAAAGGAACGAGAGAGAGAAAGAGAAGGACGAAGGAATTTTCACCAGAGAATTATCGTTAAAAATATGATTTTCTTTGTTGTTGCCGACAGAGATTAGTAGATTAGATCTACTAATCTCTCTTTCCGAGATAGCTCGATTGACTCGAGTTAACCATAATGAATTTGTAAAAAAAAATATAACTATTTTATGCTTTTCTTGCCAGATTTTAAAAAGAAAAAAATAAAGAAAATATTACGTTATCGATTAATTCTTTTGATTTTTTTTTAACGATTTTGCAAATTTAATCGCTCATTCCATATTTTTGATATATTTTTCGATTCATGAGTATTATGAGGAGAGAAAAAAAAAATCTAAGTATATATATTTGTTGTTTTAGCAATGGATTTTTAAAAATTAATATGTTTCATTCTATTTCCTGTTATATATTTTTGTTTCTTATAATAATGATAATAATATTTTAGATTATAACTGAGAGATTCTCAGACAAGTGTTCATAATGTAACAGCTACAAGTTGAATATAAACAAAAAGTCTGTTATTGTTTCAGCAGGAACTTTAAACTGATATTATAGAGAAACATCACTCATCGAAATTGATAGTTGAAAAACGAAGATTTTTGAATTATAAGAATAATTTATAGCATATAGTGCCAATTAACATTATTTCCAATAATCTACAACTTATGTACTATACATCATTTCAGAGCTTGTATGTATATTAAAGAGAAATAAATTTTGTAAAAAGAAGTTAAAAACCATTGTGTTATTATATTTCTGTAAATAAGATATATTGGTGGTATATAAGGGAGGAATAAAGTATTCATGTAGAATGTCATGTGTAAAATTAAAACAATTTTATTTCTATTTATACATTTTTTACAGTACATTTTTAATAAATAATCAGAAAAATCATAAATATTAAAAAAGAAGCTATAAACACAACAAATATGATTGCTAAATATGTGAAATTCATTAAAAAAGGAAGGAGTCCTTCTATATAAAATGGCAAAATTGAGTATTAAGCAATCAGTGAAAGTTAATTGAAAAAAATTTACAAATGCTTATATTGACTTATGGGAAACGTCTTTTTTTAAAGTGAATTAATTTTTTTTTTTGCGGGCTGTAGTTTTTTATTTTATTACGAAACGTAATGAACTATATGTTTGTACTTGAGATTATGATACAGTATTGTATATAAATAAAGTCGATATCTTACAAAGACCGCTTAATTTTATGCATACAGTCTTCCGTAACTTTGTACACGTTATATCAAGTTACATATAGCAGAGTTGACGTGTAGTTTTTTTAGGCTCGTACATGGAAGTACAGTCTCTGAAAAAACTGGCGTTCACATATACAAGATTCGGTAATAACGCTCTAGAAAATAAACAATAATATCTGTACAAAGTGCTCTGTACATTTAGGAGGAAAAGCAATATTATACAAAAGAAAAATGAAGTCGTATTTAATCGTATTTCGCGAATAATAAATTTATGGATCTGCTCATCCATATGTTGAAACTCTCGTTTCAAGAGGTACTTAAGACTTTTTTCTTCCTCCTTTTTCTTAATTTAATTACACTCAAAATAAAAACTTTCACTAGGGTAACTGCGTAAGACTCGTAATGCTTGGTATCTCGTGAGTTTATATTACATTATATACATTAGGCAAGTCCTGCGTTATCACCATTCTTTTTCATATTTTTTTTTTATACTTTTTTCATGCTTTCTGATATTTTATAAGAATATAGTTTCATATAGAAAACTAAGTCTTTATCGTAACTATCAATATCTCTTTTATCTCCTGGCATGTATTTCGCAAAGTCTTACGAAGAACTGTGACATTAGAAATAAAAGATTTTTTTCTAGTACGCCAGTGCCAGGCAGAATATTTTCGATAATTATGTCACGCGAGACGGTTGAACACAGTTGCTAGTTTTCATTAAAAATGTGTGCACAATACCGCAAGAATGTCATTTTTCTACTTTTTTTTTTTGTTTTCTAGATTATATGTCCAGATATCCGAAGTACCGGCAGTTCGTTTGAAATTTGCCCACACAGCGATCAATTATTAACATATACATATATATTCGCAACAACTTGGGAACAAATCAAGCGCAAACACATGCGTAATCCATCCCTACCATCATTCGAGATCGATTGGCATATCTGGATGCACAATAATAAAAAGAAATTCGTTCTAACAATGGCGCGCGCGTTCGTTAAGATTAAAAAGGGAGTAAATAAAGGGAGAAAGAAGGGAATAAGACGGTCTATCTGAACGATATTTTCCGTGCGCTAGAAAACTAATAAAAATATGACGCTGATTAACGACTCAAATGCTCTTCTCGTACAAAAATCTTACACCGATTCGACAAAAATGTATGTAAAACGCTTATTTCGATTTAGTTAATGATATCGGACTGTTTACCAGTATTGCTATTTAGATATTTGCCCTCGGACGATCCGACCGAGTTAGTTGATCCTTAAAAAGAATAAGATTACGCAGGAAAACGGAGTACGCTTCATCACCGCACACAGTCCCCTGGGCCGCGGGCTGTGATGCATTGCTTTTTACGTTTCATCGAATGCAGTCTCGAACCTGGACTTTGATTACCACTATTATTATTATTGTTAGTATTGTGCTGATTGTTTTTCGTTTTACCATGTCCACCTGTGTGATTGCTTATACCGCGCGTGTAGTCCCCACGGTGATTTACTGTAATATAAACATGGCATCATAATTTTGTGCTATAGGCTTTGAAATCTGTTTTGAGTTATAATGATACTTACCATGAGTAGGTTTGTATGATTTTTTGTACGTGAGATGGCCATGAGATTGCTGATTGTTATATAAATGCCTGTCTTTACTTTTATCCTCGTGTTTTTCTCCAGTATTCGGTGAATTTCCTCTACTGCATTCTGATTCCTACAAGTTAATTAATTTTGTTAGTGAAGCTTTTCAGAAAGTTAAAGTTTGAGTGTATCATCAAAAAAGGGAATAAGCATCATTACCGATTCACTTGGGGGAGCTGAAAGGGTGGATGCATCAGAAGAACTAGAGAGGGAATCTTCTGGAGGTACAGGGAATGTTTCTTTTATCCATTTTCGGTAATCTATAACTTCGTCTGTTACCCTAATTATTCTTCCCAATATACTGAAAATTTGAATGATATATAGATAAAGTTCAGATACAAACTTTAATTAGAATTTCACGAAGTTTTCACAGTCTTACCTGACTTTGTTTGCATCATTGACTAGAATATTGAGAGGATTGACTGCTTGTGAAAGTACGTGATAAGCCCAGTCAAAGGCATCTTTTACATACAGCGCACCATAGCTACTACGCCCAATATCATTACCTGGTGTGAGTGGATCTTCTATACAAAGTAAAGATGGTCTGTGTCCATCAATCATGTCTCTTTGAACCTATGATATCATAACAATGATAATGTATGAAACACTTATTAACATAGCAGTTATAAAAGTTGCTTAATTTAGTGAAATTACCTCTTCTTTTGATATGTAAGTACCACCACCTTTTACACGAATGCCAGTCTTGACATAATTAAACTTTCTACCGTATAACTCCAGAAATTCTATTAGTAATACTCCCAAGTTTACCTCTGAACTGTTGATATTTGTTCTAGGATGCAACTGCAAAAGTAAAAATATAACTTGTTAAAAATGGTTAAACTTTAACTTAGTTAGTCTGCAACTTAGTTTGCATAAAATTTTACCTGTAAAAAGCTAATAGTCATGAGAATTAAGCTATATGAAGAGATACCACCAGTGAACACTTCATTGAGATCTCTTTGCAATAAAAATTGCTTGAGTACCATCACCAACTTTTCGAGAGCAGGATACTGCCTTTTGAAAGTCTTAATTAATTCGGCCGACTTGACACCATTATTCATATTAAAACTAATGTCCACCTTAATTTCAGTCTCTTTATCTGTAAGCTTGACAATTGGAACTGATGCTCTATCTAATACTTTGACGGAAGATGGCTCAACAATATTTTGATCAATTAACGCTCTTTCGAGTGTGTGCAGTGGAAGGTTCGTCCACATTCCTATCACAACAAGATCGATATCACTGCAAAAAGAGAAACAACACATTTTGTAGTAACCCACTTTCCAAGCTCTCAGCAAACAATTCATCAGTGGCAAGTTGAAAGCTACCTTGTGGGTAGATATAATCCAGTGCGAAAGCTCCCGAATATCTCTACTTTAGAGTCTGGCCAAAGATCATATATCACTTGTTCTATTCTCTTTACCACTCGCAACCGAAGACTGTGTTCTTCGGTTGACGGACACATGTAAGTAAAGAAGTCTTCAATCTCCTCGTGCAATCTATAAACAGACATTATTAAATGCTAGAAAATCTTTATGTCAAACAACCCCTATCCTGTACTTAACATATTTCACAATATACGAGCTTCAGTGACCCACATCATCGTTGGTACACATACAAAATCAAAGATACCGGAATCCGCCAACTCACCAAGCGCAAATCACCCGGAAAAAAGTGTTTCCCCGCCAAATATACCCTCAAAGTACCGCCAGCAGCTGAGCCATGTGACATACCTAACCTCAATTCGCAAAATTGAGCCGCGACCTCCTCGTCGCGCAAAACCGACAAAAGCAACCCGTGTAACGACTAAAAAAGCTAGATAAAAGATAATACACATACCCAAGTATGCCCTTGGAGTAGTGCTTGTTAGGGATTCGCCAGGGACAGCCACCAAAGACCCCAACAAGGGCCTCGTAATTGTAGTTCATCCCATAAGTACTAGCGCGGTTTTCGTTTTTCCTCCTCGACGGATTGTAGTAGCTGTTATTCGCATTTTGTTGCTGTTGCTGGCTCGTCCTCGTGCCGTCCATCTGCCTGTTGTTCAGCATCGTCGTCGTAGCCGCATCCAGGGGCAGGAAATCCTGCAGCTGGCTGTTCTTGGCGTTCATCATCGTGCCACCGCCGCCGCCGCCCTGCCGCATCCAAGAGATATATAAAACACACACCGAGTAGAAGAAGCAAAAACCACGCGCACACTTTCTCGACACCGAGATAACTCAGAAGTTAACACTCAGATGTATATGTAACAAATAATTACTTAAACGAATATAAGTATAATAGGAAAATCTAGCGTGTAAGTATAATATAATACAGGAAAAGGAGAAGGAGTGCGCGCTGAAGGCGAACTACAAGAGAGAGAGAGTAGCAAACGCGTGCGATTATATTACTGCATACACAGCCGCCAAGCAGTGGCATACAGAGACCGCGCGCGCGATTGCCCCGAGCAGAAGAAGAAGACTAGCTTGGAGCTGTGTTACACACAAACTTGGCGCTATACTCGCAAAACGCACGCGCGCGTGTGTGCATAGAGTGCTTGTAGCGAGGGAGGAAACACATAGTCGTAAGGCGCGGGAAGTACCATATCATAATCATAGTAATTACCAGAACCGCGTTAGTCGTGACCGTCGTCGCGGCCGTCGTCGTCGTCGTCGTGGCGCCCGTCATTGTGTTACCCTGCTGCTGTTGATCCAGTGCCTGCTGCGACTGCTGTCCCGGCGGCGGATGCTTAAGGGTGAGATTGTCGAGCTCTTTGCCGGTCTCCCAAATGTGTAACCAGAGGTCCTTGGCGGGACCGAACTGCTCCGGCTGATACCAGCCGATCTTCGGATCCATTAAAGCCCACCTCCTCGGCCGCCTCGGCGACTCTGTTGCGAAGCCGCCGTCGTAGTCGTCGTCGTCTTCGCCGTCGTCGTCTTCGTCGTCGTCGCCGTTATTCTGCTGCTTCTGCTTCAGCTGATGCTGCTGCTGCTGCTGTCGCAGGTAGCCGCTTTAATGCGCGGCCCTGCCCGCTGTTGCTGCTGCTTCTGCTCTCGTCGTCGTCGGGACGTGCTGCGCGACCCGAGGCGAAAACACACGAGGGCCACCCCGCGATCACCGACGATGATGATTATTATGCTACTCGATGATGATGTCGTCGTCGTTGTCCTCGTCAACGTCGTCGTTGCGGACGACGTGCTGTGTGGGTTAACGCGCGCGCTCGCTCACTCGCTCGCTGTACTGCACGCGGGTGTGTGTTGAGAGACGAGGGAAAGGAGACAGAGAGAGAGAGAAAGAGAGAGAGAGAGAGAGACAGAGAGAGAGAGAGAAAGAGAGAGAGAGACAGAGAGAGAGAGAGAAAGAGAGAGAGACAGAGAGAGAGAGAGAAAGAGAGAGAGAGAGAGAGAGAGAGAGAGACACACACACGAGAACAGCAAGAAAAAGGGCTGGAGTTGGTGTGAGTAATACGTGTGTGAATATGTATGTTGGTGTCTCTTTCTATCATTCGCCGCGCGCACACGCAGTATACTGCTAGTGTATGCGCGCGCGCACGGTGGTAGGTATATCGTATATAGTATATTTTTCTATATACCTATATAGTGTATGTACATTCTCTCTCTCGCTCTCGCTCTCTTACTCCGGTACTCCGTCTTGATTTCAGATTCGCGCACGCGTATCACGGGCTCTGCGTGCGCGCATGTATAGATATATATCTATTCATCCATGCACCTATTCTCCTCTCTTTCTGCGTTTGCGATCGTGAAAGGTATTCGCACATGAAGTCATACATATACCCATCTCTCTCTAATCTCGCGCGCGCCTTTCTGACTGGTGGTGCGCGCGCGCTCGCTAAATTATTTCTTCGGACAGAGCTAGCACTCTAGCAGCAGCTCGTTGTTTATATGTGTGTGTATGTATAATATATATATGTATATATGCGCGGTGTTCTCTTACTCTAGGATGGGCCGTGTTTGTGTATAGGTATATTGTCCATGGCGCAGATGGCGCGAGGAGTCGACGAGCGCGCAAAAACGACGTGACGGAAACTGCCAGAGAGATCGAGAAGGTAACTGCGAGAATTGCCGGGAAATTTCAATTTCGGAGCAATGTTGCTGGTGGTGTATGGTTTTGGAGCAAAATTTTCGTGTCAAGGGTGACTGAGAAACGGGCTTTCTTGCAAACTTTTTTTGCAATTGGATCAAATGTACATGTTGATCAATGAGCAAGTGATGATAAAGGGGCGGTTTTAATTCAGCTTTGAAATGTTGGTATGAACGATTCAAAAAGTCTTTTATTTCTTAAATAATGAATCGTAAATTTTTTATGGCACATAGTTGTATATAGAATGTTTTTTGTCAAAAAAAAACCTACATCAAAATTTATGGTGTAATTAAGATTCATCCCGAAGGCAAGATGCGCAATTTGGCTATATATTATACTCCTATAAAATAAACGGATGATTAACAGATGTTGTAGCTTTCATGTTTATCTTACATTTGTGTAATAGTTTATTTAACAACGCAAAACACATAGTTTTCAACCGCGGACTTATACATTTACAGATCACTTTTAGAGGAGGAAAACTCATTCATAAATTGATAAAATTCAATATAATTTTTATCAAACAAACGGAAGTAGATAAGAGAAATCTAGTCAAACATTAAGTATTTTTAAACTGAAAAATTACTTTTCAAATATGTCACGCAGAATTGCCGAAGTAGTTTTATTTCAAATGTTTTCAGTAATTGTAAGTATCGGAGTGCGAATCGTACAACCGTTTTCTCTTTTAAGTTGGTGAACGACGGTAGACTTTATACTTTCATAATACTTACGGTGCGCAAACACAATAAAAAGCTGGATTAAATTACTTACACATTTTCTAATAAATCACATTATACATTTTGTAAAACGCAACCATGTTGAATAAGAAGTATTTCGCGTGACGTCATCGCGGCCAAACGTCAAACTGTGTTAGTAGCTCCGCATGACGTCACAAGATTTTTAGAGTTCTACTTGATGAACGCATTTACTCCAATCTAAATGTTTACAAAGTCCACGGGACCATTGTCTCCTACTTCGGGTCGTTTACAAGTAATGGTTCTACAAATACTTATAACGCAGAGCGTATACATTTTTGTACTGAATGAACTTTGGTGCTTCTCGCCGTACATATAAAAAAAAATATTCTACAAATTTTCAACATTTTGTTTATTACTAAATAAAAATCATTGAACTTTGTAAAACCAATAACGTTTCACAAAATTTTATAAACGTGAACGCTATTAAAAGGTCTAATGCACGTATTCGCTTGATATAATTATAAAATGGTATCAAATTAATGAAACAAAAGAAATTTTCAATAATATTAATTTATCATATGTGTGAAGTTAAATGCATTTTTTTTCTTTTGAGGTATAAACTTCCTTATTTTTATTTTTATCAGTCGTTAAAGGTTTTTTAAACGTGCAAAGTATTTACTCAATTTTCAAAGATTGATCTATCATCTTAGTTAATGCGAATATCCCTTAAAAAATTACTTTTATTTATACATCATTATCTTATTCAATATTTGTGAGACAATTTTTTTCATTTCATTAAACTACTTATTAAAATAAATGCAATTTATGACAACTATAGTCATGTTTTGCGATATTTATTTTTTCTTGATAATAAAAATTAGCAATAGCAAAAAACTTGATATAAGGATTATAAGAAATAGTTTTTTACCCAAAATGAATTTATTTTAAACGTTTTCCGACATTTATATGTATATGTACATTCGTATGTAACCAAATTCTTTCATTATTGCAAATTTTTTACCAAATGTTTATCTAATTGTAAATACCTGGGAGCCCTAAAAATATAGAAATGCAAGTAGAAATAAGTGAAAAAATCTTTTTTTAAGCATCATATAGTCTGGTAAAAAATTAATTTATAAAAAAAAAATAACATCCATATTTTGCTACTCGGCTATATCTAGAAATGATTTTTAACGTCTAAATACAGGTAAGTTATCGATTTTTGTACAGTTTGTCAGAATTTTATTTAACCACGGAGTGCGGGTGCGCTCCGAAAGCACGTTATGGATCGCAAATGCAGAAAAAGCCTGAGGATGACCGCGAAACTACATATTTTGAAATGGATTCCTGAGAAATTAAAATTAAATTAATCTTATAGTATTTGGGGCATTAAAATTTTATCATGACGTATATACGAACAAAAAAGGCAGACAGATTGATTTAGTTGGCAAAATCATTTTTATAATTAATTCATAAACATTACTTGTGGGTTTTATTAGGGCAAACTTTTTGTAACTTGTCTTGTATTACTCTGCAGCGTTTGCTCGAGAAAATTTCTTTCCAACACTCATTGATATAATAAAATACACAAAAAGAAAATAAAAAACCGTCTTTTAACTGCTCTTGTGACAAGAATCGGGAGCATAGATTATGTTTGTGGATAACGAAACATTAAGAAAAGCACAATATTAAATGTCAATGATCCAAAAACCTGCAGTTTTTGACATTTTTAGCTTTTTTTGGAAAACACTTTAGAAAAAGTTCTTTTTGAAACGGTAACATTTCATTTTTTGAAAGTCTTACATACCATTCGAAAAAAGGAAATAAAACTACAGAAAACGAATTTTTATTTTTTTTTTAAATTAAAAAATATTGATTCCTTTCAAACTTATGAAAGTTTAAAAATAAGCAACAAAAATGCATTCAAATTTGCATTAATTCAAACAACAAATTTTAAGGATTTAAATGTGCATTTTCTCCTTTTGAAATGACATTTAAGTATTTGCGCACGATTAAGTAGTTATACCGTTTTGAGAAAAGGATTTTTTTTAGCTATTTTTTTTTTTTTAAGATAAAAATGTGCAGAACTTTGTAACAGTGAGGGTTTTATATCGGAACTTTAATACTTGGCGTTTTTACACCGAAAAAATATCCTGTATAAGGATAAAATTTGAGCCGAATCTGTGATCCATATTTCTGACACTCTGCTATTAATTAGTAACAGATAATACCGGAAACAATCTTATAAACATGAAATTTAATATAAACTGTCACTGCAACCTTAGTTATTTATTTAATGGTATCTTTATACTTTATACATACTATGAAAAGAGCATGATATATTCTTTGAAACTAACCATAAAGAAAAGCTATAAAGATCAGTTGATGAAATATGTAAATATTCAGAATCGGTTATTTGGCTCAGTATTTGAACGAATTTTACGAGGTATTCTGGTTCATAAGAAAGGTGACCCAGTAAATAAATGAAATATTTAATCTAGTTATTTGAACTTTAAAATAACTTAAAATACTTAAAAAGCTACGGGATTGTCTAATTTTATTATTATGATTATGAAAATTTACGTTAAATAATTATTTTTATAGCTCAAATTTTAGGAAATAAAAAAATAACAATGACATTTAATAAAATACTATTTACATTTATTTTAGTAAACAAACAATATACACTTGTTGTGAATAACTATTTAAAATTACAATATGTTTGAATGTTTTAGAAGAACACTGCACCACGTCGCTCATATTAGGAACGCCGAATAAGTCGTGTGTCTTGGAGTAGACCGCGCATTTGATTTGAAGCGTTCGTTCGATTTATGTTCATCACTTGTACACTATGTTCAAATGCAAGTAATAAAAGAATGAATTTTTATTTAAGACAGGAATATGGTTCTATTATACCACAAATCGCTTTGTGTGAAAGTAAATATACTCTCCTTGAAACAAATTTTAACGGGGCTTTGAGAGTCAATTTTTGGTATCTAAAAAATATAGTAATTGATAATAATTTAATGTCACACATTTCATCTTATAGGCTATTTTTCTTGTGCCATGCAGATCATCTAATCTTAAATATGTTATATCTTTCGTTAAAAAATAATGTCTCTTCCATTGCTTGTCATTTTGAAAACGAGCAAAAATTATTATAAAAGTAGAACAGAAAAGCTATTAAAATTAGTTATTTAAACGACAAACATTTTCTGACACTGTCTTTAATTACCTATAATTTTCTGTAATAATAATATTTTTGTATAATTGATATTTTTTAATGAAATGAAGCTGAAATTTTTTCATGTCTACTTTTTCAATTTTTCGTATTTTTTCTGTATCACGAGTACTTACAAAGTTACACTCAATAATAGAAAAGACATCATCTTATAACAAAATATAATATATTTAAGATTAAGTTGCTTGTAGCTCAATACTACGTTTCATTTTTAGACACAGGAAATTCATGCTTGAAAAACCTCATTAAAATTCTTTTCCTGGATATTTACTTTGATAATAAGACATTTTTGCACACGTTTTTATAGTCTTATAAAAAAATACAGCCTGAATTTTATTGCTAGACGCTTCATAACTTATACTTACATTCATGACTGTGTAGAAAATGATTTTTTTTTTGTTATAATAGTCGCCGATTTTTTTTAAAAAGTATTTTATATTTTTACATAATAATAAATAATCAATGATTATTACGACAATTAAAAAAAAAAGATTTAACTACATCGATTTTATGCCAAGTATTATACAATGAAAATTCGAACTAGTATATCCAAATCCCAACTATTCGGACAAAATTTACTTTACCGTATGAAACATTTTATACGAATTTTTAAACTGCGGATCAATATTATATTATTATAGTATTATAACACTCTTGTTCGATTAAATACTATATAGCTTATATATTCTTATTATGAATCTTAATATCTCGCAAAAGATAAAAGAGGGATGAATATAGTATCGATCACCATAAACATTTTTGATCGGTAATTCGTACAGAGTGGAACTAGTGTTTCAACGCATCATTTATTCTGAGACGTTGATCATAGAGGATAAACTATTTAACTTTTACTCCTTCTATCACATTCTCTATTCTTTATTTTTTACCACTTCTTGCAACACCAACCCGTTTCATATTATAAAGCCACGGTGAATTAATATTCCAAGAAACCTTCTAGCTGTAACAAATACCCTATACATATAAGTAACAGACAAATCTTAGATATTTTTTTTATAATTTTCCAAATGACCACATTACAATATTCTACATCCCCTATATGATGGGCCCGGCCTTCCTGCCACCACTTAGCACTCAAACCAACCGCACGCATATAAGAGCAACGGCCGCTTTTGGCCCTCGAAAAATCAATATAACCCCCGCGCAAGTTCGCCCACGGTGGATAACCAGGACCACCTGAATTACCAGCGTCTCTTTCACCCCCTCCCCACTCTAACCCTTGCGCTCTCTTTCCCCTACATTATACATTGTTTTTCCACTCCTTCTCCTTCTCTCGCTCGCCATATACATATAATTGCAGGAAACGGCGGGGAGTCAGAATGCGCCGGACGTCGCGTATAGTGTAACAACTGCACGGTCGTCGTCGTCGTCGTCGTCGTCACCAGTCGTCGCGTACCCGGAATCGATAAGCCGCCTGCCGCCGCCAGTGCAGAGATGCTGCTGTATGAGAGGAAGCGATGTTGATGTTGTCGGCAATGACTTTTGTAACGGCAAGGAGAGGAGGCGGAGGAAGAGGAAGAAGAAGCACCAGCAGCAGCAGCTGATCGAACACGAGGAAGTAAGCGGAGAGATGAGCGCCTGGAAGCTCATCCAGCGGAGATGCTACGATCTGCTGTCACATCGATATTCACTCCTTATTGTGCTTGTCGCCCTCACCTGCATCTTCGTCGGCATCGTACACTTCGGCGAGGTTGAAGCTTTGTTCGGATTATTTTTCTTTTCTTCTTTTTTTCTGTTTTTTTTTTCTTTTCTTTTTGATTGGTTGAGGGTGGATGCATCTTTTATCTGTCTTGCAGTGTATAGTGTTTAGACAAAGAGAATCTGGGAACGATTTTTAACGTTCATAATTGTCAAAGTTTTTAATTTTATAGTAGAAATGTAGAATAAAAATATTTTTTAAAACTATTATTTATAACTAATTTTTATACTCATTATTAAATTAAATAATTAATAAATAAATGAAAACTTTCTAAAAGTATTATAAATTTTTTTTATTTAAATCAATATTTATTCATAATATAATAATAATGTAATTGGTTTGTTAAAATTTCAGGTTTGGATAGCATGGAGCAAAGAGAAATACAAAGCAGTATTCCATTCCTTCAATGACAACATTTTAGGCATATCGTTTCAAAAACAGTTATGCCAGCATGTACCCATAGATGTTGTATATACATGGGTAAACGGATCAGATCCACAGTTCCTTGATAATCTAAAAAGATATGTTCCAGTAACAAATGCAAATAGTGCACCTTCTAGGTTTAGCGATAAGGATGAGCTGAGGTATTCCCTCAGATCTCTGGAAATGTATGCGCCATGGGTGAGAAAAGTGTACATAGTTACCAATGGACAGATACCAAGTTGGCTAGATATGGACAACCCAAGAGTGTCTCTCATATCACATGAAGATATATTTACCAATTTGAGCCACCTACCTACTTTTTCCAGTCCTGCTATAGAGAGTCATATACATCGGTAAGTGTATGATTATTTTTAAACATTTTAAAGGAGCCAAGATTAAACATTTTCTCAATACGAACAATTAGCATTTTCTTTTCTTATATAAAAACATGAATTCATAGTCAAATGATCTGGTTTTAATAATTGAAAAACAGTTTTCATCAGTGGTACTTTAAACTTATTTATGATCCGTATAAATGATAACTCACTTAATCATTCATATATATATATATATATATTTTGTATTTGTATGCACAATCTGTATGTATATTACTAAAAATAAATTATATTTTATTTTCAGAATTCCTGGACTGTCCAAGAAATTTTTATATTTTAATGATGATGTAATGTTAGGAGCTGCTGTTTGGCCTGAAGATTTTATAACATGGGCCAATGGGCAGAAAGTTTATTTAGCTTGGTGGGTTCCTGACTGCTCGGATTTCTGTCCCTGGGCGTGGGTTCAAGATGGAGCTTGTGATCCTACATGCAATACAACTTTATGTGAATTTGATGGTATAGTGTCTTTCTAAATTTTTTATTAAATAAAATAAATATTTGTATATAATAAATGAAAAATAAATATTTGTTATTTTAATTTTAGGAGGTGATTGTGTTGCTTATTCCATGGATATAACAGAAAAAGAAATAAATGAAGGTGAAAATGACTATCCATATAGTCTCTTAAGAGAATCTCAAGGTGAATCAGATCACGTTGGAAAGTTTTTAGATAAAATAAAACAAAGCAAACAGGAATCAGCCCTTAATAATGAAAACAATAATTCAGATGTAGCTGCTATTCGATCTCTACTTTTTCAACATACTTCATGGGAAGATACTTTGAAAAATTTTGGTGTAAATAACCAAATGCTAGGAAACAAATCAGATATTTTTCCAAAATTTTACAGAGATAATGACAGAATGAATAGTATTTATAATATGGACAAGAAACACTCTACTCTTCGAGGTTCTAATTCTACACGTGTAGAGAAACGCACTGCACCGAGACGTTTTATAAATGATGATATTATCAATTTGGTACACGTTAACGAATCTGCCAGAGATGACAAGCTAGAATATGCAGGTCGTCAAAAGAAGAAGTTGGGGAACCTCGACACATATGCTGAGTCACTTCTGTACGCGAATAAAATTTTCAATAAAGCGTACGGTTTGGAACGTCGCAAAGTACCTGCTCATATGCCTCATTTATTAGACAAGACAATTATAGAAGAAATGCAGGAAACGTTTGGTGTTGAATTTGACAAAACGTCCAGTCACCGTGTCAGGAATTCCGAAGACATGCAGTTTGCCTTTTCATACTTTTACTTTTTACTTAGCGAAAAGCGCTCGGTGTCCGCTGCAGAAATATTCGATGCATTCGATACAGATAAATCAAGGTAAGATAGCGATACTTTTTGAAAACCGAATTATCAATTTATTTGCTGATATTAATTTTTCATATTTTCTTAGAACATGGTCAGACAGAGAAATTCGAACACTACTTTCAAGAATGTACCCATTACCACTGGATTATAGTTTAGTCGTTGATTTTGAAAACGCAATAACCAACTGTTCTCGCCTCATTGATCTGCGAGGTGTTTCTACGCAACATCCACCGCCTGGCGAAAGATACCTGGACTCTACTTTAGTACGTTTTGTGAATATTCATTCATTTTACAGAATACTTTACTAAACATCTCATTTATAATCAATCGCTTTATATATATTACAGCCCGTGGTCAGTCGCGAGCTGATACTGCGCTGCGACACCGTCGTCAATCGAATATGCGCCAAGTTCGGCAAACTCGATAAATATCCTCACAAAGTGATCGAGGCTGGGAAAGATGAAATATTCGAAATGCTGACTAGTAACGTGTCAACCACAGTGAGACTATTGGACGAAATACGCAGCGATCCAAAGTAAATCCATACATTATAAAATCACTTCTAAACTTTCTTTACGAAATCCTTTCACATTCACTAACACTCCGCACCATTCTTTCAGAAAATTCATTTGCTTGAACGACGATATGGATCCGAACCGTCGCGCCGAGAACGATGTGGTTCGCGCGCTATTGAGTGACTTCTATCGCTCGTTGTACCCAATCCGCAGCAGTTTTGAGCTGCCCTCGCAGTACCGCAATCGCTTTACTCACTTGGAGGAACTACGCGAGTGGCGGGCGAACCGTGCCCGGGCGCGTATGATAATGATTGTCCTGCTGATATCGCTCCTCGCTCTTGGTGTGTACCACGCGTTACGACACAAAGTGCGTCGATTTTGCCCGATACGAACGCTGCCTACTCTACTCGTATGATATATCCTTTTACCATCCCAAAGAGCTGTACGCTAGTCTCCAACCGCGATGAATGTTGTGTACATAATATTTATAACGGTGACAGATAATAATGATGCTGATGAGGATGATGATGATTGTTTGCCGACAGAGAGGTGTGATAATGTGTACATAAGATTAAGGAAGATTGTCTTTATTGAAAACTTAGTTATGACAGACCGGAGAGCATATCTATCTCAACGTCGCACGCTAAACATAATCTACGTGATATATGAGCAACAGTCGTATATCGTGCATACATATATTTATATAACAACAACGTCTCTCTCGTTAACACACACGCAAAAATTATCCACGTACATACATGTGCTGTACATACATCGCATGTACTTCTCAATTGCGATGGTGTTGATGGGGACCGCAGCTTCGACCCTCGAGCGGTGGACAGTTGATGTGGCGCACGTTGCGTGGGCCGACCATTCCGCCCTGACGACGCGCGCACTCGCTCATCCAGATCGCTACGCTCGCCACCTCCTCTGCGAGCAGCCGGCGTCCTATGCCTGTTTGTTTGTTTGAAAACATATATGAATATGTTAATGTGAAAGAGAGAGAGAGAGAGAGAGAGAAAGAGAGAGAGAGAGAGAGAGAGAGAGAGAGCGGGATGGATTCGTCGACATATCGAAGCGTTTCGTTTCATTGAATTTTACCGACTGATTATTTCAAAGTACAAATTGTATGAGTAGGTCCAGAAATATAGAGTTTGCAAGTTACGGTCATTGTGTTACCTGCTGTGTGGTTTGTTTGTTATAATTAAGGAGGTTCATGCGTCAGAATGAAAACTGACTAGTTGAACAAAAACTATTAAAAATTTCTTATCAACATTAAATACGTCCTCTAAAAAATTTTAAATACTGTTGGTAATTAAAATAGCGGAAAAATGCCTCTTGATAACAATAATCTTTTTACGTGTACTTTTCATAAATTTTTTATTTCTCACCGGAATTTACATGATTGCACCCACAAAAACTGGGTCTCGAGACGGAAAAGTAGAATCATAAAATTGCTCTTAAAGAGATTTTAAAATTTTTATCTTGCTGAACATCCCGATAATGTATGCACGCAGACAAAACAAAACTATACTAGTTATATACTACACGTTAAAAATAGTTTTTTATTTCTTAATTATATTGATAATTTTAATTATATTAATAAACATCATCTATTGCTAAAAATATCTTCTAAATTGATTTCTTTTTTTTTATAGACATTATTGTTGTTTATTTAACGTATATCACACAATATTTGAAAATGATATACCATTGACTAGTAAGTCGCGCATCAACCTCCTTTAATGATCAATTTCGTTTTTATTTATTTATCATACTGGATGTACTGTGAAAATCGATGTTTAATTTATTACTTTTATAACTGTCGTTTAATAAAGCAATATTTAATGTACAATTTCACGATTGAGATTTTAATTTTAATTACTCCTTATATAGTAAAATCATTATTCAAATAGCGCGCAAATACCTGGTACGTCCGGATGATGCGTCGATACTTCGCTGGACTGTCGCGTATTTTCCGAAACCGGCTCCTGCTTCGTTTCTTTCGAATCCTCGGATACCGATTCCGTGGTCCTGATCTCCGTTTTCGACTCCTTCTTCAAAAATGTCGTCTCTTCCTCCTTCTGCTCTTCCACGGTCCCAGAACTTTTTTTAGACAACTCCGAACGGTCCGTCGTCAATTGAAAGCTCGCCTCGCCTTCGTGACGAAAGCTTTCATCCGATTCTTCACCAAAACTTTGCATTGCTACAAATGAATCTATTACGGATAGTTTATTATATATATTTTTGCTTTATATCTCTCTGTATTGTAAAATATTTTCACCGCTGTCGCTGTTTGGCATAAGAAGAAAACCCTCTTTAAGTTAATGGCCCCTTTTTAAAATAGAGTTCAAGTAACTAATGAAATGTAAAAATTCTACCTATTCTAATGGGTTCAATAGACAATTTTTTTTTTTACCTGTACTTTATAAATAAATAAAATAGCAAATTTAAAAAAATCACTTTTAGAGTATTAAATTTAGTTATTTTTATTCACTGCTTCTGAATAAACATTTATATACTTTTAAAAGTTGATATTATTAGAATTTTGCACATGTAAGTATAACACATTATTGCCTAAGAAAAAAAACATTAGGAAATTTATATAAGATTCATTCTTTCTTAATTTTATAATATAGTATATACATTGTTTAATATTTTATAATTTGCCAAAAAAAATTGTAATATCTTTATATTATTTGAATGAAAAACTTAATTATCTAGGTAATTTAAGAAGGGACTTGGAGTATAAAAATGTTTTATTTTCTTAGTGATTGGAACTATAATTTAAGAAGAGGCTGTAAAATTAAGAAAGGTGATCTTTAATTTCAATCAGTAACTATGCACTATGTTATATCAAACCAGTACCATACTTATAACTGATATGTAATCAGGGAAAATTCATAGATTTCATCAATTACAAGTATAATATACACCATGAATATGTTATCAGCCGCCTACATGCACTAATTCAACACTCAGAGAGCGCAGAGATAAAATAAAATTTAGCACCCTTACTCATTCCAAACGGTACGTCATCTTTGGCTAGGGAGTCGAGATCGAGGTCGATATCCGCCTCGGTATCTTGACTGGCGACGGACGCGGGTCCACCCGTCGCGACTTCCGGGCAGTTCTCACCTGTGACACCGATCGACGTGGGCGTCGAATCTGAGCAGAGACACTCGCTGCTCAGTCCTTTCTCCCCACCGTCACAGCGCAAACCGGCGAGGTAACTACAGGGTAGGATTTCAAGAGAGCTTTTAAGTGTATAGAATTGGGGATGAAATTTATAAAAGTAAGTATACAGCAACGTTGATTATTATTTAAACGATAGTTGAAAAAATCATATAGTTTAAGATGGTGTGAGTGTCATCCGTTAACGATTATTGCAGAGACCGGTTTTTTTTATCTAGTTTTGAATTTTAAAAAGATATTGCTCTGATAAATTGTAGTTTATTATTGAATAAGCGATATTTTCGCAAAATTCAGGAGTATAAAAAAACAGGTCCAGTTGTGGTTGTGGTATAACGGGTGACATATCGAACGTTAAAAATCCTTTAAATTATATATTTAATTCTAATTTGGAGAACATTGTATGGTAGATATTCATAATATAACTCGCAACTTTTTAAGTGTTTTATTACAACAAGGAGTCCTTTATTTTTATTCCACATAATATTAAAAAAATAATTGTATAAAACGTTCTATAATTATTACCCAACACAGTTCTGTTAATTTTATTTTCTATTCATATTTATATGTAGAATTGCATAAAAAATGTACTGGCGTTGTGCGTGCAACAATTTCACTGCTATTATAAATATGAATTTTTCTTTTTTCCAGAAATTGTTTTGTTTTAATTACAATGAATTTATAAGTACTCAGAAAGTTATAATAACCGTGTGTATGGTTCTTTTCTCTATAAAGCACAATTCTAGAACAACTAAAGAAGTAGTTCATGATTATTTTCACTCCCTGCAAGAGCTAAATTTTAAAATATTAAAGTTTAATTCGTTATCTAATAACTTGATTGGCTTGATATTTAGAGAATGATATACCATCTTAGAAACCATCTTGAAAAGGTACCAACTCACAAATTTATATCTTTCATTCAAATTGAAACAGTCAATTGAAACAGAAAAACATATTTTCCCATAACAATTAATATTTTTTTTACATTAGGTAAATAATCAATAACTCACTAAAACCATCTACTTTGACGATATAAATTTAGTATACCCCAAGCAACGTACCCGTAAATCTCCATGAACAAACTGACGGGTATCATCGCCGAGCCACCATCCGGCTCATGCGTAAACAACTCGCAAACAATGATCATAGTCTCGGCGATGTTGCGCGCCAGGAGGCCAGCGCCTATCGCCAGGAACCGCTTCACCTGACATCGCGAGCCAAATCGTCCGATTCGCACTATCAGATCCGAGTCACGACGATCAAGGCATAGGCTATCCCATCGCGTGAGGATTGCGTCCACTGGCAGGCATTTGTTGTAATCAGCTGTTTAAAGAATTAGATTTTATTATAATGTATATATGTAAAGGTTGAAGTTGAAGTTGTTGGTGTTTGGTGTTGTTTCGAATTATGGTAAAGCTTATTTCAGAATAATAATCGAATTTGATCCTCCCCCCTGTTAATGGGTTCAATTTCCATTTCGATTATTTTTGGCTGTGCTTATAGGAGTCAAGGTAACTCGAGAAATCGAAAAAACATTTTATTGCATAGGCGAGTCCGAAAATGATAAAAAATAATTTGTCTCAAAAATTTTATCCAAATTTTTAATCACCGAAACAATAGTCTGCAAACATTACAAAGTCAACGATATTTAACATTTCTTTTAATTTAGTTTCCCTAATTTATGTAAATCGTACACGTGTCAATAAAAATAAAATAAAACTTGCTTTTACATTACGAGCCAATTTCCGACTAAATTCGAAACGATTTTCACTTTCTTTTTCACATTGACCTGACATGCAGATAATCTAGAAAACTAAGCAAATACCTACTTAGCACGAAACGAAACCAACTGCATCAGAGTAGCAAACGAACTTATGCGCGCGCTTCGCGAGCAGCGACCTATATATATATATATATATATATATATATATATACACACACACACATGTGA
>JAYJLV010000001.1:7613866-7633058 GCA_036873485.1 Torymus texanus | reverse complement strand
ATAAAGTTTCCATTGTTTAATAATTTTAATTGATTTTAAAAATTATTTCGTTGCACTCCAACGATGTAAACTTCAGGTTCATCGGAAAGAATAATTCGTCACGATGACTAACTAATTGGTTAAAAGTATCGCAACTGTTCAGCATAATAGTAAAAAAAGGAACAATAAAAACAGCTATAAAGTAAGCAATAATTGCTCGTGGTAATAATTTTTGCTGGTTTGTTGTACCATATAGAACAGTTGAGACCACACACAATTATTTTTTCCCTGTGTGATATTTTACACTCAAGTTAAAATTTTAACGGTACATTTAAATCACTTATTTACCATATACACGCCGTTACACATCTCTTCCTCTCTTTGTTTCCCCCCAAAAAAAACCACACGACAACTTCCTCGTTACATAACAACAACGCTACCGCTTTTATTTTTTGGCTCCACGTTCTGCGTTCTCCTCACGTCACACGCACATGTATATATAACCTTGAACTTCGCGTGCGTGCGCGCATCAGCTGATGCGACTGACCACCGCTGCTGCCGCTCTTTTTTACGTAATATACTTATTACACGGCTAGGTTTTTCTATATGTATATAGATATATACGCGTGTGTGCGCGTGTTCGCACACACGCGACTACAACGACCACGACGATGATGATGATGAGTCAAGGTCAGTAGCGCGCGACATAACTCGTGTGTGGAGAGGAATAGAGTGAGAGAGAGACAACGTGATCGAGATATAGGGCTGCGTGGGAATTGATTTTGGGAAGATGAAAAGTTTGTATGTATGTGTGTGTGTGGGAGGATAATTGTTGGTGTATAGGTGTGGTTGGATAGGTGACGTCAGAGGTTAATGAGGGATAGATTGTTCGTAATAGCCAGTGTGATTGCTGGAAGTGAGGATAGAGTTATTTTAAATTTTTTGCCGTTTGAGGTGGTTCATATATACTTATCTGATATTAGAAACTGAATTGAATGGTTATCAAAATAATTATAGAATGATATAACTCACTCAATTCTGATGTCAAACAGAATTAGTTACGTGATAACCAGCCGGAATGGTATTTCCGAAGTAATTCTTAAAAAAAAAAAAAATTAACATCAAAATTTTCAGACAATGAGCCTTTTTACAATGTATTAATAAGACAAGCGTAAAATAGATTCATTAAAAAAAAACTGTCAAATTTTCTCGAACCGTCGGGCTCCTTTATCTATGCTTATCTCGTGACTCTACTCAAATCATAGCGATTTTTGATACTCAGCGGTAATTACGTTGTCCCAAATCGACGAGTGGGTCAAAGAGGAGGAAATTTTTTTTAATTTTCTTGCCGCTCGACGCCTTTTTTCAAGCGTATGTTTGACCTAATTTTTATTGTATGCATAAAGCGGCCGCATTTGGGCGTAGAAAGGTTAATGGTATGTGTTTTGGCAATCAAGTGGTTTGCTTCTTTGATTCTTGCAATTCACTAATTTAAGAAGAACCATGCGACTGTTACTTTTTTTTTACTGAATTATAGTCGAAACTACAGAAGTTATACTTCAACAAAGAACGTTTGTCTTTTAATAGAACATACTTATAATAGAAATAAATGGAATTTCTGTTCTAAATTAATGAATCCTTGTCCGCTATTCCGAATCAGTAACTGATTTTACGATCGATAAAATAATAAAAATAGTCGCAATGCCGTCATATCCGACATAAATATCCGTTATTAGGTACAGCAATCGATACCCTACAAAAAGAAAATTGGAACCAACGACGAAAGAAAGCTAATAATAATGATCTCTTTTTTTCTTAATTGCAGAAACTGAGCAGCGGTGTTGGCATCCGCGCGCTCTCCGACAGCTCGACCGACCTGAAGCAGGTCCTGGCTGCTAAGATCCCAAAGGAGCAGGAACGCATCAAGGCCTTCCGCAAACAGCATGGCGCCACCAAAGTCGGCGAGGTCACCGTTGACATGGTAAGTCACATATGCATATAATCTAGTGTTATTTTTTGTTTTTGTTTGTTTACACGTATAGTTTGCGGAAGTATGTGTGTGTGTATATATAGATCAATGTCGAAAATGAGGATTTATTTTCTGTTTTTGTTTTGGAGGGGAGCAAGAAATTCTTGGGGGTAACAGTCGTGGGAATTTTTTGTATAGATGTATATATGTGAGCAATTCTATATTGAACGAGTCCTTTTCCCATAGCAAATCAGACAGTATTTTTTTTAGCTTAACTTCTGCTACGTGGTTTTTCTCGATCTTTATAGCTCATAATATATTAATTAATGATAAAGGTGAGCGATTATATATGGCTTTATGGAATTTTAAAGTCATTTTCGTGATTTTGTTGAACATTAAGAAACTTTTCGACTTTAACGATTTTTAACTTAAATTAAAGCTCTTTTTTGTTTAATTTTTTTTTTCACGGAAAGCAAATCCGTTTTCAATTATGCAACCTTTTTCTTATATATTGTAAGATACAAGATCAAGAAAAACCATGTGCGGAAGATATGTTTGAAAAAAAAAAAAAATTCCAGCAGTTTTTGGACAAAAAATAATAAAATCAAAGTGCAGTTGCTCATATACCAACTCACTCGTAAATCAGAAAAACTTGTCATAGAAATTCATTCAATATCAACAAGATCAAAATCAGAAATTATAAATTGCACTTATCTACGAATTTTTCTTTTCTTACTCGTCGAAAAATCCGACTCGTCTACATGCCACCGGACACCAAAATTTCGCTTAACCCGCGCAATAAGCCACGCGCACCATGCATATACATATATATAGTTTCTTCTGCAGTGTCGCGTGCACGACAGCTTAATTTGCGAACCACGTGACCGGCTTGCGCTTGGCACGCGCACACGCGAGGGTTGCGCGAGCAGTAACCGCGTTTTTCCCTTTCTGCCTGTATATATACACGTGTGTATATATATATCTAATATTCTTATCGTACATTTGAACGTCTTTTTTTTTCTCATTCAACATCGTTGATAAGACAGCCATGCCGGGCATGTGCTATTGGCCGGTAACACGTGGTCTGCCAAATCACGAGAAGAGAGTCTTCGAGAGCAATTAGAGGGGAGATAAGGGATGCCGGACGGGATCGTAGGAGAGAAATATGTATGTGTGCTTATATATTGACCTTGTTTTTATAAATGAAGAAATGGGGGTACAATAAATGTATGTCGAGAGGAAACGAGATTTATTGGATTTTAAATGATCTACATGAATGTGTATTATTAAACCATTAAGGTACGATTAATATAATGGATATAGATCGAAGCAGTTATTGAAATTTTGTTTTTATAACTTGGTATACCTACTTCTTTGAAGAAAAAAGAAGTTGACATAGGTGTAAAGAGAAACCGGACAATGGCTATTGTTCATTATCACTACAGTGCACATTCAACGTTATATATATTGATAAATATAACCGTTCACAAAGGCAGCATGAAATTAAATTGTTTTCCCGCACCTAATGGTTATTTTATTACCATTATCTTAACCGCCAGTATTCGAACCAGTTCGAACCTATTCGAACTAACCACTACTACTACATATATGTAACACTTCTCTTCTTTTTATAGATGTACGGCGGTATGCGCGGTATCAAGGGTTTGGTGTGGGAACCCTCGGTCCTCGACCCCGAGGAAGGTATCCGTTTCCGTGGCAAGTCCATCCCCGAGTGCCAAAAGCTCCTACCTAAGGCACCTGGTGGCGCTGAACCTCTACCTGAGGGTCTTTTCTGGCTCCTGATCACCGGTGACGTACCCACCGAGGCTCAGGTCAAAGCCATCTCCAAGGAATGGGCTGCCCGTAGTGCTCTGCCCTCCCACGTGACTAAGGCTCTTAACGATCTGCCAAAGAACATCCATCCGATGACCCAGTTCTCAGCGGCGATTACCCTCCTCAACAGCGAGAGTCAGTTCGTCAAGGCGTACACGTCTGGTGTCCACAAGACCAAGTATTGGGAATCTGTCTACGAGGATTCGATGGACCTCATTGCCAAGCTTCCAGTTGTCGCTGCCACGATCTACAGGTGTGGGATTGTGTTTAATTTGTATCTGTAGTATTGTATGGTTATGATGCTAATGATGTCAGGTGTCGTTGTTGTTTTTCGAATTTCGAACATTGACATGTATAATTGAGCGCGTCGAAGGATAAATAACTTATGACTCTTCGAGTTACTGCGATGTCTCATTAGTTATACTGACAAACATATCGTTTACGTTGCATTTTCAACAGAAAGAAAAAATTTCAAAACAACTGTATCTATATAATTACGTAACACCTGTGTATTCGCGAGAGCAGACACGGATTTCAAACACACGGTAGACGTAGCCGATAAACAAACATATATTGGGAAGAAAAAATTTGATAGTTACGTGATCACGGCGCGGCTTCCCCCGCGTTTCGATAAAAAGAATCGAAAATCATTTTGTCTTATAAAAACGTGCGTCTGGACGACTTGGCTATCGCCTATCCCTCTCTTCTTTTTATCATGCTTTTCCATGTACAATTTGTTACAAAAAGCACTCGATAGTTTGCCAACAAATTAAAAATTTCTGATAAGTATTTCTTTTACTCGATAGACAAAAAATAATTTGCACTGCACCGACAACGACGTGTTGAGCAAGCGTAGCAGTTCGACTGTCGACTATACGACCTTTGCGTCGTGCTGTATTATCGCGTATATGAATATACATATACATATTACGTATTATAGCTTTTAATACAACTATTGATTAAATGTGTATGTGTGTTTGTACTTTGTGTAGGTGACATTTGCGTGGAAAAAAAGAAAGCTCAACGTATAATTAAGGTATCGCGGTAGGCAGAGCCGCTAATTGACTTGAGAATATTACATCCATTTGATTAAGTGTCAACGACTCCTAAGCACGATTCCTTGCTAATTAAAATATTGTCCCAGGAGAGAAACGGTGCGATTACATGTATTATCTAATCACACGGTTTATACGTACTCCAAGATAATAAAAGCATTATTCTGGTTAAATAAATGTTCCTTCGAGAATTTCTATAGGCCGGTCTTCGACAAAATTATAATATTATTCAACTGAAGGTCAACGGCCAACACTTGACTGTGCATACTGATGAATAATACATCTTTATTTATATAAAAAAAATGTTCTAAACGATAAAAATCTTATATCTACAGAAACCTGTACAAGGGCGGCAAGGGAATCGGCTCCGTTGACGCTGGCAAGGACTGGTCGCACAACTTCTCGACGATGCTTGGTTACGACAATCCCGAGTTCATCGAGCTGATGCGTCTTTACCTCACCATTCACTCCGACCACGAGGGTGGCAACGTATCTGCCCATACAACTCACTTGGTTGGTTCAGCCCTGTCTGATCCCTACCTCTCCTTTGCTGCCGGTATGAATGGTTTGGCTGGACCTCTCCACGGTCTTGCCAACCAGGAAGTACTCGTCTGGCTGCAGAAGCTCCGTCAACAGGTCGGTGATAACCCCAGCGACGAGAAGCTCAAGGAGTTCATCTGGAACACTCTGAAGAGCGGACAGGTGGTGCCTGGTTACGGACACGCCGTACTCAGGAAGACCGACCCGAGGTACACCTGCCAGCGCGAGTTTGCACTCAAGCATTTGCCCAACGACAACTTGTTCAAGGTGAGAGAGAGAGAGAAACGTTATCTTTTTTTCGAATTTTTTCTTTAAGTATACACAAGTATTTTCACGAGTGACGAGTTCGATTACTGTCACTTATTGGAAACGATGGTCGGGAGTTACGCAATCGGTTGCGGGAAGTGCATGCGACATAATGCAGGAATTTTATTTTTGCATTTTATTTGTTAGAATAAATGGGGCTTAACGAATAATTAAACGTTATTTTCCAATATTAACTTGACTTAAGTAATGTATTCACAAATTTTATCGATTATGTCACGACTGCGTTGACATATTGAGGAAAAGGATTTGTTATTTTCGTCTTATCATATACCTGTTCTAATATTTACTTTCAAATAACGCACATTAAGTGTAATCAAGGATTTATATAAAACTTAATATATTGCCTAGTTTATTAAAAAATGTTTGTTAAATTATTATTAATTTATTGAGATATAAAAAAAAAATAATTATATTTAGCTATAGGAAATCATACAATCTAACGTAGACTGATATAGTACAAAAATGTAAACATCCTTAAAAAATAAGCCGACTTCCAAAAAGAAATTTATTTTACATTTACATGGTAATTTTTACAAACATAACCATTCTAATATCGAATTTTCTTTCCCAATTTACAGCTGGTAGCGCAAGTGTACAAGGTCGTCCCACCAGTCCTCCTCGAGACCGGCAAGGTGAAGAACCCCTGGCCCAACGTAGACGCCCACTCCGGTGTTTTGCTCCAGTACTACGGCATGAAGGAGATGAACTACTACACCGTGTTGTTCGGCGTCTCCCGCGCTCTTGGTGTCCTCGCCAATCTCGTCTGGGCACGTGCTCTCGGTCTCCCCATCGAGAGGCCCAAGTCCCTCAGCACCGATCTCCTCATAAAGGCCGTCAAGGCTTAAGCCCCTCTCTCTCACACATCCCTTATCCCCAACACACACACACGCCCTGCTCAACAACAACAAGAACAACAAGACCTCTTATTCCCTTTCCATGTTATTCGGCGCGTCGCTGTGTTCATTCATCCTCACGCAAGGATGGAGCTGGATTATCGGCTAATGAGAAATGAGAATGAAAATTAAGAACCTTCTCCCCAGCCCCACACGTCCTAGAAGTTAGTTCGAAAAAGTCGCGTCGCATATATATTTATACGTGTGTGTGTGCGCGCACGTAGACGTATATATGTGGGTGTGTGTGCATGTATAAAGCGAGCAGTACACACACGCAGCCCCCCGGTGTACGCGCGCGAGTCGAACGAACTGCCACTACTGCCGGCGCTCGACGCGAATGATAATAATGTAAAGAAAGTAATGAAAATGAAAAAAAAAAAAAAATAATAATGAATCGACGATGCCGAGGAATAAATAGACGTATAGGTAAATGAAAAAAGAGGAAACAAAGAAATAGAAGAAAATAGGAAATGATGTGCTGCGAAGAAGTTCCCAGAGAGAAGTTGAGAGAAGAGGGAGAAGAAATGAAGCGAGCGCCACCGACGGTGTCGTCGTGTTGCTCTCTTCTGCGCTTATCATCCGTTGTTAAAGTCGTGAACGCCTGTACGGTCGAACGATAAGGAAAAACGAGCGCGCGCTCGCGTAATGTACTTGAAAAGTATGCGCGTCAAGAAAGAGGGCAATTAAGAAGTAAAAGTAGGCCGTGGAAATGTCGTTCAAAGAGCCAGAAGAGAGGCCAGAAGAGATAATGAAGTGCGCGTGACCGAGAGAGTTCGACTGAGAGAAAAAGAAAGAAGCGCGTGTGAGAGAAAGACAGAAGCGAGTGTTACATTGACGATGGGAATCGAAAAGTATGGAGGTATAAAAAGTACGAAATAGAACAGCAGAATTGTTAAGGAAATGTTAACGCCGGGAAGAGTTTCCGAACACGAAGGCGCTCGTACGGCGTGAAGTATAAGCTATAAATACACTGCAAAGAAAGACGGCAAAGTGTAGAGGAAATAATAAAAAAATGATAAACAAAACTAAAAAAAAAAAAATAAAATAAAACAAACACGTTATGCCTAGACAATACGGTGTGACTAGTATTAGTCGAGCGACCCCTTGTAACCGCGTCACACGATTATAATTAATAATCTAGAATCATAGGAAGTTGAAAACGAACTATATTGCGAGAGACACCACCGACGATTAACAATTTTATTTGTTAAAAAATATTTAAAAAAATACGGAATCTCGGAGATGATGAACTTCTCCGATCCAAGAAGCAATACGCGAGAACGCGCAACGTATCTATATAGGATGGAATGCTCGTTCAATTTCATTATAAGTACATACATACTGATATGTATGGTCCACCGGTGCTGTATATTGTTAGCAATACACAAAAAAGTAAAAGCGTCCATCCGTGATACGTATACACGTTCGCCAACGAAGAAGCTATTGCTCTCTCGTCGATCGAAACAATTTCTATAATTTTTTTTCCTTATTCTCATATTTCTTATTCTTTATTCGTCAATTTTTTTGTTAAAGGAATTTTTGTCGTTACTTTCGAGTATACACGTAACGTAAATGCCAATCATTGTATAACACGTATTGGAGTGCACCGTTCGTTTTTATTTCGACCTCTCCGACGATATGTTCTTGAATTGTCAGTTTAATTGTAAATTATTATGATTTTTGGAGATGGAGAATGACCGGTGGTAGATCCATCGATAATAAGTATGAATGCGTGTGTGCTAAGCTTTATTTATAATGAAAAAAGTCGAAAATAAATAGAAAAAGTTTCAATCGGTAAAACCTCTTTGTCACTCATTTCTTACCTTATATACATATACCTATACATGCCTGAGTGGGAGGGTCAAAGTAGAAAACATATAAGACACTTGTTGATCATGATATTTTTTTTTATTCGTTACTTCGGGATTTTCATTTTTTTCATGAAATTAAATTATTTAAATCCATCTTAAACCTGTTTACAATTAGCGGAATATAAAATATCTAGTCGTTTAAATTCGTAGAAATATAATTTAGCAATTACTACTGGATACAATCACTGAACAAACAAAACGTATTGTTAAAAATTAAAATAGCAAAGTAAAATCTCATCAACATAGATCTTAGAGTGATCTCTTTCTCAATATGAGAAAATAATTACCCATCACATTTTTTTTTTCTTACTCTTGTACAAGCATAGACAGCAGTTGCTTTGAATTTTCATCGCCAACCAGTTATTAATCCACACTTCTCACTGTTAATTCGTACAGTAGTGTAAAATACGTTTTAAATTGTCCAATTGGAGTATTTTAATATTGACACAACACTAGCAGATACACCTACGCTTTAAACAGATGTGCGATAAGACAGCCGTCGCTTTTGAGCTCGTTTATAGTTAATGCGTGATAAACGTAATCAGTTTGAACAAACTGACCTTCAGAGGGGCATATATTTTACAAGTTTCAATTAAAGTCTAGTTACAGTATTTTTTTTTTTTTCGTTAAAAAAATTTTCTTTCCGCATTTTATATCCAATTGACTATTATACTTACTTTTGAATACAATAATACTGCTCGCGCGCGTGGGGGGATCAGCTCAGAATGAGGCAACTGTCTCATCGTTGATAATCGTTGCGTATCACAGAGTGGTCTGTTTCTCGCTTTGAATTATATTTCTTGTATCTTTTTTTATTATTTGGATTCGTTGGTTAACCTCGTCAGGAAGTCTTACAAGACGCATTGCACGTTTTCAGTCAGCAAATCTGTTTAATACATAAACGAGGGCACCAAGAATCCTCGACTCTTCATCAACATTGATGAGGCAATGTTTGAATTTGTTTATTTTTTTTCTCACACAGCAGACTGCTGTTTGTAACGTGCAAATATCAAAACTATATACACGAATGTGCTTTCCCATGCAATCGTATTAGAGAGATCGAACACGTGCCAGCGTTCCTTTTGTTAAAATGCAAATGGAAACCGTTTATCTTTTACTTTTCCCTCCCGTTTCTTTCGAACCAACAACAAACATTACAACGATCACCCCTAGAAAGTCACACTCTATTTGAACTGCTCAGAAAGAAAGTTGGAATTTTTGGTAGCTGCCAAAGTGTATGACTCTATGAGCACTTGCATTACAGCTCGAGTCATGCGTCGAGCGTGCATTCGAACGTTATATCATACGTCATGTCTTCTTCAAACGACCAACAATCCACTCCAATCCTTGGTACAATCTACAAAGATAACAATAGAGTTAGCATTGCAAAACAAAAGATTAAAGCCATTATCTAACTAAATAGAAACCTACCCTTCGCCTGTCAGAGCACAACAACTCTGTATGTGCCAGGGATGCTTCTTTATCGATGTGAGATCTAATTGCCTGGAAATTTCAGATGCAGACATGCTTCCCTTTAGGTCCTGCTTGTTGGCGTAAACTAGAACAGCTGCTTTGGCCAGTTCATCTCTCTCCAGCATACCATATAGTTCTTCCCTAATAACACCTAATCTCTCCCTGTCCATACTGTCGATAACAACAATAATGAACTCTGTGTTAGTGTAATACGTAGACCAGGCAGCTCGCAGACTCTGCTGTCCACCCAGGTCCCACATAATGAAGTGTATATTCTTCCAGACGACTTCCTCCACATTAGAGCCAATCGTAGGAGAAGTGTGCACAACCTCGTTCATGAGAAACTGGTAGAGTATGGTGGTCTTGCCAGCGTTGTCCAGACCAACCATCACAATCTTGTGCTCTGCAAAAACAATGAATATTAACCAAGATGACAGTGCGCTTTCAGACACCCACACACATCATACACATTTATCAGCATTCCTACGTTAAGAGGAAAAGCGCAATGCACGCGCTTTAAGTACAAGCGCTTTGGTCACTGCACTCTCGCGTCTCCCGAAATACCCTGCACAAAGCCTCGCTCTCCATTGTGACGCGCGTAGCGTAGCACATATATAGGTAAGTATACACAAAGAGCCTATATATCATTCTCTCACCTTCATTGCCAAAGAGGCTCCAGAGCTTCGAAAACAGCAGCCCCATCTTGACCTCGTAGACGACGACGGCGACGACGACACAGCACCCACCCTCTTTCTTCCTCTTTCTTTCTCTTTCTTTATATTTTCTTACGTAGCGCACCTCTACTAAGAAACCTCATAGGCAGACGTGAACAACGGAAGGTCGAGGCCTGACGGCTGCAGTCATCAGGAACAGTACGGGCCCGTAGTTATGTCACGAACGTCGCGAAGCCCCGATGGCATTGCACAAACACACACATACACGCGCGCGCTGCTCACTCGAGAAAGAGAAACTTCCGAGAGGTAAGTATATAAGTATATAACAGCAGCTCTACTTTCTCCTTCCTGTCTCACGCGCTGGAGAGAGAGAAAAAAAAAGAGACGAATGAGCTGCGCGAATACCGTTCCTCTGTTCCTCTCTCGCTCTCTCAATCCCGCGTGCGCTCCTGACCTAATCTCCCTAATCACAGACGGGCGCGGACGTACAACGACGCGGCAGAGGTAATACACTGTTGCTCCCACGTAAACGTGTGCACGTACATAGGTGTGTGTGTGTATATATATGTATATGTATATATATATATTATTCTCCCGTTGTAATAAAAGCCAGCCCTCGCGTGCGCGTTACATTACAGGGACACGAAGAGAAGCGAAGCGTTCAACGCTGCTGCTGCTGCTGCTGCTGCCTGCCTGCTGCTGCTCTGCTGCTGGAGAAACTGCGCGCGCGCGCGTCAGAGGAACGTATATTCATATATTGTGAGATTGTGACATGTGTATATAGTATATGTAAGTCATATATGTGTATGTATATACCTATATATACACTTGTGCGAAGTGTTTGCACTAGCGAACGTGAGCTGGCGCTGCGCGAGGCGCGACTGGCGTGACGCGTGAGTCACGTGGGCTTTCGTGGAAAGTTAAATGGCCATGGGAGGGCGAGTGAATGCTACTGCTGGTTGCTTGTCGCAGGCTGCAGAAAAATGTAAATGTAACAGGCTCCGAAACGTGAAATCGGAGCACCAGCATGTAAGAGGTTATGCAATTTGACGTATCGAAAGGTTCGTTGTGTACGATGGTGTTAACTTTCCGCGGTTACACACACACACACACACACACACACCTCCATGCTTCATGTTTAATTCGTAATTTTATATATATATATATATATACACAGGACGGGCGTCGTATGTATGACGTCACGGCAGTTTCCAGAACGCAGAATGCATGTGCGCGAAACTACGCGGGGGATGGTTCAAATGAGCGAGGGAAAATGAATAAAATCGTTATGTATATAAAAGGACGTGCGTGCGCGCATTTGACTTCCGATTCATTGACGACTGTGGTATAAAAATAATAAATTGCTCCTGTGATGCGCGCGCGCTATAATGTTTCACGAGGATAAAGGTGCGCGATTGCTGTCGCGATTTATTGACGGAATTGACACTTCGAATTGGTGTCGTGTCGAGTGTGATGGATGAATGTATGAATTGTTAACCACTCTGGAAGGTTTTGATACTTCTATATTTACGTAGAGGAGGCTATTGTTATATATTCATTCTATATTTGGAACTTTTGTAAGCTTTCTATTTATTTTGGGTTAAATATATATACTATACCAAAAGTATTAAATTAGTTATTAGAATCTTTAAATTATATAAATAAATAGTTTTTATTTGCAATAGAAAAATAGATTTTAAACATATAGGTTTTAATAACAATTAACAACAGAAAAGAGTGTTGAAAATTTTTATTTTCTCTATAAATTCAATATATTTTAATGACACACATAAGTATATAATTACAGTATAGAAAAACGGTCTTTATTCAGCTACGACTGTAGTTTTCTTACAATAAATACTTTGCTATAAAATTTTTTGTATTTTTACATATCGCTTCACATGTAATTCACGTGTTATCATCTCAATTCTATATCAATTATCTTTCTAGTATACGCTAATTATTACTGACACTTGAAAAAATATTTCTTAGTTAAATAATTTACTGAAAACGAACCATTTAAAAAACTCATATTCTATAATAATTATTATTTATTGTCCCGTAACTATATAATACTTCACCACTGAACGCAAAAAATTTAACTTGCAAAAATTTCCATAACTTATCACTTATAGGCAGATTCCACTATATACACTGTATATCGACTACTCCATAAACCCTTTTTCGTCATCATTAGTATCATCATCAAAAAGCCTATCTGTTGTCTTGCACTCACTCGCTACTACTCGTTTCTACTGCATTCATTTTTTTTTTCGCACGTCGCACGCACGTTCACGACATTATCATCGCGGTATATAATGTATAAGCGAATATCGTATAAGACACTCGCTGCGCCCGTGTCAAGATGATGACGATCGCACGTGGAGCGTATAAAGTGTATTACCACTGGCGGTGCGATATATATCACGCGAGCGACAAGCCGGCGCTTCGTACGCGATTATTGGCCGAGCCAAGCCTCAGCTGATCTATAGTGCGCAAAGCTGACCGAGCAGTTCAACGTAGAGCGCCAGAGGTGCCGCACATATGCGCAAAGAGAGTCGATTTTATCGGGACACACTTGTTGCTAAGCTTTCCACGGACGAGGAACCACGATTTTTCAGTGCTATTGACGAAAGATAGAAGAGCTTTGCTGTTGTCAAGATGTCTGGAGAGTAAGTGATTTTTTATTATGAATTTTGAGGGGAGCAAAGGGGTAGAGTTGTAGAGGTCGAGGATAGGTGAGAAAATAGATGAGTCATTGTGAGACGTTGGAATTGATAGATAGAACAGAGTAATTAGAGGACTATTCGCGCGGTATTGTATAGTGATGACTGGCTTGAAATGTAGCTCTTCATGATGAAACTGGAATATACATATATAATGAAATATTATTCGCGTAATATTTTCACTTATTGTGTTATCTAGTTCAATGAATTTTTTTTTTGCTTTCATATTAATTACATAAGTTGGGTAATGATAGTAGGATTGAAAAACTTTCGAAAAGAAACTCATTTTTTTTCCCACTTTTTAGAGTTGCTGATATTGCCTTGATTGGCTTGGCCGTAATGGGCCAGAACCTCATTCTCAACATGAATGACCATGGCTTCGTTGTATGTGCTTACAACCGTACCACGGACAAAGTCAAGTCCTTCCTTGAAAATGAGGCAAAAGGTACAAAAGTTGTTGGTGCTTACAGCCTTGAGGAGATGGTCAGCAAGCTGAAAAGACCAAAGCGTGTTATGATGCTGGTGAAAGGTAAGTCATAAACTCATTGAGATTGTAATGAAAACAAATAGAGTTGACTATAAATTCTTGTTTGTTTGTGTAGCTGGCTCAGCCGTGGATGCTTTCATTGATAAACTAGTGCCTCTGCTGGCGCCTGGAGATATTATTATTGATGGCGGTAATTCAGAATATCAGGACACTGAGAGGAGAACCAAAGATTTAGACGCCAAAGGTATTTTGTTTGTTGGAAGCGGAGTGAGCGGTGGTGAGGAGGGAGCTAGGTATGGACCATCTCTCATGCCTGGTGGTAATCCCAAAGCTTGGCCACATATCAAACCCATCTTCCAGGTATTTTATAATAAGCATAATTTTTATGATTCAAATAAATTATCATATTGTGTGTAAATTATAATTTAATGTAATTTATTTTAGGCAATATGTGCAAAAGTTGACGGAGAACCTTGCTGTGATTGGGTAGGAGAGACAGGTGCTGGACACTTTGTCAAGATGGTTCACAATGGCATTGAATATGGAGATATGCAATTGATTTGTGAAGCATATCAGACTATGAGGGATGGTCTAGGACTTGATAATGAGGAAATGAGCAATGTTTTCACAGAGTGGAATAAACAGGAACTGGATTCATTCTTAATTGAAATTACAAGCAACATTCTCAAGTACAAAGACGAGAAGGGTTATTTATTAGAAAGAATAAGAGATACTGCTGGTCAGAAAGGAACAGGAAAGTGGACTGCTATTTCAGCTCTGGACTATGGAGTGCCAGTCACTCTAATTGGTGAATCAGTATTTTCAAGGTGCCTGTCAGCCTTGAAAACCGAAAGGGTTGAAGCCAGCTCTGTGCTGACTGGGCCTAATTCTAAATATGAAGGTGATAAGAAGAAATTTTTGGAACACTTGAAGAAGGCTCTCTATGCCTCAAAAATTATTTCATACGCTCAGGGATTCATGCTTATGAGAGAAGCTGCCAAAATCCACAACTGGAATCTCAATTATGGTGGAATCGCCCTCATGTGGCGAGGAGGCTGCATCATCAGAAGGTAAAACAATAATTTTATTTCTTAAAATAAGTTCCACTTTAAGAGTTTTCAAATGGACCTAAAAATTTGAATTTCTTGCAGCGCCTTCCTCGGCAACATCAAGCACGCTTTCGATAAGAACCCCAAGCTTACGAACCTCTTGCTCGATGACTTCTTCGCCAAAGCGATGAGAGACTGCCAGGCGAGTCTCCGCACCGCTGTCTCTACAGCTGTAACCCTAGGCATCCCTACACCCGCGTTTTCCACCGCTTTAGCATTCTACGATGGTTACAGGACACAGCGACTGCCGGCCAATCTGCTGCAAGCCCAGCGCGATTACTTTGGTGCGCACACGTACGAATTGCTCGGCGCCGAGGGCAAATTCGTACATACCAACTGGACCGGACACGGTGGCAATGTGTCTGCCTCGACATACGATGCCTAATGGAGAAGGAAGATATTTGTAGTGCCTTTTGGGATGATTCTGGAATTGTGAGAGAAAGAGAGTGAGAAAGAATGAGGGTCGATTTTTTTGTATTATCCGTTAACAGTACAAACGTCGAATGGCACGATCCATTTTTGCCAGAGCGGTTTTTTTTATTGTGGCGAGAAACTTTTCTACGGTTTTTTGCGTGGTTGTTTTGTTAAAGTCAGTAGTTTTTTCCAAATTTTATCGTGTCTTGCCTGAAAGTTTATTTAAAAAGAGAAGTAAGAAATTGTGTATACGTATTGGTCGAAATGTATGTAAAAATTTTATAGATGATTTTTTTAAAGGTTAAATCGGTATATTTGTAGAATACTAATATAAGGGGGCCAAAGAGACATCGGAAACGTAACGAAGCCAATCTACTTAACAGAGTATGCCATTCATTCGTTGATTCTTTATAATTCCACTTTGTAAGTCAAAAGTTCTCGACGAGGCAAACAGTGGCATTTATTATTCTATGCTGGGTCATAGAAGAACTTAACTATATTTCCAATTCCACACACGCGGGTATATGTACTAACTAATTTATATCGTACTGGGGTAACACGCGAGTGCCCATTATCATGACAGAACTTGCGCAATCTAACGTGTTGTATACACATACAATTCCTTCGCTTATTTATATGAATTTGTAAAAAAAAAGAAAGAAAGAAAGAATGTAATTATACGTATTTTTACAAAAATATTAGATTATTTTGAACATTACGTGATTTTCACTTTTTTTCTTTTCCTTTCCCTCCAAGCTATCGTCTAAGGAATTGAATTTCGCCGCAGGCCTAAGCATTTAACCTGCCAGGTTCTGTCCTTTTTTTTTTAGTTCGGCCATGCGCTGCACGCGAGGTTATATATTATTTATTTATTGCCAAATGTTTTATTTACAAGTCTTTTTGCGGGAAGGAAAAAAAAGACTTATCTGATTTGCATTCGAAATCAAGCGCCTGTTGTTGCGCTTCTTATTATGAATTCTGTAGCCAGTACTTGTAGAATATCTTAGAAGTGCTGCAAGTTTCCTTAAGAAAAATTTTTCTTTTCTAAATATATTAAACATTTATGAGCAGTTCTTTTGAGTTTTGAAATATAAACAAATATTTAACTGACGTTTAATTTTTATTTTTTAAATGATTTGTACTGCACTTGTATTAATCATGTGATTATTTCGAATCTGTCGCTTTATAATGTTTCTTGTATATTATATTTTTGTATGAATAAACTAATTTTTTCTGTTTGTGAAGAGAAAGAATAGTAGAAGCTTATAAAACAATAGAATTAAAAATTGCCAATTTTATGTAAATTATAAAAAAAATTTGTTTTGTATATAGTTTTCAATAAAGCTTAGCAATCTAAAACATGGTGACATTTTTATATAAAGTAATGTTAAACACCATTGAAATCTGATAGAACTCAATCAATTAGCAGAAAAGTATTAGTATATTTTTTTAGAAACAAATTTTTTTCAATAATTCAATATATTCAGTTTTGAAAAAGCTTATCTACTAGTTTTTAAAAAATTGCAAAATTTAATCTAATTTTAAACGACTGTTTAATATTTTCAAATATAATAAGTAATTATTAATGACTGTTTGTACTTTAGAACATAGTTTTTCGTTCAACTTTTTTTCATTGATAAGATAAAGAATTCCACGGATGTTTATATTTATGAAGTATTACAAAATAATGCTTTACCCTACTCTGTCAACATATATTTCTTTCGTTATAAATATCGCACTGCCTTTAACTAAAGATTAAATAAATTTACTCATACATATTATATTTCGTAACAGATTTCGTAGCTACCACAGATACATCTAAAAAGAAAAGAATACTTTTTGCTCCAATCCACAATCGGAGTAACTGAAAGAACAGCGAATGCAACAGTTCTACTATAATTGATAAAAATAACGCTCGGAAGAGTTAAGCTTTGAAGAAAAACGCTGGAACGCAGCGTGTATTTCAATTCCAGAACAGCATTACCATAAGCCAATCATCCGACAAAAATCATACGCGAATACTCAGAACGTATGTACACATAACACATTATTATTATATATGTATATATATATATCGACATAGGTACACTCTTACCGACAAATACCACATCCATACCAAGCGTACCGTTCATTAATATTTTTCTAAAACCTTCGACTACCACCAATAACAACAACAATCCATTCTCCTCTTCACTCCTAATAAAAAAAAGGTGCAAGGCCAACAACAGCTCCGGGGCATATTGTCAGTATTTACGAACATACATATATGTATATATATCCACCGTCGCCTCACTGCTCGCTCTCAAGGTTTTAAAAACCACTGCGCAAGGCCATATCATATATACCTCTATACAGTTCTTCCCGTTGTTGCACTCGCATGCTACTATATATACTATATACGGCGACGGAAAGAAAGAAAGTATAAGTATATATAAGTATAAGGATCCTGTGAATCCCCATGGCTATATACTGGGAAGTCTCTTGGGAGAATGACCGAGTGTACCTATATATATATACACAAATGCTTTTACAACTTTCGATGTCTCCGGTGTCGCACACTATACAGCAGCGGTGGCCCGTAAAATTGCTTCTCTCGCGGTTGTAGACCGGCCGTTTCACCGCGGCGCAACGACGACGAGGCACGGGTGTAACGAGCGTATCGCGTCTTATTTTCTCTTTTCGCTTTCTGCGGGGGAGTTGTATAGGTATATGATATATAGTAAAAGGACTCTGTATACGCGACTTTTGCATGTAATATTTCGCGGTCGATTGTGGACGATTAATGGTAAGATGATTGCTAGTTGTTTCACAGGTGCTTGGGCGGATACTTTGGCTATTGTGGTATTATAGATGGATGAATGGGTAAATTGACTGTTGGTGGAGTTTCTATATATATTAGAGGGAATTTGGTTTGTAATCGAGAAGATTAGATTTGATGATGATGATGATGATGAAGTGGTTGGCGATTTTGAAAGTATAATCATTGCAATTTAATGAATGACTAGGGTTTATAGGCAATTTAATGTAATTTGAAACGTTAGTACTCTTTTATTTAACTTAAATTGAAGAATCATAGGGAAGATTTCAGCTTATTACAGTGACCAAAAAGAAATTATTTAGGTTTAGGAAGTGTTTATTAGCCTTGTTTATATTAAAGAAAAACTTTTTAATTCAAAGGTATTTCGGTCATCTTATAAAAATAGATACTACTTCTTTAGATTTCAAGAGAATTAGAAAAAAATGTCGTTAATTACACGCAGTATTTGAAATGGATGCCCGTGACCTTAAGAATTTACAAAATTTTACGGACAATATTTTCAATTTGGTAATTTAAAACCCTTTTTCTTTAAAAAGTACCTTTATTCTACAAAAAAATCAAAGAAAAATCAAAACATTCCCAGACCCAACAACTTCTTTCCCCAACTATATAGATACTTTCTAGAACATATGCTTAAAAACATATATACTAGTGTACTTATTCGTTAAACAAGATATTTCACCTCATATCCGTCTAAACGCATCTGTTCACCTTTTACGCAACAGTGGCAAATATTGTCCAGACGACAATGCGCTAATCGTCTTGCGCGAGTATATAACCTTTTCCCTCTAATTGTCTTTAACAAATCCCATTTGACGACTCTCTTTCTATTTCTCAAACGTCACCTACTTCTCTCATCTCGTAGCATGAATTAGCAAACCTCTAAATAATTATTTATTTAAATTAGTATTAATACTTGTCGTTACCCTCGCCTTAATTAACCTTCGGTACACTGAGAAAAATGTTGTAGTAAAAGTTACTATAATTGTAGTAACGCAGGGACAAACTGACAATATTGAAAATA
>JAYJLV010000001.1:7567864-7595561 GCA_036873485.1 Torymus texanus | reverse complement strand
TTTTTTGAGTGATTTTGGTAGAATACGCAAAACATATCGACATTCTAGAATTACGTCGGTATATCACATGGCGTTAATGAAATATTGTTATGCACGAAAAGCAGCATCTTCCTGATCTCATCATAAAATAAAAACTAATATATAGAAGTAGGAAAATGTTGCATTTCTTTCGTCCAATACATATTCCGTATTATCTATGTGTCAGTGTGTATGAAACAGGCTTGCGTACGAATTATATAAGACTAGGGTACTTGTCTCTATTGATCTGCTCTACCATTTGAACACGATTTACAAATCAACAGCTTTGAAAATAGCGTTAAAATATTCTTTATTTTATTTTTTTTTCTATTAATACAGCCCACTAATAGGTGGCACACAAATGTATACAAGCACACTAAAAGGAGTCACACAATTTAGTTCAGGGTTGTTTCTTAGAGCACACAAAGGTAATCAAATTTTTTTAATTTTTAACATGAATTTTGAAGAAGTTTAGATTTTATGGAGAAAAACTTCCAGTATTCAGATTAAAATTACATATTTATGTATGACTTAAAGAATTGAGCAGATTACGATAAATCAGAAGGTTTTCTTAAACCCACACACAACGGGACAACTACCCTAGGCGAATGAAAGTGCGCGTGGTGTGTCAGACCAAATTTGTTTACGCAGTACATCGTAGTTATTATACTTACTGCTAATAAATAAGCGGTGGCAAATATGGACTATCATTATTAACCAAATAGATCACATTAATCAACATCTGTTTTTCTTTTCTTCTTTAAATGTCATCATGCAGGTGATTAACTTGGAGAGCTCATCCTTTAGATCCAAGCCATACAGATACATCGTGCAGAACGGCGATTACGTCGTCCTTGAGACCGAATGGTCGTCCTTTATCAATCCTTGGACCAAAAGTCTAGAGTTTGTCGTAGGTAAGCACCGTGTGTTGAAGGGCCCTGCTGATCCTAATGTCTTTCGGCCTGTGGGCAACCGCAAAGCTAATCTTCTGGCTGGTATCAGTGAAGAGGTCCTTAAGGAAGCAAAAATCATTGAGAAGGAGATACGCGC
This sequence comes from Torymus texanus, assembly GCA_036873485.1. Taxonomy (NCBI): domain Eukaryota; kingdom Metazoa; phylum Arthropoda; class Insecta; order Hymenoptera; family Torymidae; genus Torymus; species Torymus texanus. The sequence continues at coordinate 7,594,493 of JAYJLV010000001.1, read as the reverse complement.
TCTCCTCGTCGAGGTAATTACCATTATTTTGAATCCTTTTATCTTTAATTATTGTTGCCTTGAAAATAATATATAATGTTTCTGATTTGTCAGTTTTTTATAATAAATTCATTATTTATTTGTGATGACGTGTGGAAAATGGAATATAATGATAAATTTCTCGATGTGATGTTTCATATTTATGTTTGACTGGAATTTTTGTTCAATTGAGTTAAAAGCAAAACATTCGATATTATCTTATTCCATCATCATTAATATTATCAATTATGTATTATTTTACTAAAGTGTTGAAAGATACCGTGTAAAAAAAGAATGGTGTAGGTTAATCGAATTTTTTAATAATTGAAGGTTTTATTTCCCAGCACTTATACGCTTAATGGACTGTATATTAATGAAAATTTCTTAACCTTTTTACTAAAAAATCCAGCTGGGTCGAGAAAACCCAGTTTTGAACAGTTTTATAGGGACAATCTCGTAAACATTACTAGTCACCCTAAATCCTGACACGTATTGTGTGTATGTATAACGGGCACTTTTTTCGTTTCCTTCCTTTGGCGTGTCCTCCACATCAGGGAGTACAGAGGAAGTCAGCTTATCCAATAGCCGACAATAGCAACTTACTCTCAAAGAAGAGCGAGCTTGCCTCCTTCGTCGAGAATATTCTGCAGGAAATTAAAAGTCAGGCCGTCATCAAGAACCACATGGCCGTGGACGACCAGCGCTTTTCGGTGACTATTATATATATGATACATTTGTATTTTAGATCTTTGTTTTTTATCTATTCCCAAGGAAAACGATACTCAAATTAACCTGATATTCTTTACTCTGTTTGAAATCTAGAAGATTTAACTTTAGGATATACTTGTATACAGGTAATTTTTCAGTATCCTTTTCTTTTACTGTATTTATATTAATATATTATGGCAAACGATTAATTTTTAACTTTAACATTTCCGTTCACTGATAATCAAATACCTAGCTTTGTATTGAGAATATCCTGTATAAGGCAACCATTTTTCAAGAGGTTTTTCTAATTATCATTTTTAATTGCATCACAATTTGCTTTTATTTTTGAAAGCTTTGTAGTTTCGAAGATGCGGAACGCTTACAACCTTTTTTTAGCATTAGGTATGACGCTAAGGTGAGTAGAAAACCATTGATTTATTGGTGAATCTTGGAGCTCAGGTCGGATATATCTTTATTTGAATTTTCCCTGTAGTCCAGGTTTATTCGGTAAGTTATATTCTAAATATGAAAAAAATAACTATAGATTTCCCGCACGATGGTGTCTGTCCACTTTTAATCCTTTTACCTCATTCCTCTCTGTCTTGGTTGTTAAATAAAACACAAATCTCATTTTAATGCTCAAGCAATTATTATTGTTTATTTTACATTGAGCAGTACTTTTCTCCTGGAGAAAATTAGTCAGGCTCTTTGCTAGCGTTTAACTAGGTTTCTTCTTATAGGCCTGTTCCCGTGTGTGCCTCGTCAGATCCTAAGTCTTCTGTTCTTGGAAGGGTTACCGGTGACAAATATTTCATGCATGATCAAGGGTAATCGTGCCTGATTCGGCCAAATCATGTGCTTGTAATGTCTGGTCATGCGTGAACAGGCCAGATCTGATCAGGTTTGGTCAGTTTTGAACTTTTTTTTTACAGGTCAAATCAAGATTATTAAATGTAACAATTAAAACATTGAAGGTATTGACTGGACTTTCAAATGTTAATGAAAGTACAACATTTAATGTTCTGTTTAATTAATAATCTTTTCATTAGTTCATTTAGGAATTTATATATTTTTGTTTTTGTTTTAATAAATAATTAATTAGCATTCACTGCACTAAATTTATTTATTTTTTAATTTGTTGTATTAAGTTTTATTTTATAACAAATGATGCATTTCTTTGAATTTGAAAATCAGGTAAAACAATTAAATTTAAATTGGTATTTAATTAATATAAAAAAGAAATACTCATCGAAGCTCACACATATTATTTTATTTTTTTTTTATAAAATTGAAAATGTATTTCATCTATAAAAAAATATTGTTTTCGTTATATTTTCTAAATACATAAATTTAATTAGTGTTTCAGAGATTAGCTATATGCATAAATTCTAAACATGTAATATTTTACTTTCATTTTTAAATTTTGCCTTTCTATTAAATAGTATTATTGTATATTATTTGTAAATTAGACGTTAAGAACTATTTTCAATTCAAGCGTGGTCAGGCGTGGTCATATCAAGTCATGATTAGGCCAGAAGCATTAGTCGTGATTAAGCCTGACCAGGCATGAAACGTTTTTACCCGGCTATTTTCCAGACTCTTATATTATTGAATTATCATTAAATTATCTTAAACCATAAGTTAAATATAAAATGATTCTTTATGTATTTTTTGATGATTAATTTGTTTTCCTCTTTAAATTTACTCTATCTTTATTAAATTTATGTTATTGAAATTATTTTTCTATACTCTTCGATGGTTCTGTTCATCGTTGTTAAGTTGAAATCCTTTAATAGAAGTATTTGAAATGAATGTACTTTACAATTTTATTTTTAATATGGTGAAGGTGGCATTGGAAATTGATAATCTCGTAGAAAATCATTTTAAAACAAATTAAACAGATTTAAGATATAAGAAAAATAATATACTAACGACTACCACTTTTGTATGTATTGTATACTGAGTAGTAAGAGAAAAGAGTTCCATGGGTAATACATAAAAAAAACTAAGTTTGCCTAACAAATTGTACATATTTATTTTTTGATTGAATATATTACTAATAATATTAATAAATTAATAGAATAGTTTTGAAATGATTGTTATAGTTAAATTATAATAATTTATGACTCTAAATTTTCACGATAATATATACTAAAAATGTAGCCTTTCCGATAAAAACTAACCATAAACTACTGTTTGAATTCAAGATATAATTTCTAAACCAATTTTATTGAATTTATATTATATAATAAAATGTTTGAATGCAACTTTGAAACGCAATGAAAATTCAAGTTACAGTCGCTTGTTGGCTATCTCTACTTAAATTTTAATGATCTCTCTTTCATTACAAGAAACTCATTGATTCGTAGTTTTGCTAGTATCTAAGATCCAAAAAGTCACCTGACTTTAAAAGGATTACTTCATCTTCTTGAAAATCTGAACTTTTTATTCGTTAAGATGTTAATAATTAATTTGAGCAAAATTATTATGCCCTTACACTCTGCCTCTCTACCTATCTTGATCTTTTCTTTTAATTATGCTATATAAAAATCGGCTAATTAACGTCCTACAGAGAACACGAAAGTCAACCCGAAAGTGATAAGTAGGGAAGCTGCGCTCCTGGTGCTCACCTAACTTCACTCAACGCACCAACTCACCGCTAACCATGAAGATCCTTACGCATTGGCCATTTTGAAAAATGAAACATCTTATTATTTTAGAATAATTATAAAAACTATTTGTTTTGAAAACATGTATAGATGGGTACAATCCAATAAAATTATTCATTCTTTTAGTTTGATGGCATTGAAAAATTATGGTTATCAATTAGATAGAAAATTACATAAGAATTAATATTACAGTAATAATTATTAACGTAAAATGACATTGACAATTATAGTCAATCTTTAATTGATTATGATAAAAACTGTTTTTTTTATAAATAAGCTCAAGAATGAATAATTTTGTCCGATTATACTTAACAAGTCACTTTTGCAAAAGATTATTTTGGAACTAATAAGATGTTATATTTTTCTAAATGTCAAAAATACAAGGATCTTCTTAGTAATAGCCATCACACTTTATATGGTAACATAAAGTCTTTATATAAACAGCAGAGGGTTGGTACGGCGAGCGAAGCAAAGCATACAGGAAAGCACGGCTCCCTGATTTATCTCTAGGCTCAACCATTACTCAGAAAAGCCTTGTAGTTTCACCATAATGAAATGTATCATCTCGAAAACCAATATTTTACAGCGTCAAAACATGGTTTTGGGTTCTTAAAAATTCCGTTTGAACGTTTTTGACGATGTACACATGTCTGGATGGACGCATATATGTAATAAAGTTTTACGGATATCTCAACGAGATATCGAGTGATCGAACTTGATTACTTATATACACCCATTCACACATGCATCGTCAAAAATGCTCAAGCGGAGTGTTCAACAACGTAAAAATATATTTTGATGTTATAAAACGTTTGTTTTTGAAGTGACACATTTTTCACAATGGTGAAACTATAAAGCTCTCCTGAATTGTGATTGTGCTTAACGAGTAACAGTCGTGCCCGAGAAAACAAAAATAAAGAAACCAATGAAAGTAATAAATCCAAAAGTGGTCGTCCATTTGAAGTTGCTATAATATATTCGTAAAGGGATTGCGTCATCCCGTGTTACAGGAGCATGACAGCGTGATGCTGGGTGCCATATCGCCACACCACGAGTACCTTGATAGCAGATCCTCAACAGAGACGCCACCGAGTTACAATCAGCTCAATTATCATGAAAATATCGAGAGGTTCTTCAATAGCAACATCGGCACCTCCGCGAATAATAGACCCTATGGCAGTGTCGAGGATAATCAGCATTCAAGTGTTAACAGCAGCGATGATCGTGGCAAGAATAATACTTCCAGACCAGGTATGATAATCGAACGAACGAAAACCGTATGAGACGCTTAGTGGGTTAATGAATTCCGGAGACCATAAGAAATAAGTTTTTGTGAATTTATAGAACGGTAAAGTTTCAAGTCAAATGGATAAACTATTTGCATTACACTACCCTCGCTACTATACTCCCTGATATACTTGCCTTCGGGGCGCTTCCGCGCTCCTTTTAAGTACACAAGTTTGCGAATTCAAGTGTTCGATCACTCAAAAAGAGTTCTTTAAATTGAAAAACTAAGAACTCTTTATTAAGCCATACCTGGATTTATTTTGAAAATTCAAATATAAGTTTTACCAATAAACTGTGGTTTTAGGTAAATAAGATCCGAATTTATTGAGCTATTCGATTGTCCAGAGTCATACTTAAAACAGTGAACTTAAACTATCAGACGAATTTTCAGAGCTGAAGTGCACTTCCTCGACAAATGGCAGCGGCAACAGCGGTAGTGGTGAGAATCTCAGCAGCGAGTCGAACAACCTGCAGAGCTTTGGGAGCCGGCAGACTTCCAATACCACCAGCAACAACTCCAGTGGCAACGACAATAACGCTACGAGAACACCGTTACCAATCCTGACCGAGTCGCTGCTTAATAGGCACAATGAGGACATGGAAAAACTGATGATGCAGAAACACCGCGAACAAAAGAAGGGCGACAAGAGAAACAAGTCCTCACTAATCGAGCAATTCAAGGCTGATCAACTGAGCGGTAGGGGCGAGGCCGCCAACAACAAGAGACTCAAACGTAGCGCGAGCAAAAGCTGGGATGGCGATAATAATTATAATAAGGTATGTTTTTTAATAGTGTGGCGACGTAATGGTACAGTTGTATTAACAAAGTAGTCACTTGCTTATTTTCAATTCTTTGTATAGCTTTCGAAAAATGACGAAACAGCAATTACGATGAAGAATAAGCAACACAATCTTACTAAAATACAAAGTATATCCAATATGCAAACCAACGTCAATATGCAAAATATGGCAAATTCAAACCCTAACATGCAAAACATGGGTAATTCAAGCCATAATATACAAAACGTCGCCAATTCGGGTCTTAATTTCCAAAATCTTGGTAATTCCAATCCCAACATCAATTTGTGGTCTTCAATGACCATGCCGCCTACAACTACAATCGCTTCACAGAATCAGGTCTTCTCATCGCAAAATCAAGCATTCGCACCATCAAAGTAATAATCCCTTTGAAACTATTTCCCCTTTTCCCTCAATTGATTATTAATTATATTTTTCCTACCTTTTAGCGCACCTTCTCAAGCATTACAGAGATCCTATCCTCAGATGCAATACCCCCAAATGTTTCCCTGGTTTTACATGCCTGTACCACAACCATGGGACAACCAAGCGGTTACTCCACAAGAGTATCCTGGACCACCGAATCCCATGACCCAAGTACCACCATATTGTGAGTATCTGATTTTGTCATTCTTTACATAATTTACGACACTTGACCAAAATTACCAATAACACACTCACAATTTTCAGGCTTCGCTCCGGTTTCGTACATACCATCGCCAATGCCGGGCATGATGTACCCACCCATTATCGGTACGCCAGCGCCAACACCGGTCACCTACCGCTCTTTTATTGTACCAGAATCTGTACCAACGGCGCCACTCATGAATGTCATGCCACAAGTTGTATGCCCTCCGACGACGAAGACAGCGCCGCCCACGGTTGGACCTACTACTACCACGGCTAATTCATTTGACCTAAAGCGACCTGCGAGTCGCGAAACTAGTGTCAAAGCTGAGACCGGTAGTACCATGGCCATGTCCGAGAATTCTAAGAAGGTAGGTGTTTTCTTATTTACTATTTGTCGCATTTTACAGCCATTGTATGTTAAATTTGTACCGGTAATCTAGTTCTTATTCCACTTATAAGACAATTCGATAAAACTCATTGAACTTAATAGTCTTAGTCGTACCCTGATGAATTAATCAATTTTCTAAAAAATGTAGCCTTTTCATATTATTACTTTACAAGGCCAAAAAGCGCGCACGCAAAATTCGTTATAGTAATGTAAATCTTATTAATTTTCTAACCTAAAAACTTGTATGACCACGTGATCAGAATCAACCAATTACATCCCTCTGGCTTCGTTCGTAAGCTATAATTCTTGTTTTTAAAGAAAATTAAAGCTAATTATATGTACATTTTTTTCTAACTTTACTTATATGGTCCCATGATTAGAGTCAACCAATAATAACATCACAAATAGTTTGACTCAATTTCCAAGACAATTATTTTTAAAGTGGACTAAATATAGATTTATTTACGAGTAATTGTTTATATTAACGAAATGTCAGTTTCTCGTTCCTTTACCATATTGCAATTATAATATATGGCACGTTATATTTTTCTCCACTATCTCAGATATTTTCACCAAGCGGAGTTGTATCATCGTGTGTGAGCAATGAGGGTGGATGTTTCTTCGGCTGTTCTCTCAACAAAAGCTGCAATAGCTGCAATAGCAGCAGCATCACAAACAACACAACAAACAAAACAAACTTCGAGGTACTACGTGATTTCATCTTCTTCCAACTTCGTTTTCATTGTGCTATAATTGTAAATCAGCGCTATCATTTCATTTCTTTACAATCTAAAGTTTCTTGTCATTTTCTTCAAAAAATTTTAATGGCCTATTCCAGAATACGCAAAGATCATTTTTTGCGTAACCAGTTACTTATGTTGCGGCGATGTTTTATCTTCTCATACTTATTTTCTATATTTTAATCATATAGAAAAATGTAATTAAATTATAATAAGTTTGGTACACTAAAAGAAATTGCACGAAATATATTGACAGCAAGCTCTAAAAGTATTTTCTCAATTCATCGCGTGTAGCGTATTGAACTAGGTATTTCCCATACGTAAAATCGAAGACTTCTTCCATTTCTAAAAGGAGGACGTGAGTTTTAGAGCCAAGAGAATGAACCCCTGTTTTAGAATTTCATCCATTAGACTTTAGAAATTAAGATACATCAATTTTTTTTTAATTTTTTACGGGACATATATTATATCTGTCAAATTCAGCGGATGATGTGAATAAATATAGTTTCGTTATCCAAATCTACAGAATCTGATTGAGACATTCCAACTGAATTATTCCAATAATACACCGACCATTTCGAGGCAAGTTTTCCTAATTAGAATATATCCCACGTGGTTTGTCTATTTAGGTTTTCTCCGCCCCACACATATAACCCTCGGCGAATACGGGATAAATGAATAGGAATAGATAGGAAAAAAGTGTATTTCCCTCGGATCTCTAAAAAAATCCTAAAAGAAAGGTCTATTTGTTAGGCTTTAAAAAAAGGCCTTCTAAAATTTAGCAATATTTTGCAATATTGGAACAATATTATTTTAAAGCTATCCCAATATTTCGCAATAATTCTACATTATTGTAAAATCTTGAAAAATAATATTATAACAAGAATAATATTATAAGAAACCACTCGCAAACTCTCTATCTGTACTATCATTCAATTCAAAGCTTGCTCTCTGTCGATCTCCTTCTGCCATCCTCTCTCGTCACATCACACATCTCAGTCTACCTCGCCATCGTCATCGCAATCACGACCTTACCATTAAACTCATGTTCTCCCGCGTTCCTCCCCGACTTTAGCTATACTGCAACAGTGGCAGTGGCACCGGTAACGGTGGTACCAACGCCAATGGCAACGGCGGTGGCAGCAAGAAGAGCTGCGCCAGTCAGACAAGCGTACCACGCAAGGAGCCGTTCTGGATCGAAGGTGTCAAACTCACATCCGAGCTAATGTACCAGTATCAACTCGAGCCCTCGTCCATCAGCGAAGTCCTCAAGGCGGATCTTGATTTCCTGAAAAATAATCGACAGCCGAGCCTCGTTAACGATCAGCTGGGTCAGTTATTCCTTGATCTGGACCTCGAAGGGCTCGGCTCCAAGCTCATAATTGACGATGCCAACTCGTCTAGCAGCGCCAGCGATAACAGTAGCGACGGCTCGCAAAGGTTAGTTGCTTATTTTTTGTGTAGTAGTTAATTATGCATCTGACGTATGTATATATACTTTTCTTTGGGTGTGTTAAAGTTTTCATACGCAGTTGTTGACGGTTATTGAAGAGTATATATATCGTGTCTTGAGTATGTCGTGACTTTGATGACAAGAATTAATGTACTTTATTTATTTAAGAATTGATATGTATAATATAGATTGAGCATATATAATTTAAAGTCCCGGCATTTCTACAATATATGATATATCTCATTATACGGTAAATCTCATTATACGGAACATTTCAAGAAAATGTGAAAATTCTGTTTGTGTTGTATCTACATATTAACCGTTGTATATGTAGAAATAACTCATCATTTTATCTATATTCAACTCCTTAATAGTGATTATGTAACTAATGTTTCCAATTAAATACAATTGAAAATTTTACTTTCAACGCAAAGTAGACGTATTTAGAATATTTTCGAATAGGAAATACAATATTAAAATCTTGCATAGATTAATCTGATTCAAAAAAGTAGCTGACTCAAACTAATACATAAATTCCTGGTTTTTATTTTTAATACCAACATATATTTTTTAATACCACAAAATTGATAAAAAGTTATATACAGAATTTGATTCACCTTCAACCGTTTAAATAATAATTCAGTAATATTATCTTTAAAGCACAGAAAAATCGATATAAAGCAACAGAAAAACGAATTATAAAAAAAGAAATAGTTTCTCGAAATAATAAACAAAATCACATCACGCGCATTATTTCATAAACAATATGGTATAAAACATTTCTATCCGGTTTTCTCAAATATTTTTAATATACATAAGACTGAGTCGTTCCATTTTTCTGTACTTACTCATTGAATTCGTGTTATGTTTTTTTTTCACGTTTAGGATAAGATTTTGGTATTTTTCCATTATTTACCAATTTCTACAATAACAAAAGCTCTAATATTTGATATACTTAATTTTTTCGGTAAAATACCACAATCTTATTTTAAATCTTTGGCTTTAAAAATTATCGATCTACAGTTGTCAAACATTCAATGAAATTAACTATATAGATGACCAAATATTTGATTTAATGGGAAAATTTTTATAGCATTCATTGCCGTTTGACAGCCATGAAATCAATACATTATTGTGTCAAAGTGTTAGAATCGAATTAAAAAAATGCAATCTAAAAAAAAAACCAAAACTAAACTAAATAAATAAATTATACATTTAAAACTATACTACGTATTATTAATTTACGTATCGACGCCTTCTACGCAAAGACCAGCACTTATCAGATTTTATTATCTATTTTTTACGAAATCTGACAAGTATTAGTCGCTGTAGAAGATGTCGGTATAACCACCAAAATGGTGAATAACTAATCTTATTCTAAAGAAAAAAAAAATACTATAACGGGACGCAACCAAACTAAAAAAAAAGTTTAAAAAACTAAACAAGTAAAAATTTTCTCTCAGATGCAAATCGAACAGGACTTTCACATGATCTTTGAACCCGACTGGGGTCGAGAGTCTCTATTGAATCTATCCAGACGAGTGGGATCCGACGTCGCTGCGTCGTCGTCCTACTACGCCGTCATCATCGTCATCCCATCTCCTCGTGGCACCCACCTACACACATACGTGTGTTTGCGTGTATGGGTGTATAACGTCTGTCTTCTCTCTCTCTCTATATCTTGTGCTTTCAGTCCTAGCAGGATGGGCGCCTGGTGATATCCGTATCAGCCGCTGGCGGCTCACGATGTCTACGTCATCCTGAACTCCTGAAAAAGTTGGACTTCTCTCCAAGCCGTATAAGCAGCTGAAACACACGAAATATTTACAAGTTGACAAATGATAATTGTGCAATACAAAACGATGTTGAATCTTCGTACGAGACGGAAAGATGAGAAATATACACATGTGTGAACAAAAAGAAGAGAGAGAGAGGGAGAGAGAGAGAGAGAGAGAGAAAGATAGATAGACAGCTGCGCTCTACTATTACAACATTTACCTTCAAGTACTATTACTACTAAGAAACTGCATGAATGACAATTGCAACGGAGGCCAATCCGGCGCGACTGGACTGACTCTTGAATTTTTCCCTCATCGATGATCAACGCTCGATGAACCAAGAATTTGGCGATCAGTCGTCACGCCAAAAATATAGATAATATATATACATTATTATTACCAGACGATCGTTGGATACGTGTGTATATGCGTTTACATACATTACCACTATTCCCCATCTGCCCCATGCTTCACCGGCGGTGGACTGCATAAGTATATATGAATACATACATAAATGCATATATATAAAAACATTCAGAGCCAACAGATAAACGACAATTAAGTGAGCGCTTCAGTCAATTCCATTATACGAATAATATAATTGATTTCGTATATTAACGGTATGATATGTATAAGCGCATCTTACATACACACACGCACACATACACATCAAGATTTATGTTATTATGCAACACATACAGACACGTATTGACTGTAAGTATATAATATGCTGCTGCATCAATTTTAGCGCGTGATAAGTAATTATAGGTGTGTAATAGTGATATGTAACAAATATGATAAGCGACAGGAGACATAATATGAGCGTCACCGACGCGTTTTCGGTGTCTTATAGTGACGTTTTGTGGTCCCGAGTAGAGAAAATTGTTTATACTTTTAACCAACGCGTGTAATGTATATGTACGTGCATGCTGCACACCTACGGAAAATATGTTTTTTTTTTTAAGGGCCGACAATTGCAATCTCAATTTGCTCCATTTCTTTTTTTCCACTGACCTAAGTTTTCTCATTCCTTTTTTAGCGATTATTTATTGAGAAATATACACACGCGCATACACAGAAAAAAGAATATACGCGGAATTGTTTGAAACAGTAATGGTTCGCGGTGCTTTGTGACCGCGTTTAATGTTGTCTTTTTTTTTTATAAGAATTGTGTACTCGTCAGTTTTTTGACGTAACTTTTATTTTTATATATTGTTTTTTTTTAATTGTTGCTTATTTTGATATACATGTTTTTGTAAGCAAAATTAATTTTTTATAGTAAAGAAGAAAGAATTTATTCAGTACAAAAAATCTTTACACTAAATAGCGCTAAGTTATCCATATGTATTCATATGGAAAACTGAGTGCCAATAATAACGTTTGCGTGTACTTAGAGTAATAAATAGGAGATTAATTATGCAGGATAAATGCTACATTTTGCTGTCACATTGAAGACATAACTGTTTTCGTATTTAAAAAGAAAAAACTACTACACTTTTAGCAGCGAATGCCACATTTGTAGTGAAAATTGCCAGTCAAGTTTCACCAAAACCAAGCGATTTGCCTTGCATAATTCTCTCGCGTCGCAACGATGAAGCACCGCGAGACCCGTGCCAATCCTATAATATACGCGTTAGTCACTATATACGATAATCTATCAATTATCTAGCTATAATTATCCATAGTAACATATATTCGCGAAGTTGGCCGTAAGAATCAGTATATAATATATCGAGTGCGCGATGTGTTAGTTTATATACATAATATATATATATACACAAATAATTTATCGAGAAGTGCAAAGCCACGAATTATAGGCACTATTTATGTGTTTATATATTAATCACGCGGATTTGCAGGCTCGCGGAAACGGGAAAACTGCCTCGCAATTGATGACAAAAAATAGATGTATTACTATATGTATGTGAGAATGCGATGAGAGAGAAGGAGAAGGGCATAGGAAAAGAAAGTGACAGAATTTTATTTATATTTCTTGTCTAGTGGAGAAAACAAATTGAACTTGCAAATTTCATTGTTATATAAGTATCATGAATGAATTCCGACTGTACACTCACATTTTGATGGCTAAATTCAAATAGCGTAAGCTTTTCCCATAATCTCATGTTTGTATAGTTTTTCATGGATCAGGAGTCTGAGTATTGACTTAGTCAACTGAAACAATTGCTTATCGATACTTTTATAGTAAAAAAAAATTTCTCATAAGCCATTAGGAACAAAATGTAGGTAGAATTTTAATTACAACGTCGCATGTTAGATAAAAATAAAACTCTGCCCTTTAGTATAGTTAAAAAAAAAATACGTATATACTACACCTTTTCTTTCATTGTATCGCAACTCATCTACGGTAACTTTAATTGCCATCGTTAAAGCATGTGCGAACATACAAACACATGAATAATGTATAAGGCACCTACGAGTCTCTTCTATTCTTCTTTTATATCCTAGTATTACTTTATGTCGCTCTTGCGCTTCATTCATTTTATATGAGCATTTTACGTATTTTGTATACAATGTGTATATGCAGAATATGGAGAAAAAAACGCTTTTTATACGTTTTTTATAGCCGGGAATACATACTTTACGATACTTGCAAGTGGGCATTTCTATATAAGGAGGTAGCGTGAATCTAATTGTTTAATTTTGTCCGATATACTTATAGGCATAATTCAAATTCAGTAAGAGATCCAAGGAATTGTTAGATTCATTTTGCCATTAGTCTATTTTGTTGTTTTCAAGAAATTGCATTTAATTGAGACATATACTAGTTTATAGATTTATAAATAATTTGAATACATAAACGAATAGTAGATCTAACAATGCGTACGCGGATCTTTTACTGATCAATAAAATGGATGATTGTGGAAGTCTTAAAGCCATATATTACAATAGTTCAAAGTGTGTACACAAATATAAATGTAAAGCTTGATCGAGCCAAAAAATCGTAATTTTATTTATCTAAGTGTAGGTAACTCAGGTACATTAAACGTAAAAGATTTCAAGGATATTTTTAGAATGATTTCTTAGAAAACCAAAAAGCTGTCATTTCATCATTCCGATACAAGCATGCGAAAATAAAATTTTCACAGGCATCCATAAATAAAAACAATAATTTTTCTGAAAACATTTTTAGTGACAAAATCAATAAAAAGCAATATATTTAGATTTGATAGACTACAATGTATTTCTGTATTTTCTGCGTACTTCTCGCGCATCAAACTATTGTTTTTACTATAGCAGTCCTCAATAATAGTTTCATACTAGTTGCATTTATAATATAGGTACATTGAATGTTTCTCATAACCCAAATGCCATTTCAGCGTGTTTCGTTTATTTGTGGTAGATTATTATAAGCCTTACTTGCACGTCATTGAATCGAAAAAAAACATTGCAGATTAACATTGTTCGAACTGTTAGATTCAGTCCTTATCTAGCGACGCGTTCATTAATTTCCATCTTGCAGCGATTATAAGTATATTTCTGTTTATAAGTTGTGTTGAGTGTCGAACCCATAGGGTAAATTATCTCGCAAGAGCCAGTATAATGCATGGCTCAAAATAATTTAAAATTTGGTATTTATCATTTGAGTGGTGAGTTTTGAGTGTCGGTCTCGATTTCCCACATTGTGTATTTTTCATTTGGTCAAACTTTTTATAAAAGTGAGACGGTGTTTTGAAGTAACATTATTTTACCTGTTATAAAAATGTTAAAAAATTTCTTTGCCAACGCAGTTAATAAAGTGAGAAGAAGCACTTGAAAATGTACTACTTAAAAATTGCGTACACGAGTAGTACCTTTCGCTTGTCTTTTGCTGTGTATAAGTGTTTGCATTGCTAGAATGTATAACGAAATAATAATATAATCAAAGATTTCCCCGAAAGAAATTTGTATATTACAATGTAAAAGGCTCATGCTTACATGAAGCAGGCAGGTAAAAAGTAAGAAACAAAAAAAAAAAAAAATAATAAAATGGAATGACGATGAAACCAGTAAGACAAGTCATTACTTGTGTGCAATTGCATATTTACATTTTCATATATAGCAAAAGAAAGCCAGCCTATGGTGTGTCTATCGCCTTAAAAGAGAAGATGAAAACTATTACGTTTTAAAGATTTACGATTGTATAAGTATAATGATTAACAGCTTAGTGAAGTTTATAAATTTATAAATAATAAAATAATGTGAAAATTCACGTGGGATGTTTCATGTATTCATTATGTGAATGTGTTTATAATAATTTATATATATGTATTTATAAAATTTTATTTTTAAAATTTTAAATTTGTTAAGTGTATTAATTTTAAGCGATTTCTCGTCGATCCTACGTTATTATTATTATGTACAATTCGTTAACGCGTTTTTTCGCGAACTTTGTTCCAGAGCTACGCTCAAATGTGTTTGTAACGAGCTGGCATAACCCGAGGACGGCCACGTGTTTCCGAATATATAGATTTAATCACGAAATGTACTTAATCGATTTATAAAAAGTGTAAATTAAATTAGCATATTAAAGTGTATAAGGCGCAGATGTAATTTTAATATATTCTCATTATAAGCTCTTCTCGTGCGTTAAACATACATTCGAATCTGAAGCATGTTATACTCTTGATTGATTTTGTATTGATACTATAGAAATTTACACCTATACTGTACAAACGTACAAAATAAATAAGCAAAAATTTCAAGCATCACAATAATTTTACGGGAAAGCGCTCTTGAGTAATTTTGGAAATTCGATGCGAAATTACGCGTGCATCGCCTATCGGGATTATGCCGAGCTTCTTTTTCTCGTAGCAACTTTTTTGCGTTCCTCTCTTTACACACAGACGTGTGCATAATTTACTTTAGACGGTATTTTTGTACAATCATTTTGTATGTACTTTGAATGTACCACGTATATTCTATAAACATGCGACTACATTTTAGGTGTATTTTCAACACAAAAGATAAGATTCTAAGCGTATAAGGTATAATATACATCCGAGTTTTACAAAGTAATTATGTTATCGTATTTCCTACAATGGTATAAAAAAAAAAAAAAAAAAAATAGAAGACCGAGTATATATTTACGAAGCCATGACTTTCTAAATAAATTTGTTACAATGAAGCGGATGTTTTATTCTTGTCACTACAGCGACTTTCATTTATATTTAAATGGATAATAAAAAAGGTTTTAAAGAATAATAACCATGATTTTCATTACGAGCACATCTTATCGAATCCCTAATTCCATAATTTAAGGTATTGAAAGATAAATTAAAGAATGTATGCTTATTTACGTGAAATGATAACATATATAGAAATCATTTTTAGCTGCAAGAACGATATTTACAGCATTGGAGGAAAGGTAAGATACCAACTGTTGAAATAAAAATACAATTTTCGTAATCCATAGACACTATAAACATTTATTTACGTCATTCGAATACAATTGAACACCAAGGGGTTGTTAAAATTATTATTGTTGCCTTAACTTCCGTCGAATTATATAACGTCTGTTTTTTTTGTTGCTCATCATACATACGTATTACTTTTTTTTCTCCTCGAGGTCGCAACAGTTTTTTTTTTTAATATTCTCCGCATTTGCTACATAGACGCATTATTGGCGTTGTGTCACCCTATTACATGCCCACATCTTTCTTTCTCTCCCTTCCTCTTTCTCACTATCTCTCTCACTCTCTCTCTCTCTCTCTCTTACATTTTTCGCTATATTCGTTTAACAAAAATATTCGTGGTTGTATGTGTGTATGTATGTGTGCTCGCGAATCGCAACATCTAACGCAATGATGAATCGAACAACGAACGGACCGTCGTTATCATCATCATCATATGTAAATACTTTGAAATAAATTACATGCGGCTTTAAACATTTTTTTTCATAATATGATAATAATAATAATAATTATAATAATTAATGGCAAGCATTGAGTGACTGCAAACTAAAATATTTTCGTTTACTTTTGTTTACAATTTAATAAAATCAATTATGAGATTCGCATAACAACTGCATATACACGCGCGAGATTCATCCCCGGATTCATCTCGCGTATACATATCATAAATAAAAGACTACGATTTGTCCTTACAAAATATTATTTTATATATATATATAATATAGACAGTGATATCGACAGTATAACAAATCGAGAAATAAAAAATTTATCTCTATAAAAATCAATATGATAATAATAATAATAATAATAATAATAATAATAATAATAATAATAATAATAATAATAATAATTACATATATACGTTATCTTCGGTAACAAACGATTACAATCATAAAAATCTATCTTGAAAAAAACGCGAGACAAAAGAAATAATGTAACGACTTATATAAAAATTTGATTTATAAAATGAAAGGAAACAAAAAAAAAGGAAAGAAAAACGAAAAGTTATATCGTCTCTCTGCTAATTTACTAAGCGATGATGAGAGAGAACGAAACGCGCGGAGGAGGCGAGTACACGCATTTCTGTGTGTGATAAATATTAAATGTGTTTGTGTGAGAAACGGAACGGGGAAGAACGCGAAAAAGTAAGGGCGCAGTCCTTAACCGACGGGAATTTTTTCGCTACACGATATTTTATAGACATTGCATTCTCATTCTCTCCATCTCATTTTTTAGCTCGCGTAATTTCCTCAACACGAGTCGCTTGCGCGCCTACAATAGTAACCACAGCTTCTTCTCTCTCTCTATCTCTTCCTCGCTCTTTCTCTCTGTACACTATCATACACAATGTAATAAATATATATCACAATCTTCCTGTATCTCTCGCTTCGCGCTCGTGTCAAGTTAAAGTCATCATGATCACCACCTTGTAATTCGTCTACAATTTAACGACATCGAGACACACATGCGCGTACTTCGAGACGAGCGAAGAAACGAGAGATGACATCGCGCTGTTAACAGGAAGATCAAACAATTTGAAAGCGAACGTGGAAACAAAATCATAATTAAGGGTATGGGAAGGCGCAAAACTAATAGAACGTCCTTGTACAAAAGAAAAGTTGTAGAATAGAGGGAATAAGAAGCGCGCAACAAAGATACGCACACTTCTCTTCATATTTCTTATTTTTTTTTCCTTTTGATCTAGCTTATCCCGAAACTCATCAGAGACATACGATTTGATTATGTTATTATAATACGTAAAGTTTACAATCGTTTTTTTAGGCACATTGGGATGTTATATAGTGTGTGTCCCGTTCACACCGACAGGCAGCTCTTTCACTCACACACTCTCTCGCACATGGCATCATTTACACTTTCTCTCTCTCTCTCTCTCTCTCTCTCTCTCTCTCTCTCTTTCTCTCGGCAAGACTCTCTGTCTTTCACACGTACTCGTCTTTTTTTTGTCTCTATAATACAGTATCGCTCGTTTTCAATTGCTTTCAAGAGGATTCCTCTTGTTTTGAATTCCGGTTGTCAAGACGAATAGTAAAAGAAAGACGTGAAGTTATAGTTTTCTCACAAGTACGATTTGTGTGTGTCAACAAAAATTGTCAACTCGGTTTCAAGTTGCATTTGCTTGCAAATATAAATTATCTCGGTAGAATAAATAAAGAAAAAGCAATTAGCGAACAACAGGGTGTGCCTCGTTCAAAGCAGCTGAAAATGCTCAATGCTGGTTTAAGAAGAAAGGGTGCTGGAGAAGGTAGCAGCACAGCGTTACACATCTCGAGAGAGAATATTATCGCCTCGCCACGCGTACACAATTTTTATACGGCGCGCGGGAATTAGAATATTTAGTGATCTTTATTTTGCTCTTTAATCGTATATACGTACGATCCAGATCATCTCTCGTCGCTGTTTCGCCATATTTTCTTTTTATTTGTTGCGGTATAACAATAGTGGACGGCCACGCGTGACCAAAAACGTTCTTGTTGTTGTACATGTGTACAGATATACGTGTAAATTGTTTATTTTACAGTGAACGATTAGTGTATAATAAGCGTACGACTTTATTGATCATCATTTCTATTTAAATGTAGAGGTCCAAGAGTAGCTAAGAATTCACGCGTAACCGGCCTTTTCGATCAATGAACACAGTGGATATTCCGAATTTCGACTTTTTTTTCTTCACATTTAGGTTCGTCTTCAAGAAGGATATCATGTTTTTCCTCGCAGTGATTTAATTTTTTCTCTCTGCTTTGTTTTTTTTTTCTTTTACTATTACCGTAAAGATAATTACTGCTATTATTCATTAATATTAATTATTCATTATAATTATTATTACTATTTTTCTTATTGTTGTTACGGTTATTACTATTATTATTCTCGGTAAATCTTATTTGATTGGAACGTCAACGTCGAAACTCGCTTGAAAATTTAGCATTCCTCTTGCGATGCGCGGTCTAAGCTACTTGAAGTACTATGTCCATGCACATTCAGTCTTTATCCGCTAAATAGATACTTATTAACGTGTTCGAAATGAATCCAACAGCGTTTCTCTCTGCGGTGACGTTGGCGTTGTCGTATACAACGGCGAAATTTCGTTTCGTTTGGAACAATGACTCTAGCGACAGTTTTTAGCAGGAGCAGAAGCAGCGGTGACGTTTTACCGTCTATGTGTGTTATGTCTATGTGTGTGTGTATGTGTAGCGCTTCAAGATTTAATAATAATAGTAACAACAACAGTGAACGAGTGTTGGCGGTAAAGGTGTAGCAACGATAATTACAGGATGACGATTAAAATGACGATGAAGATAAGAATAGTATTGACGGTATTACACCTAGGAACTGGATAGAGTCGGACAAGAGCGAATGTTCTTGACGGTCCCGAGTGTGTCGTTTAACGCTCAATTTAATCGCAATTGTATAATCATTATTATTTTCTTTTCATTTCACTTCTATATACCTTGCTTTTGGGTTCCTGAAGGATCACATCATCAGCTGCTCTATGTATATACTACTGGCTTATTTTCCTCTTCCTTTTTCTATGCCTCGGAACAACCCTGACTACGCCACTTTTTCAAAGCGACGCGTGCAGAATCGACCGACGAATCTCTTTCTGTCTTCGGATATAATATATGCTCGGATATTTTGTATATATAAAAAGTTTCGTCGATCGGATAAAAAAGATCCCCACGAGTTATAATATAATAAATAAACGCAATCGTCGAAATTCCTTAATTCAATAAAAAACAAGAAACGATAAATTTTGGTCAATGATATGGCGCGTACATGTGTGAGCACGCGCATGAAACGTCGGTTTTGCAACGCTCCTCGTCGGCGAAGAATAATCGCTCGTCGTCACTATTCAAAGCTATATTTTGTCATAAGCGACGACAGAACGTATTTTCATCCTGAAGATTCATTTTCGGCAGCTCTCGTTCTCTTGCGACATGTTGACTTATTTTTTTATTCATTCACGTGCGTGAGTGTATTTGTGACGTGATGCCTACCTCTCGTGGTCAGCATCCGTGATTTGAGTCATGGCAGTATTCATAATGGCAGCTCAAAAGACAACGAAATTAATTGTTGTCGTAGAGAAGAAAATTTAGTCGAGACCATATTTTTGCCCTTCTTGCTGCATTCAACTCTTATGTGTGTATGTGTGTTGAAGAAATACTGTCACAACCGCCGATCCACTTGGTGAAGTCGGCGTAAAGTGACGCGCTTATTTCTTCTCGGCCTCATCCTTTAGATTCTCCTTGCTCTTATCGTCTTTTGATGTTTTGCACTCCAGCGTCTCCTCGAACAGACACAGGGCCTTGTGCACGAACTCGTATTGTTCTGCCGTTTGAATCATACCTCCTCGGTCGTACCTGTGATTATAAAAATTATATTGTTAGATAATTGTTATTAATTTCATTAATCAAATACTATGAATAACTATAGTTTCATAAAACCGAACAGTTAAACAGTTGACTTGTAAGAACCTTATTTTACTATTTTAGTATGTTACTATGTTTTACTATTTTAGGTCGTATAGAAATCCTTACAGGATCCTGCTTCGTGTTATTCCTTATTCTAATGCAATCTTGTTTTTTTATTCTTTAATGATTCTAATCGTAGAATATTGCAATTAACGTTAAAAGACAATCAAATTTTAAATTTCAAATGTCAGTAAGTGCTTAATAAAATACTAAATCCAGCATTTTCTAATAATAAATAACTAAAATAGTATACGTTTACAAAATAACAAGCAAATTGAGTTTCTCCATCGATTTTCATCCTCTGACCCCAAACGAAAACTATTCACATACTCTCTTTAATGAGCAATAAACACAATTAAAGAAGATCCATTGACTTCGTTAATGGGAACATACCTCATTTGGCACAGTATTCCTAATATGTCGACGCTACCCTCGCGAATGAGTTGCGTCATGCCAGTGGCGAGGGCGATGAAGCAGCCGGTTCTCCCGATGCCCGCGCTGCAGTGCACGATAATTGGTCCGGGCAGCGTGTTAATTTCCGCGGCCATGCCGACCAGCGCGTCCGCCGTCTGTGGCACCGCGTGATCTGGCCACGAGTCGTACCTAATGCGTAGAATTGAAAGAAAACAAGAGTTAATGTTTGTTTTGGTAAGATAACGATGTGGTATTAGAACGTTGGATAGTGTAGTTTGGCGGTTTACGGTTTAGATTAAAACTAATTTTTTTTATCAGAATGAAAATATCTTTGGTATAGACATTGAATTATTATTACATAATACAAAATGTTAATATTTCAAATTCTTTAAAATTTTCTTTTTCGAATAGTTCAAGGTGTAATTTTAAGAAATCTGTTTACAACTTTTTCATTTTTACAGTTTTTGGAAAAATTACTGCAATACTTTGTGTGCTACTGATATGATTAAAAAATATATTAAGCACATTACGTGTTTTGTAGAGAAGTTTATCTAACGTTTTAAATAGTAATAATCTGATAAAACAAAAAGTTTAATCACTGATTTTTGGTAATCTTACAGATAAACATAAATAATTAAAATCTAAGATCTTCAAGAAAAACTATTGTACTTTTCCACCTATACCAAGATAAACCACAACCCACATATCATACAATCACCACATGAATCGAACATTCCGATTCCAAAACCGCTAAACCACCTTAAATTTCTACCGCAACCCACAACCATCTTCTTCGAATTACCAATAATGTTGTATCATTCGCCTTTCGTTGCCCAGTCGAACCTCGAGGTCGCGCACCGTGTATCCGCCCCTCGTGTCCATCGTGTTCAGCACAACTGTGAACGGACCAGCCTGAAGCCGCGAGTTCAATTCTAACGGGAAATAAGCCTCGCACTTTGTCTTGGCAGCCTCGTGGAGTCTGGTCATCATGACGATCACCGGTGTGCGCTCCGCCCAGGCCATACTCCAGAAATCCTGGATCGTGTGCGTCAACGGACCCTGCGTCGCTATGTAACGAGCGTCATCGTCGTAGCCCTGCAGATTAAGAAAATACGATAAATTAATATACGTTGTTGTGATTGCAAGCTAGAGTGGTACACTTGAGAAAACGACACATTGACGTCAGATCGATCGTTATTGTATCGTCGAGAGGGGGACGAGAGATTGCGCAAAGGAATACCACGAGTGAGATTAAGATAAGGGTTCCAAAAAGTCGCTTTAAGCGTCTACAACGATTAGATAATAAGGAGGCTTGTAATTAAAGAGATAGCAGCTATTTGATAGCTCGCACCCCCGTCTCGATCGTCAAGATGATTTCTCTTCGTAAATACATATATATATAATATATAGATACACACACTCACTCTAACGTAATTGGCGTTGATGTACGATATCAGCGGATCGTCACTGCCTGGCAGCACGACCCTGGACCTGGGGTTGGGCAGTACAGTGCGATATCTGTTCTTCACCCACGAGCCACACACGTCCACCTCCTCGGGGAAGTTGAGCGGCACCTCCCAGAACTCCTTGTGCAGTGACATTGGGTTTCCTACGGCTTTCCTCAGCTCTGCTCGCGTCAGTACGTTCCTGGTGCTCAGTAGAAACTCCTCGTTGCTGCACTCGTGCGTCGGCGTGACCGGATGGGGCGGACTCTCTGGTGCTGGGGTCAGGTCAATAGTCAAACTAGCGCTGGAGCCGCGTCGCTCGAGGAGACCCTTGGCAGCGCGGCGCAGAGGGTCGGGTTTGCGCTCGGGTGTCGCTAGGGCAGCTACGTGCGGCGAGTACATCGAGCGCGTACGACGATTGCCCTCGTGACGTGGCGAACGAGCTTTTGCTAGGCGAGCTGCAGCTGCGCTGCTGCTGCTGCCACTGCAGCCTGCGACGAGGCTGCTCGCGGTTACTGTGAGGCTTGACGAGGCTGAGGTCGACGATACTGAAGTTGAAGTCGAGGTTGACTTCTCTGATGCAGCGGTGGATTGGTGAGAGCTGATGCTGGTGCTCGTGGTGGTGATCGAGGATGGCTCGACGACGCGCTCGACACAGGCCGTCGAGGCGTGCGGCACCGGCTCCGCTACCCATCGCGTCTCCGTCTGAACCTTGACCTTCTCGAACTGCAAAAAATGAGAATTTTAGATTAGATCTATTTTTGAATTTCGAATTTTCGAGTGCCCTCATGGCTGATTATATTGTATCGGGTATGAGCGTTGTTTGTGTGCTCGCGCGCGGCAAGTAGACATAACAAAAATGGTATTTTTCTAATTAAAAATTCTTATCTTTGTCAATTATCTAATCTATAAAGTTTTTATTGCTCCACTTAAGAAATCGCTATTTTGTAATTGTTCCTGGTTCTATAGCTATTGTTTTTGGCGTAATGCGATCAAATTTCTTTAATTGCATGTCATTATTAATAATAACTGAGGTATATCACTGTCATTAAGCAACCATTCATTGATACATTTTTCATTGTCTAGACATTCTAGGCTGATCATATTTTTATTGTTATTATTGAGACGTGATTAGCCTATTAATTCTATAACAAGCTGCTAAAATAATTATTCGAATCCAAATGTATTCACTGACTTCTGAATTCACAGGTCTTAATATGAAAATTTTCTTCAACCTTGAAAATTACTAGCCAGATATGTAAATTTGTAGAAGCAAAAAATGTATGCCTAAAAGAGTTAATGTTCAGGAAGTAAATTTTTTTTTTGTAAGATTTTAACATACATGTAAATCTCTTACTTCTATCCAAAAATTAATGGGAATGAAAAATTAATTAATGCTAATTATTTATAAATTTTAAGAACTTAATTCCAGTATTTTAAGCAACTTTTAAAAGATGTGTTTTACAATTCCATGTAAGCCCAGCATTAATATTGATTAGCACAGATAAACTACCTTAGTAATGATTTTTTCTGAAGCTTCTGTGGCTACTACCGCAGCTGCTGCCGTAGTAGTTGGCACTTCAGTGACGGATTCTGTCACCCACTTGGCCTCGGTCAAGGCCTTTGTCTTGGTTGTCTTATTAGCATCGTCAGGTGGACAGACTGTACCTTCCTCCACCAAACCTCGCCTGTCGCCCTCTTCAGCGTCTTTCTCACGCGACATTTGCTGTCGCAGCCATAACAGGATCTAGAATCAAACAAAAAACACTCGTCAACCCTAATGTAAACACTCTAAAAGACCAAAATCAAAAGCTGGCTTCTTATGTAATCAAACATTATCAGCGAACAAAATCATGGCAAAAACTTAAACAAGCTGACATTAATAGAATCATAGGAAGAAGCTGCTTTGTTAGTGTGTTAAGTAAATTACCAGAAAAGCAAAGAGAATGGCACCGACAATGGCACAGAGAGCTACGAGTAGAGGCAGCTGCTGTTCCAGCCCTGCCGGAGTCGTGGCAGAGTCGAACTCCCGACTGGTATGGGCACTGAATTGCGCCACACGCAAATCCATTCCAGCATCGTCCAGTCCCGTTGTGGACCGCCAGAGTCTAAGCAGCCAAAAACAAGACAGAGATAACCACACATTAGCATCATCATCATCTTCATAAGTAATCAAACACTATAAGCTCACCTCAAATACACACACACACACACATACAGACACATTTTGTACACTCAATATTTAAACTCACTTGTGACTCGAACTCGCTGACATTCCCTCAACGCTGAATTGGCCCGCTGCTGCGCGTTTGCTTGAGCTGCTGGGCTTTAAATGCTGCTGCTGCAGCAACAGCCCGTCCAGAAGCTCTGAACTCGTATTCCCAGTGCTGCTGCCTGCTCTGGGCCGCCCTGCTGATGGGGCCCTCCAAGCATTCTCGTAATACCCTTTTTCCTCCTCCTCTTCTTCGGCTCTTGCTACTTCTCCACTCGTACGGTAGATCAGCAGTGCGACTACGTCTCCTGCAACGACGAAAACATCGTTAAGTATAGCTCAGTGCAGTGTATCTCTTTCGTCGGCGAGCACTTAAAAAGCGATGACATCACTTGGAGCGGCCATCGCACCTCGAGCGAGTAAGAGAGAGAGAGAGAGGGATAGATAATGTTACTCACACGCACGTGTCGCGACTCACGTAGATATATAGATCAACGAAAAAAGAAAAACAAAAAGCGAGCACACAAAGAGAGACAGCAGTGGCAGCCGAGTGCAGTGTGTATTATTGTTATCGGGAAACAGCAGGTATATATATGATCGTCTACTGCGTGTTTCTCCCTCCCCCGCGGCCCGACCGAGTGAGCGCAACAGCGAGTCGTTTTGTGAATCGCCGTCTGCCGTCGTCGCGCTTATGAACGAGTGTATATAGATATATGTTATACACTTCCATGCACACACATACACCAATGTAATATATATATATATATATATATATATATATACACACACACACACACACGGCGCAACTGCAACGCAGTACACAGAAATTCTTTCTATCTCGTTCAAGAAAAAAGCACCGCTGCCGCCATCAGCTGCTCTATAGGAGCTGCCTGCTACTTCTAAATCCGTTTCTACACAAATATATTACACGCGTATACGTACGTATATAGGTGTTTTTGGGAATATATGCGTCTTAACGATGTCGACGATGATATGATAAAAGTACGACGTACAGTCTACACGGACGCTCTCGTAGCGGACCTAAATATCTGTGTCTGTCTCCGTCTGCTCTTTCTCTCTTTCTACTTATACCGTACTTATATATATATATCGCGCACTTCCGCGTCCGCGTGCGCGACTGCGCGCAGATGGCACTGTTTTGACCGCTTCGCCACCGACGGCAGATGGCGGGCTCAGGTTTGTTTTCATTCACGTCGACTGTACGCGCGCACGTAATATGTGTGTTGCAGGTTAGGTGTGCCTAATGTACATATAGCAATAGAGTACTGCAGTGATAAGAGCGGGTGAACGAGCCGCTCTCGTTGATTGTCGCCGGGCGATTGATAACGAGAGAGTGATTCAGGTAAGTGTCGAGGATGCCGCATGAATGAGTTATATAGCTATATACTTATCAGCCGGTATTATTTGTGCTGCACGGTCTGTTAAGGGGAAGAGGGAAAAGGTGGGGGAGCGAATTATTGAATAAGACGTGTGTGTAGAAGAGAGGTGATGACGGTTGAAACGGGAAGGAAGTAGGTAAGTAGCTGCGGAAATCCGAAATCGAGGGAGAGGGACGAGAGGCCGGAACAGGATCGGAAGTGGACTTTATTTTAGCCTCGCACGCCGCGGGTTGTCTGTCAGATGTAATTGAACGGTGTGTGTGTGTGTGTGTGTGTGTAGCTGGGAGTTCTATTTTCGAGCGGGCGTTTCGAAAGCTCTTTGTTCGACAATCACAGTCTAATGTTTTATTTTATTTTGTTTATGCGTATATATTTAAATAAAAAGTTTATTCAAGATATCAGAGAAAATAAATAGCAGATTTCTATTATACATTGTATTTCATATTATTACAATTTAGTTTCTTATTTGTTGAAATTATCGTACTTATTTAGTTATGCGGTGTGTTTGCTATTGAATCGATGAAAATGTAGGATGACAAACATACTATTACTGAAAATCGACAAAGCAACGAAAAATACGAGAACGTTGATAAGTACGGAATTTCAGATAGGCCCCGATGTTCCCGTAACTAGTCAAATAGTCTTTTATCCGCTAGCTTCGTCGCGTACGTTCAAACGCCAAAGTTTATATTTCTATAAGTAGATGAAAAATTAAAAAAACCGCATAAAATTTAAAAACCTTTGAGAAAAAAACGTCCCCTAAATCCACGATCCGTCACACATCACCTTAC
>JAYJLV010000001.1:7551246-7567764 GCA_036873485.1 Torymus texanus | reverse complement strand
AAAAAACCGCATAAAATTTAAAAACCTTTGAGAAAAAAACGTCCCCTAAATCCACGATCCGTCACACATCACCTTACATACTATACCGGCACTAGCATTCCACGTGCACACCGCAGTCGAGGAAGAAAAAAAAAGGCCTACGACTCGGATAAGCTAAGCGGAACGCCTTAAATTTGTTTTCCTCGGCGCGCAACAAAGAACCACGGAAGTGCGAGCACGAAGACGCTGGGGGAGAGAATAGAGCGTATACGCATACACACATTTCCGCTTCTCTCTCTCTCTCTCTCTGGCGGTTCTTCCGTCTGAGAAAAATATCATCGCGTATAACGGAAAAAAAAGAATCTCGTTCGCACGGTTATTACACAAGAGGCGAGGATCATCGCGCGGGAATCATCCTTTGTATGACGTGTAGTAATATGTACGTGAGTATGAGCTAAGGAATTTGCATTTTTTTTTTTTGTAGAACGGATAAATGACGAGTAGGAGGTATATATACGCGTGTGGTTTTGAGAGTTAATTGGACGTCTTCCGCTCGATTGTTTTGATGCCGGGATACCGGATTAATTAATTGAAGCTAATTTTTTCCCCGGACGACTTTCTTAATTAAGAGTGAGTTTTTGGAAAACAGCCGGTTTATAATTTATGTCGCATTATAAAAAGTTTCGTTAATATCATGTAAAAACTGATGATTCATTAAATCTTTATTGTATTGCGCGTTTTATTACAATATTTCATTATTTTATTAAAAGTGCACTTTTGACAGTTTTATACTAGGATAGAATTTTTTCGTAATAATTACTGTGGAATTCATGGTAATCGAGGAACATGTCAGATTCCATTAATTGTTACCGTGAATCACGGTAAAACTTACCTACTTGTCAGTAATTTTTACCACGACGATACAGTAAAAATTATCATGATTCACTATAAAAATTATTGAATTTCACGGTAATTTTTACGGAAAAATTCTATCCGTATATATAAATATGTGCTATTTACAGTCTATCTTTCGGAACTATGGGTACGCGAAAGCGCGAACCTCAGTGGCTGATTTCGGACGAAGAGGACGACGAGCCTGTACCCAATCTCATCCGACCGGACTCGAGCTCGTCCGAAAACGACGAAGATGAGCAGCCGCCTGCCGCCGCGTCATACAAACCCGTGCTGAACATAAGGAATTACGTCGAGTTGGATGAGTACGTATATATTGAATAGAAATTTCGTATTTAAGCCTATTATTTATATGGATTTTCGATTTTTTTCAGTATCGAGGACGGATGGTGGACGAACCTAAAGGTAAAGGTGCCGATGGAGCTGCAGTGCAGAATCAAAAAGTGCGGACTGGCGCCTGAGGGTCACAGACGCCACGAGGTCATCGAGTAAGTATAATATAAATGTGTCATATACATGTGTGCCTATACATAAAGTGATTCATAGATATATATGGTACATATATTGAATTTGTGTGTGTGTGTGTGTGTGTGTTCACAGGAGGTTTTACACGTTGTTGGAGCGAAGGGTGATCATTCAGTACCTGATTCACTACGACGAGATTATCAATGGCAAGGGTCTGCGAGTCTGGGAAGACATGCACGCGCGAGGGGTAAGTTTGATAATAATAATAAGCCTCCTGTGTGTATAGTGCGATATGATATATGTAATGTTTAATAAACAATGGTTATCTTTACAGTACCTGACGCACAGGCCAGTCGAATCGCTGAACAACCACTTTAAACGCTACATACTCAGAGACATCGAGACGTTCAAGCTGCCCCGTGACATCGAGGCAAAGTTTTTAGAGCTTAGGAACTAGCGCGTGTATACTATACGCAGGTGTGCCATGTGAGTGTTTACATATCTATGTGTATATAATTTATATAAATGTATGATAAGACAACGTTTAAGTATTAAGATAACGCGCGAGATTTATTTATGTTTTTCATTTTTTTTATACCGATGTATATACGAGAATATAATTTATAATACATATATATACAACGACGCTTATCTAAATGCTCGCGGTGTAGAGAGATTACAATCGTCTCCGCGCCTAATACCCAGCGTTTTCCTCTATTTATAGAGATGACGTACACTCGAAGTGGAGGAGGATCCAGCCTACCTATATGTGTAAGTCCGAAATCTCGCTTAAGCCAGAGCTGTTCCACTTCTGCAAGTTTAATGGAAAAAAAAGGGGGCGATCGTGTCGTGTACCTTTCTTGACCTAATTCTCCTCTCTTTGATATAGTCAATGATAAGCTTGGACGTGATGATGCGATGGAGAACAGTAGGGAAGTAGAAATTTCAAGTATTCGGTAATGGTGGATTAATGGTAACTCAAGGTTCTTTGACTGAAATTTCCTCGATCGATGAATTATGAAGATTACTGTATTGATTATCGGTTATAGATCTTGCGCATCGTTTGGAAAATTTTCTAGTACGTTGTTTATTGATTTTAGGTCATTGAAAGTAGTCACCGAAAAGTACGCGGAAAAAATAAATAACTAATTTCACTGTTCGTATAGCGGATTAAAGATTAAAATGTAAACATTTAAAAAAAATCTAGAAATTTACTTTTGTTAAAGTGGAATGAGGAATAATTTCTGGCTTGATATAACTCTTTGAACGGATACTTCTTTTTCAAGAAGAGAATCTCTTTTGTTTTTTATAATCATTTAATTTTTTAAATACATAGTGGAAGTTACATTTTAAATATATTATTATTTCCATTGCAAACAAACTTTATTTTTACTTTTTCAACCACGTCTTATCAACTTTTCCACAAATTAGTTAAGATTTAATTGTAGCAAAAGCATTGGATTAACTATAAATTTTTTCCGCGTAGTTCAACAATTCACTACCGAGCTCGCATTCCCATCGCATTCCTTCAATTACCGTTTCTCTCTACCAAGCTACATATTATGCGTTCCTCGCGCTCATGAGAAATACGCATCTTTTCCCATTGACGCCACGAAAACGCTTCCGTGAGATAAGCCGATTGTTGTTTCCTTCTTTCTTTCTTTCTTCCGGCGCGGAGGAGGTTGATTTGCAGCCGAAAATTTTCAATCTGCAGTTTCAAGTCAGTCACGGGCTAAATTTAGGCGCGGGCGGAAGGAAAAAAATTGCAGTGCTATTTACGCGAGAAAGGAAAATATATGGAGCGCGTATTAGTCATAATGCGCTTTTAATGTCTTAGATCATATTCTATATATTTTATAATTCCGTGACTGTAACTTACCCTTGGAACAAAGAAAGCGAGAGTAACAAAAGATGCCACGCGATTCAGTAACACAGTTATGGCAAAAATAAATGTACATCTACAAAGCATTCTAAAAGCCGATAAGTCTTTCTCTGTATCGTGTATACTACCAAAAAAGCTGCAATGAGACTAAAAACTATGCATACACTACAGAACGCTTGCTAGATGCCAAGTTGTATATATATCTATACGCAATCGCGATACACACACATAAACGCACAAGAGAAAGAGAGACAGAGGGAAACTTACGTCGCTGGCATCCTCCGATCATCGGCAACATGAGAGAAAGAGAGAGTGAGACAGACAGAAAGAGCGCTGTGTGACGAGCGATATTGCCAAGGGCGAGCGAAAAGAGGAAACTATCAATCAGCGTCTACACACACACGCACACACTGAGACACACGCGCGTGCGGCTTTTTCGAGCCTCGTCACATGGCTATAATTGCGTTATATATATATACACACGATGTGCGCGTTGAGAGCGATCGTAAAGCGGTATGTATGTGTATGTTATAGAACACAAAGATTCAACCCGTGTAAAATTCGAGTTTTCCGCACGCAATGGTAACGTTATAGGTGTTTCAATCTGGTCGCGTGGTCGCGTGTGCGTTTTAGGAAAAATCAGAGAATTATTTTTTTTCGTTCGCGTTGTAAGTATATAATATGGATTTCGAAGCTAGTTTTAACGTAGTTTTCTTTTTTTCAATTTTATTTTGAGATACCTAACTACAGATATCCTATATTAATTCACTTTAACTATAACCGAGAATGAAAAAAAATGGCATTTAATTCAATTACCCCTGCACGTTATACACCACGCGGATCATCGCACAATATCCCTAGCAAATTCGACCGTAAACCCCTTGTAGCTTCGACTTTACCGACTATATATATAATACTCGACGTTCTTTCACACCGCGCGCGTACACTACTCGCAACGAGAGAGAGAGAGAGAGACGATGACACACGAGAAGGGCCTCTAACTCTTCGCGGAGGTCAACACCGCGAATCAATAATGTGTCCCTTACTCTCTTCCTCCTACATCCCTCGTTTATACAAAGCTATTATAACTTTACTCCGAATTTATAAGAAATTATCTGTCGTGTCACTGTTTTGTCAACACACGATATTAACAACGACACTTACGCATTTATATGTATATATTATAAAGCAGAACTCGCGTATATAAACAGATAGACAGCGTATTATATATATATACACGGTATACGCACTTCCGTGCACTACGCAGCGCGCGCCTATACTGAGAGGAGAGCTTTCATTCACGACTACGCTCTCTCGCTCTTCTCTCCCTCCTTCCCCCATCTGCTTGTGCGCGTTCTCTTGGTATATACGCCTCCGCGAGAGCTTTTCGCGCGCCCACGCGTGTGGTTAGAGGGGGAGAAGGGCGACGACGAGGCTTCAACGGTCTTTGTGCGATCCTCCTCTTCCTTCTTTGCTTCGCTACCGTTTTTTCTCTCTGTGTGTGTGTATATATATATAGGAGGCAGCCGAAATTTTTACGATGTGGTGTGGGTGATGATGGGACGATACGGGTGGGTGTGTATGATTTTTAACTGTCTATAGGGTTGTGAAGTGAAATTTTGGTAATTGCTGACGTAGCAATTGGTATGGGAAATAAAATGTTTTAAGGGTTTGAGTATTTGCGGTTTGAAGGTTTTTTTTCAAGTATATTTATATATTAATATTTATTGTGCTTCAATTCAACTGAATAGAATAATCGTACTATTAAATGCGAATATATATATATATATATATAAACGTTCGAGATTTGGTTTTAATTGAGCCACTTTGGAGGTTACCGAAGCTATATGTATACATGTACCGCCAATCGATATGACCAAACAATGTCGTCCTTGATTGCCTTATATCCTTAAAGCTTTCGTGCTATAAATTTTATAAATCGGATCTATACGTTAATATAAATAAATTGTTACAATTACTTCTCCGTAAAATATAATATATGTATAAGAAACTTTCTGAAAACTAGTATCTTCTTATTACAATACAATTACATTCCATATACCGATTACGAGACCGTTTCAGTAAATGCACATACACACATACCCTTTTCAATACTTTATCAAACGGTCGTCTCGCCGTGCCGAAAATACGATACCCTTAGAAAACCAGACTGCGCATACTTTTCCAAATTTTTCCGCTCGTCGCACGTGCGTGCAACGTATACACATAGAAAGAGAACCTACGTTGTTCGGTCTCCTCTCCGCTCATCATTCGCAGCCCACGCGAAACTTTGTTCGCGTCGTACTTCCGGCCTATTATATGTACCTCGCTCGATCGATTTTGGTTTTTCGGCCTACACTGTCGCACTATATATATATATATATATATATATACACACACATTAGATACACGTATACTATATAGTAATGAAAGAATTCATACTGGATTAGCTCTCGGATGTAGATGTATATATAATAGTATATATATAGGTTGACGAACGAATTACGAACGCGGACGCTGACATCATCGATCTAATAACCGTCGTTGACGACGCGGTCCGTTGCAATTAGTCACGTATATATAATAGTTTTAATTTTTAATTCGATTATTACTCGTTCACTTTAAACTATAACGTCGTGGGAGGGCGACGTACGCTCGTGTAGTGTGATAATATTATATATATACACGGTGCAAGGGAAAAGTGCTTTGTCACGGTTACTGTGCGCATGATTACGATGTGACGTATAATTGGGAATCCGCGCGGGATATGGAAAGTCAACGTTTCGTGTGGGAGGAGAGGGGAATGACGAAGCATTAAGTTGTTTCGTACGTACGTGTGTATAAGAGGTGTACGTGACAGCTGATGAATGAGGAGCGAGCGCACGTGCACGGATTCATTCATGAATTTGCGCACGTTCTGATTGGTTGGGAGGTGCTGATCCGGTTGCGAGAGAGAGAGAGATAGTAGTGCGGAAAATAATCGGGTTTCTTATGCATAGGAATTTTACGTGGAATGGTTGGTTGGCTTTGTTATTCGTTTGTTCTGTGTTGTGGCAATAAAAGTAGACCTTATTTGACGTAAATCGGAAATTATAGTTTAGTTGCGATGTCTGTTATATATAAGTTTTAAAATGTATTTGTGGTATACCTGTTGAAAATTATCCATTTTTTTCTCTCATTTGTGAAACGATTTTCGAATCACTTACTAGCGATTTTCGTCAATTGGCCATAAAATGTCTAAAAAATGCTCGAAAAATCGTTTCACAAATAAGAGAAAAATGGATGATTTATCTAATTAATCTATATTTCATTAAGAAAGCTATAATTCATAAAAAACGCGAGAGCTTATTCCACGATTAAACAGATTCCGTATAAACTATTCGAAGCAATTATATATCGTTAAATTTCTTCTTAAATATTTTTGTTCGCACAGTACATTCCAAACAATATACCACAACCACAAAGTTGCAGCACATTCACCCCTATAAATGTGCAAATAAATTTATATTTTTTCCCACCAACTACTTTAAAATTCGCTCTCCAATTAATAAGTACAACCAAAAATAGAGCAGCTCAACCAAGAGCGAACCACTGAGAAATTGATCCCTAGCCAATATTTCAACTACGTCACAAACTCATCACGCGCGCCCGTTTACTCGATCGTACACGTGCCAGTTCCTTTAACTTTAAAATTTTCATTGATCATCTCAGCCATGCGCACACAAACACACGCATTCACTCCGCTTTCTATTAAAATTCCATCATTCGAAAATACAATCCTCCCGTACTCATCGTTAACAAGACTCGGTGTCCCTACAGTATTATAAACCTATTTCATTCATAATAAATCGACGACGATTACTATTAAATAGCTATGTAGGCTACGAAAAACAACAACAAAAACACCATATTCCAACTCCATACCAACAGAAATTCGTAATTTTAAACCTTTCGAGCCGGGGTAACATTGAGAAGATCCGCACGCGCAAACGTTTACCCAAACACAGACACATGTGTGCCGCCGCGTACCGTCGTAACGTATATAAATATACCACAGCATGTGCGAGCGCGCGTGCAAGGCCGACCGACTGAGAGAGTCATGAATGAACGCCGACGATTCATGTGGTGTGTCGTGCAGGTCGCGTGCGAGTGTGGTTACTTAGACACGCGCGTGCGTGTGTATAAGTGTATATATATATATACTATTTTTAGGGTAACGATAGAGTATAGGATGGGGTTCGAAGGTCAGTTAAGTTATAGGAATTTTCTTTCTTTTTCAAGTTTTCGCGGGGGCTGGAGGTTTGATTAGTATAGTAGCGTATAATAGGAGCTTAAGTTTTATTGGACGTTTGCGAGGTGGGAGTTCAAAGGCGGAAGATGTGTGTTAACCACTTTCCTTATATCTATAAAGTTACTCATCAGAAGGAGGAAGTCCAGGTATATTCTTTGCAGAAAACTATTTTATGTGTGAGTCTTGTTGTTTGCTGATACGTACTTTTTAAGCGGTTTTGACACATTGTTTAATAAATTAGATGGTCGTGTGAAATCGTTTTTCTCACTTGTGGAGGAAATTAAATGATTGCCAGTGATATGGGGTCTTGATTAAATGTTGTATGACCCGTAAGGTTCCTGGTAACTTCATGTTAAATTAGTTCTGCTTCGATTCTGATGGTTAAAGCTTTTAACATTCCAATTTCATTTATATATAGATTCAGGAAACTATAATAATTGATCAATTGCTTTACATAATTACGAGATTCAACACAATTTTAACATTAAAAACTAATTTTTGTGAGGGACCTTGAAGATCATACAACTTTATGGTAGTTATTACCTAAATCAAATGTATTGAAAATTGTATGAAATGTATTGTACGAATTTAATGCAGGTATCAGAATATTTTTTAGAACCTATAATAGATCGTCCACTTCGTTATTATGGTATTGTCAGTAAAAATTTAAATGTTGTTGGTATATGCTTAAATATTGAATAATGATAATGGTACGTGAAAAATATCTTTCTTTGTATTATAATAGAATGAGTTTTGATAAATACTTGAAATTTAAGACGAAACAAGTATATAAACTATGATTGTAAAACTTACGAGCATCTAATAGTTACGGAGTAATTGGTATTTTTCACGGCAACAGTATGAAAAGCTCTATCGTTGTCTTTCGCCACTATACTTCTAAATTTATTGAGGTGTGTTTATGTATACGTTAGGTTAGCCGTGTAAACGTAAACAATGATAGCGCGAAGTGATAGTATTTCTTTCTCAGTTTCAATAAATCGTAGCGTATGAGAGTACTTATAATTTTTTTCAAAACAGCTGTTTTTTTTATACATTAGCAGTGTCAATGCGCACTGCGTGTGCTCTATCGTTGGCCAATCAAATTTTAATCAAATCGACTAATCATAATCGTTGGAGGTGACAATCTCAAGTTCACCTCTTTTTTATATAGGATGGATTTTAATACGAAAAACGACTTGTGCTTTTAGGTATTTATTTTTAAACTGCGTTTTGACTAATACAGTAGGGTAACACCTACTTTTCTGTTTTCATTTATTATTCTGATAAATCAATATCTAATGCTTTTCCGTATACATATTACTAAATTATCACGATGAACCTGCGGCAACGTCATCATTTGACATATAATTCTACAAGATCATAATTTTCACCAACTACTTTCAGCTCTACTTCCATTC
The DNA here is from genome assembly GCA_036873485.1 of Torymus texanus. Classification (NCBI taxonomy): domain Eukaryota; kingdom Metazoa; phylum Arthropoda; class Insecta; order Hymenoptera; family Torymidae; genus Torymus; species Torymus texanus. The sequence continues at coordinate 7,558,817 of JAYJLV010000001.1, read as the reverse complement.
AGCAGAAATGACAAACAACAACCTGTGCATGCAGTAGTCAATGAAAATTCCGTACCATTTATACACCGCACTGTTTATTTTTAAAACGACCAAGTGGCGCTGTTAAATAATAGTCCGTTGAGTTGTCTAATTTTAGGACCAATATCGCCCCCGTAAATACACACACACACATCTATATTACGAAATTATTTTCGATGGACGATATTGCGGAATGTAGGTACGCGTAGAATGGAAAAACGACGCGATAAATACAATGCGGAAACCATAATTTTTTTTCGGTAAACAAACGCATATATATGTATATTTCTGTAATATTCGGTTTCCGCTATTCTTTTTATAGGACTAACGCGCCCTCTTGCGCTTTTTATTACCCTATAAAAAAAATTATTTACATTTGTTCTTACGCGCGCGTGCGCGTGTGTGTATGTGTGTGTATGTGTTTTCCACGGTAAATTGAATTTTTTTCGCAACATGAGCAGACATTGCGCTATGTGGTATGTATACAGGTGTATTGAAAAAAAAATTTGTAGTTAGATCGAGTACCGCTATAAAAATACACGCGTGACGCGTGTACGTATATATAAATGTATATAGATATAAAAAAAACAGAAAAAACGAAGTTTATCGGTATCAAATCCATCTCTCGCCCACTACTCCCACGCGTAAGTACATATATATATACATGTGTTATAATACGTGCACTCTCTCACGCGCGAACGCGTTCAATGAAAATATTTATATTATCATCGGTCTGTATAATTATCCGCAGTTTTATTTAGCCTCTCTCAATGCTTTAATGCGCGCGTGCTCGTGAGCAGATTAGCCAGTCGTAGGTGTACACGTATATGTATATATATAATGCACGTATATACTACCCACCCCTTATAATATACCTCTTTCATCTTTGTCATATGTGAAATCTATATATGATTTGATTAGGGACGATTACATAAAAATAGCTGTGCTTTCCTTGTCCTTCGTTGTGTTTTTGCAATTAATGGGCTATTTATATATATATATATAAGAGCGCTGATAATGCTAAAGTGGCGCATGTAGGTAAAGGGGTTGTAAGGCTTAATGGCTTTGCGATAGCGATATTTTAATGACGCTTTACTATATACGCAATCGCACAAGAGAAAGCTTTTTAATAAGGATATTGCTGTGAGTATACGTTCTCGTTTCCTCTTTCTCGCTTTACTCTTTTCTATAGTGAAATAGTTATTACAATTTTCAAAAAGAAAGTATAATAGTGTAGATCAATATTTATGCGGGTTTGCGAGACTGACTGTACATTTTTTAAAATAATTTTTTTAATTATTATTATTGAAAAAAAGAATTTATTCAACCTTACATTGAATGATCATCTTCATATTTTAATCATCAATTTTGATTTAAAATATCAAAATTAATCATGGCCCAAACAACTATACGGCCGGAAAGTCTCCACTATATTTACTGAACAAATCCATTTTGAAAGCAAGTGTACTCATAAAAATTTTAAATGACATTTTACTTGTATTAAAAAATCATTATACCTTAACACTTATATGATAAAATATTTAACTATTGACAAAATAGAGTTTCAAAACTCCAACTATATAAATATTTTAAGTATGAAGATTCTCTTTTCTCAATGAACTATAGTATACTATACCTATAAATTCTTCCTGTAAACTTTCGTTATACTCACAGCAATAAACCGTACTCAACCATCCACACATATTCATAAATAAACATAATCGAAAACTCACCTAATTCACCTGCCGTCACAAGAGATCCTCTGCACTTCGGTCAATCCGTGTTCTCGTTTCTTTACACACGCGCGCGTGTATGTATGTGTTGCGCGCTTGCAGTTGTTGTTCTCAGGGAACCTCGGCTACTACATCTTCCCCCTCGGTTCTCTCCCTGCAAATTCAAGCGCAAAAAGGAGGGTAAACATCTTTCACTTTTCTCTCTCTCTCTCTCTCTCTCTCTCACACACCCTCCGCTCGACACCATCGAATTCTTTTTGCCTCGACGCACGTGAAATCGAATCTCTCACCTCCATATATATAAAGAGAGAGCGCGAGTATATGTGTGCGTATATGTTGGAAAGAGTTTTCGGGACGCTTAGTGAGTATAGTCTTTGCATTATCTTTATATCTTAATTTTAATTTATATTTCTTATCGTGACAGACTAAAAAGATTATTCCTATTTTCTTTCTCAACTCTCATTTTGACATTATAAGCCTACACGGAAAAAATAAAATAGTAAAATCAATTGGGCTAATGAAGTAATAATTCCATTTTTACTAACGGGAATTCTACTTTTTAAGACTGGAGATTCGACATTTCAAAATTAAAATTTTACCGATATTTTTTAAAGTAAAACGAACTTGCGACTTTAGAGTCAAATCAACTCTCGGAAATGTAGAATTTACTGACAATTTTTTCCGCGTATATTTTCCGTGAAATATACCCGCAAGAATTCATCAAGGACTTTTATCTTTACAGCCTTACCACAGCCATTCATCAAATCGTCTACTACATCCATTAACAATATTTTTACGCGAACTTTAATACAACAATCTTAGCTATAACTTCGTTTCTCATTCTCTCTCTCGCCCGTGTATAGTGTCAACCCCCGCCCATTTTTATATACACACACACACACACACACACATATATAACGACCTTTTTCACCCGTCTTCGCGACCTAATTCTTCCATCCACTCTTTTTCTCCATCTACAATTCAACCCATAATTATATACACCTCTGATTCTTTAATAAACCTAAACCCTACAACAGATACATATGTACTCACCTATATTCGATACCTTTCAGCCAGTCTCTCGTTTATAATCTCGACAATTGACACCGTCAGCCTGCAGCACTTCACTGTACACAACTTTGTTATCAGACCACGATACGATACGATCTATTTATCTTATCCCACCTCTAATATCCGTAGTATTAGTATATATACTATGCTAAAGTGTATCAGTGTCCGTCGCGCGTCGACGTTCAACTGACGGCTGCAGCTCCCGCGCTCTTGCTCTTACATCGCGCCCCCCCCCGGCATAGTCGACTCGGAGTAGGAGAGAGACGGGGGAGGGGGGAGGTAGCAGCATGACACGGATAGTCGCTCCCTCCCCTCCTCTTTTTCTTTCTCTCTCTCTGCTGCACATCGATCCTGCGTGCTCGCTCGCTCGCTTCTTTGATAAAAAACCCCCACCACTAGCATCAGAGCAGCACTCGGTGCATCCTTGGGGGAGGTGGCGGCGAGTAACTGGATTTTCGTGAATTGGGGTCGTCGCGAGCGCTGTAGTGGCGACTGGTTCATTCAAGAGAGAGTGAGAGAGAGAGAGAGAGAGGCTGGGAGAGTTTATGTGTATATAACGTAGGGGTAGGTCAGTCGGCGGGTGATGCGTGGGTTGCGTGTGGTAGTGGTACAGGCTGAGTGCGAGCGTATGTGGGTCATGAATTTTGCTGAGGGTGGGGAGAGGAAGAAGATGTATACGGGGTAAATTTGCTAGTGCGCTTTGTTTTAAGTTGACGCGGGTGAAAAGGAGAATTCATTGAGCGACGAGCGTATAGAGAGATGCATGTATGAAGTTCGAATTCAGTTGGAGAACGAGTTGCGTAAAAGACTCTTTTTTCTTCCCCTGTTTTAATATGTCCAGGGAGATTAAAGATTCAATTAGAGTCGAGGGAATTTTTATATACCGGATTGAATAACGAGTTCGTGTTACGATATATATTGCAGTTAAGGAAGTGATTCGTGTATATATGTACCAACGTTTGCACGGATATATATATATATATATATACATCTCCTTATCTATATGTATGTAACGTTAAAGGAATTTCTCGATTTGAAATATCGAGAAATTGGATTCCTTATTTTTATACGTGCTGTACTATTAATAATAACTCCGGGAGAATTTTAATAACCATTTTATACAGTATATGTACCACAAGGTATACCTTTTATAAATATATGTATAAAAATATTATAGTCTGTTCTATTATTGTTAAATAATTTAGTATTATCATAATAGAATATTATAAAACATCTTCGTCACCGTAATAAACGCAAACTATAAGAAACTTTACAAACTTTAAATGTATAATAAACATTAGCTGTGGACTTTAAACTTGATACTTCAAACTTAAATACTCAAGTGCATCGTACTCCTTAGAGACTTGACGCTTACTTCCTTCTCACCATCTTACGGAGGCCACCTTGCACGTAAAATCTTAGCTAAGAAATAAAAAGACCTTTCTTTTACCCACAAAATTTAAGTAAAGTTTGCTTTATTCTAGTCGTCCCTAATTGCAAGATATATAGCGACACTCGTCACTCGAACGAAAAATTTTCCTTCCCCATAAACTTGATGAATATCAACTACACTGAAACAGTGAACTTCCTTATTATAGAACTTTTATATTCGTATACGTTAATGCACCGTCATACACGAACAATCACAAACTAATACTAAAACTATATACGTATAATATAACCATGCGAGATGTATTCACGACATGACCGCGTGTGCGTGAAACGGTCGACCGAAGCAAGGTTTGTGTCACTGGCGGACTAATATGCAGAAACGACGACGCCGCTGGAACTCGTCAACGATAGCGCGAAAGAGCAACCGACTGATAATTATCGAGTCATTGTTCCGTATACTAAAGTTGAGCGATATATATACGAGTCATCGAGCTGTTCGCTATATAATGTAACTTTGTGAAACGTTATGTACGTTTTTTTCTATGAAAGCTCGCAATGTTGATTCAGCTTGTGATATACTTTTTATGTATATATGTATAAGCAGCACTTTTGTTGAGGTATGGCAAAACTGCGCCTCGATGATACCGAATTAAGTTGTCGAAAGTGGTGCGCAGGTGACTTGATTATGGTTTCGGTGTTGAAGCCAACGATATGTGACAGATAAATATCTAAAACATATATTCGGTCAGCAGGCGATCGTGAAGCGATTGCAGAAAACCTATTTGGAAAAGAATAAATACTTGATTCTATTTTTTACACAGTTGATTTAACTTGGAAATGACAAGTAAATTCCACTCACAACAACATCGGTAGAAATAACATTAAGAGAAAGTAAAATCTTTATTTTCAGAATTTTGGCATCAACATTCTAATTTTAAATGTAAATGTTTCTTCACTGAAAATATAGTTAAATTTACCTTTTCTTTGCACTAATCCAACCTATTCTTAAACCAGTTGATTACACTAGTGTAAATGTGTTATATAATAATTTTTTTTTCTATATGCAGTTTCTCGCCATATCCGAAGTACACGATTAACGGAGTCTAGAGCTCTGAAATTTTGTGTCATCAAAATGAAGTATATGGATTTCGAATGAGAGTATGGAAAAATATATGTGCGTGTATGTGTTTGTATACGTCATCTATTCGGCCAAATAGACTACAGGGAATTTATAAATTAAATCATCATGGATCCTAAATTGTGTACAAAAATAGAACCCGCGAAAGTGGTATATTTAAAAAAATTCTTCTTAATAAACCGGACGATGATTCTTCATCTAGCGGCTGAATTTCCCACAATTCTACTACGGCCGAAACTCTCAGCCTTAATAAGATACAATTTATATTCACCCAAAATAGTATACGTACCGGTCATTTATCCAAATTCACTTTCCCACGTGCCGTTAAATCGCGGGAAAACCCTCCAACATTCTTCTTTTATTCCTTCCTTCCTTCACACCTCACTCGAGTCCTTCTTACGCTTTCTATATATTTATATGTAGAATAATGACGAACACACGACAAAAGTCCATCGGTCTTCCTGCAGGTTTTCCCTGACGCAATTAGATCAGGGGAAAAGGGTCGATTAACAACGTTCAGAGGCAGGTGTAAACGTCTCGATGAAAATAAGATGTGAGAGGCGAGGATAATGGGTTTTGGATTCTTTTTTGTTGCGCAGAGGAAGTTGATGGAAAATCCGGCTTTCGTTAAAACGTTTCGGGATCGATGTATTTAACTCGCACGTGGAGCAATTTTGGGTAAGAGAAATGACTAATAGTTTAGCTATATTATTTTTTGAGAAACTGTTACATAAAAGAATGATCAATTTGTCTGATTTATTTGATAATTTTTACCATTTTAGGTGGATAATTTTATCATATATATTTATATATACATGTGAGAAGTCTATTTGCATTTAAGAAGAATCTAATAATATACGAATGAATATTACGTAGGTATAAGTTGTATGAACTAGGTCAAAAGTTATATTTTTATAGCGTTATATTTAACGTATAAAATGCTGCATCCTCATACTTATTTACTTGACAGCCAAGTCGATAATTATATCTATACCTTAAAAAATCCAAGAACAGAATTTATTTTAAATTATAAGATATCATATACCATTTTCCCAAAAAAACCTGGGCTATCGCACTTCTTATAAATTATTTCATGTAATCATTTCCCTTATCTTTCTCCATAATACTATTTTACATTTCCTTAACCAGCTCACAGTCTCCCCTGCACTCAACAATCATCCAAACAAAAAAGCCAATCAGTGTTCCAGGACACTTACATCATTCGAACGTATCCCACGTATATATACATAGCTTCCACCGTGTACTCTCAACCACCCACCCATGCCAACTCGTAGAAATCGCCGACTGATGGCGCTGTCGGCCCCATGGCCATCTTCATCCCAGTGCGCCGTATCCGGCTGCTCGCCGAGGATCCCCCGTGCGCGCGAGCATGCGTTAGCGCCGCCGCCCCGCAGCCGTCGCCACCCTCCGTCCAGGTAAGCAACGCAAGTCCTCCCACACGAACGCACCTCTCCCTCGCTTCTTATCACAGAACGTTCTATACGTTACGTCGTAATCTATTCACTTATTTTCATTACGAATAACGTTGCACTTGTTGAGTATAACCTCAGTGGTTACTACGCGCCGGCTAGGGAATTTCATGGTGGTTAGGTGTTACCATCGCTAGTTAAAGCTGCAGGATGTGTGGTTATGTATGTGTAGATGTGAGATAGATGAGAAAATGATTAGAGAGCGAAAAATACCAGCATGCGGAGTTTATACTTATGAATGCCGGTCGCGTGGGTGTAGAGGTGAGGGAAGGTGCACGGTACGCGCGCCGCTCACGCCGGTATTCATAGGAACTTTTTCGGGGTGGCGCTAGGGGAGGATTGCGTAGCTGCGTTTTCATGGTTGCGTATAAGACGGGGTTAGGGAGAGACAGAGGGGATTTATCGATTCGGATTGTCTTGTTCCACCTGCTAGTGTTGAGATTTATGCGGTTCTGCAATGGAATTTTGCAGAGACTTTCGTTGTATATTTTAGATAGAGATTCTAAACCGCAGATTTAGCTAATTTTAAACCTACGAGAAATTTTTTCAACTGCCAAAAAAAAGCACTTTCTTTAGTGTTATTTTGACAGAACGTCATTGCTAGAAATCATGATCATAATCGTTACACAAAAGGACAATGAAAAAAGAAAAAAAAACACAAAGAAACACCCGCATATAATAGGTGTACTCTCGTACCGCAATTCAAACAACCACCTCACTTATATTACA
>JAYJLV010000001.1:7525715-7537753 GCA_036873485.1 Torymus texanus | reverse complement strand
TATTATTCAAAGAACGTTTTTATTGAGTTTTTCGAATGATCTGATATTTTATTAAAAGTCGCTGAAGCCACCTTAAACGAGAAGATCCCTCCGCGCACACGTGTTGGCGTTTGTGACCAAACTTTTTCCTGCACGTGGTGGCGTAGGGAAGATGAATGTAGAGATAAAGTAGGACCTTTGGATGTGTCGTGAAAAATATGTGCATTATATAACGTAGAGTGCATTATTCTAAGATAATGACTATTTGTTATAAAATTTTTTTGTTAAATTGACGATAACTGCTAAATTATATTTTGACTATGCTGTTACATATTATAATTATTTAATTTAGCGAACGAAAGGCCTTTTACTGACATAAAATATACCCCACTGAAAAAATTTTCAAAATAAAATATCTTTACATAATTCTAAAGCATCATAAAGTTTACAAAACGATTATTATAAGTATATATACACACACACTCACACACAAACAGACATACACATGGGTGAGCACCGCAATTTGAGGATTATATTCTTACGGTTTTCGGTATTTTGTGGATGTCAAGGCCTTTTGAGGAGCATCCTCAACGTTCTACGGCACGAACACCGATTTTTGAAGATTTGTATTAATACCTTCCACTCAGCGAGGGAGGTTATTTCTTTAGTCAAGCATACTAGACTCTGGGAGAGAGAAACTCTAGCTCCTCAAACTTCCGTTCGTCTCGACCGTTGTGTGTATGTGTGTGAAAGCAAAATAAGCGAAGATGAATGAATAAAGTTGCTACACGTCTAATTCGAAGAGAATACTTTATAAATGACGTTGCTGCATCATACCTCAGCCATGTGCATTGTTTCGTGTAGGCAAAGGGCTATCCGCATCTATATTTACGGCCCTTGTGTTAGTAGTCCTTCAAGACGTACAGGCATGCAACTCAATCGTTGTGCCGTTTTCCGCTCGACGCCTGCTCTGAAGCGTCTAACGCTGTTTACGGCAATCTGGCCAACAGATTTTCGCGATTTGGGGATATCTCATACAGTTTAGAAACGCTTTCACTTTCGTAAAATCTAGTCGTACATCGATAGGAATTGTTAATTATAATAAACATGGCCATGTTATATAGGATTTTTTAATCAGAAATTTGTCCATAAAAAATTTAGTTCGAATTTATTTGTGTATAAAAATTGTTCACGGGTATAATAATTTTGAAAAAGCGATAAAATGTGAAAAATTGTTTTTTAAGTAACGAACAAATTTTTTCAACAGAATTTTCAATATTAAAAAGAATGTCAAATTTATTTATTTATTATTCATTATAGGGAATACAAACCATTCAAAATGTATAATAAATTCAACCATAGAATGGTTTTTTTGAATAAAATAAATTCATTTAAGTGGTGAACTATCGAAGAGGATGTTTGAACGTTGGTTGAGAGTTTTTTCACCCACAAGTAATAAAAATTCAACAAAAACCCCAAGTCTTGTTGATTTTCCTTTTCGTCCATAATGTTACAGACTTGTTACTTCTATAAACTCGTCAACCTATAAGTACTTATTAATTTTCAATTGCAGAATTCATAACACCTCATGAAATTAAATTGTATGGAAAATCAAATAAATCCCCTGAAATTAAAATTAATTGTTAATTAAGATACTGTTTTTCGTTGCGTATTTTAAATTCACCTGGTTAAAAAAAATATAATCTAAATCTCATTCATCGCTCCCTCTACTCTCGCAGGGTCGATTCTACGTGCACCCTGGCGACGCGGAATCTCGCTCCTCCGATTTCTACCGTATCAAGACGGACGTGTGCGACGCCTCGGGATGCCTATCCGAGGTTTGCATCCAGCTTGCCATTATTATGATAGGCAAGCAAGTCTTCAACAACTTCGTTGAGATACTCTCGCCGAAGATGTGGAACTGGTGGCGTAAGCGTACCCACGTGGCGGCGACGAAGGATCAGTCTAGGCCCTATACTAGCTGGGAACAGGATTACCAACTCCAGGATCCTGGAAGACTAGCTCTATTCGACGAGTACCTTGAAATGAGTGAGTATTCGAGAGAAAATTTTCTTTTTCCTTCGTCGTAGAAAAAGTTTTGGAACGGTGAAAAGAATTTTATTAAAAGAATTTTGATTAAATATTTTTTGGTATTATAGAATAATATTTAATTTATGAAGTTGACATTTCTGCTTGTATTAACCTTTATTTTGTCAAAATTTTAAGAAATTATCTCCATAGAAATTATACTTACCCGTAATTTTTGTACATTAATAATTGATGTAATTAGATAATAAAATATGTATGTGGATCAAAGCTAAGTGCCAAAAATGGAAAGCGGTTTTTATTTGTTGATGTAAAAAGCGTTCCTGAATTTTTAAAATATCTGTTTTTATTACAGGTAAACGTAAGTTTATTGAACGTCTGCACGAATGACGATATTTAAATAACGCAAGCTGTAATCTTAATTATGAATCAGATAAAATTAAGGGGTTCATAGAGTATTCAATTATGTGTCTATTAATTATTTACTATTTATTCACCCCTTATTAGGTTATAATTAAATTGGACTTGATTGATATAATACATTGATATTAACGCCCCAGTCAACAGCTAATAAAATTAATTAATTATGAATGGGGTTGTTTGATCGTAAGATCTAAAAATATTAATTATTCGATTGACGGACCCTGCAATTGTAAGAAAATCTATATTCCTATAGCATTGTAATTAATGATATTTATTACTCGTTTATGCTAATTAAACATTAGAGTATCGATCTATTCATATAAGAAATTGCATATGAATATAGGTTAACTTCCCTTTGACATGATCTCAAAATGATTAATGCAAAAATTTGGTCTCTTGTAATAAATCTCTCGTTAATTTAATTTTTGTCATAAAAAAAATTTACTATTTTCCATAGTCATTTTTTTAATGATTTTTACAACAAATTTTACTTCTCGAACTAACAATTTTTGTAGAAAACTAAATAGTACTGTGATGTATTGTTCCAGCAGTTTTAAAATTAATAATTGAAAAAAAAATTTGTTACAAAAATTATAAAAGTTACTAAGTATTGAAAAAATTAAAATTTATTACGAAATACATAAAAATTACTATCTAAAAATTAAAAATCCCATGTGACGAATGTATCTTAACGCTACTGTGAATATGATAAATTTTTTTATAAGAAAAATAAAGTAACTATGAAAAATAATTTTCGATCTTGTAAAAGTTATTATTTAAAATAAAAAAGCTACCTTCATATAAACTTCTGTCCTAATCAAACAACGTTTCTTTTTGTATAAATCATAATATCTTTAGAAGTCGACTCCGCTCCAGTAATCAAGCAACCAATCGTAATAAATTTTACAAAAAAAAAAAATTAAAAAAATAATACACCCTTTCCTCATTTCAGTAATTCAATACGGCTTCGTAACCCTCTTCGTGGCGGCATTCCCGCTTGCACCGCTCTTCGCCCTGCTGAACAACATCGCGGAGATCAGACTGGACGCGTACAAGATGGTTAGAGAAGCGCGTCGACCACTGGCCGAGCGCGTCGAAGATATTGGCGCCTGGTACGGTATCCTTAAGGGCGTCACCTACGCAGCCGTCGTTTCCAACGTAAGAAGAGAGAAAGAGCAAATACAGAGGGAAATTGTTGAACCTGTGCTAATATTAGTTTAGGCGAAATGGTCGTTAGCGCTATGGAGAAGTGTGTCATTGGGGTAGAGAACGTATGAAGTGGAATATTTTACCGATTTAGAAGGACAGGGCTATGGATTTGTTACGCGATTTATTTGGATAGACATTTTTCTCGAAATATCTAAAGATATACAGACCGTTTCGTATATTATATGGTTACTGGTTACGGATATCTATAGCAGAGTGGGAATTACTTGCCTGCGGATTTTGCTTAAACTTTGGGATGTTTTAAGGCGGTCTTATATATACCTAGTGGCCTTTTTGGTCAAAACTACATGAAAAAATGATTTAAAATATTATAATATCATAAAAATGTACAGATACCATAAATATAACTGATCTTCTACAATATTATGCAAAATATAGACCATCCAACCATTTCATCCAAAATTATGGTATTTTGAAAAAATATACTTCTGCGTTGTTTTTGTTTTGGAGACTACTTGATGAATTTTCATGAAACAATAAGCAAATTGCTTGTTATATAAGACTCTATGGTAGGTTGCTCTAGAATTTCAAAATTTTTTGATTAAGTATTTTTTTAATCACAAAAACTACTTTTTTTTATTTGTAATTTTATGAATTTTTATGGTTTTAGGCATCAAAAAAATACTATTTCAAAATATGTTTAGATTCTAGAGCAGCCTACCATAGAGGAACATATAACAAGCAATTTCCCTTTTGTTTCATGAAAATTTATCAAGCGGCCTCCAAAAAAAACAACGCAGAAGTTCAAAATATTAGATTGAAGAAATAAGCCTTGAAAGAAAACATACCATGAAACTTCAAAAGTTATCAATCATCAGATCCCTCATTTTTTTCTCTCTTGAAATTTACTTTTCTGAATCTGAGATCTATTTAGCAGTATAAAATGATTAAAATATAAGATCTACAGTAACGGCATTTAAAATCTTATGTTAACAGCATCGATTCAACTAAAAGTTTCTGCAATCTGTCCTTTTATACTCTTAATCCATCTACTATTGAGTGACTTTTCAAAATATTATGCTGAGTTAGATTATTATTGCTAATACTAATATAAATATCAAATATCCAGTCAGTGATATAAAATAAAATGAAAATCCCATCTAAAATCTAAAAAAACCAACATTTTCATGTACATGAGTATATGAGAGTCGAAGACTATTTTTCCATTTATCACTTGATTACATATATTATTATATTACATGTCTACATGTTGAATTTACATGTATCAAGATATATATCTTAATTTCAATTCTGGCAGGCTTAATATACTGAAATAGGCAGGTTCACCTTGACACTCACTATAATACATATAACTTCTTTAAATTGAATTTTATTCTTGTGAGTTGAATTAAATCATTTTACTCTTATCTTTTTCATAAAGATGGACATATTTTTACTTCTATCGTATTAAGTATTGCTATTTCTTCTTTCACATACTTATTTAAATCTTGATGATGCACATTTTTTATCAGAATATCTATATTTAATTGAATGAAGTGTTCCTGTCTTGAACTGTAGTTACATTTGAAATCCAAACAAAACTGTCACTGCACGCTTATAATATTACACTTTAAAATCTTTTCAAATGTACCATCACATATAATACATTTAATTTTCACTCCCAAATTTACTCACTTTGGCAACTAATCAGAATTTAAGAAAACAATTTCTGAAATAATCAAAATCTAAGAAAACAAACTGTTGAAAGTACATGGTTATGATCTTTGCTTATGTGAGCTGTCAGCTGTACTATGTTATGCAACTGTGTTTATATTTGTTAGCAGAAGTTACACAGGGAGGATAATGGAGAGTATTATAACGTAGTAAATTGCTGTCAAATTTTATGGATTATCATGTGGTCAATTTACGAAAACAAGACAATTTCATTGAATTTTAAATTCCGTATTATAGTTCATTATATTCTTATAATTAATCCCGAACTTAAACTTAATAATTTTTGTAATTCTTATATTAATATTACTAATAATTATATTTTTTTATATTTTAAGACACATTTGCGAAATTTTTTCGAATTAGTAGTTTATTAAAAAAAGAGAAAGAAAATCAAGTTTTTCATTATGTTAAAGATACCCACACAGCATGAAATATACGAAATATTACAAAAATTATTTCGTGGAAATACTTCATAAAATATTTTTGTAATACTACCGAAATATAACATGACACATAGCATAAAAATTTGTTATAATATTACATGAAAAATTGAGACAATATTTGATAAATCAAGTCCTTTCAGCTGAACCGTCATATCGTCTCAAATTTTTTTCATTTTTGATCTAAATTATTTTTTCGGGTTTAAACTAAAATATATAATTAGAAAATTCAATAAAAAAAAAAATTAGACTTTTGAAAATTTTTAGGTATAAGACGGCCTTAAAACGTGTAGATATGAAATAACAGAAATCCACAGTAGTAGATTTTTTTGCTCTAAAATCTGCCATTTACGGATATTTTTGAGTCTCGGTTTATAAAAATGTTGAAAAAAGGCTCTTTTTCAAACAATAATCCAATTTTAAAAATTTAGAATATATAATATTCATTTTTCTGTGATCAATTGCGATACATTGATGTTGAACGCCTCGCGTTGCGATGCACTGTTATTTGAACTTTCTTCATATTTTCATATCCGAAGATACGTCCTTAAGTTTAAGCAAAAACCCTTTTCAGCAGGCAGTACACTCTCCTAGTGAGCTAATGAAATTGGAATTCGTCATTTAGTCAAGATTCGAAAATTTCGTTTCAATTTTATTCTAATACACATTTAGAATATTAACTATTAACTTTGGAGAGTTCTTAATAGAAAATTTCCTCGTACGAACAAATATTTTTTATGCAGTCCAAATATAATGAGATTAACTCGGTTAGAAACGCATTTTTCGGATGTCAATCCGTTTGTAAAAAGCTGAAAATTATAAGTAAAATTCTTTTTTTTTAGTACAATTCGTAACTATTAAAATAAAACATTACAATATAGAATTAAAAATTTTAATATCAAATATAATAGAAAATAAAAAATGAAATCTGATCTTTAATTTTAATAGCTACAATATATATTTTTTAATTATAAGCCTATATTATAAATACACTTCAAATCGACCTGCTATACTACCAAACACTTTTTTGACTAATCAATCGACCTTGCAGGCTTTCGTGATAGCATACACGTCGGACTTCATACCCCGCACTGTCTACGCATTCGTCTACTCGCCGACGAGCGACCTGACGGGCTACATTGACAGTTCGCTATCCGAATTTAACACGACACACTACACTGCAGACATGCGTAGCGAAGAGGACCAAGCACATGCCCCGCCGACCTGCCAATACCGCGGTTATAGGAACGGTCCGGACAACAGGGAAGATCCGTACGGATTAAGTCCACAGTACTGGCACGTGTTTGCTGCGAGATTGGCCTTCGTTGTCGTCTTCGAGCACGTTGTGAGTATTGAGTGTGTTGATGATTTATTAGTTTTAGGACGAGGGTAATCTCTAATTAATCTATAGGCAATTTTTTTTATCATACTTATACTATTTAATACTGTTACAATATCGCTACAGTATATTTAATCGGTATTCGTGAGGTATATAATAATAGCTAAAGGCAATTAGATTAATGAAGTAATCTAATAAATTTAATGAATTTTTAAAAGCAACTCAATTACCTAACAAAATTTCAATTCAATTTTTTCTACTATGTGTAGTGTGTACACGTTAATTACGGATATGAAAGTTTAGTTTATTGCAATAAAGCGCACATATCATATTTGCATACCATAATTAGAACTTTTATCTGCAAACTATTTCACATTAATTAATCAGTCTTTTAAAACTATACAATTTTGTGAAACTCTCATTTCAAAATATTTTTATAAAGATATGACTGTAAAAATTTACACAGATTCAAATAGGTTTTATAGCCACAAAAACTATGTTGATTTTATTGATTTTAATACTTTGACGACAAATTATATCTAATATGATAAAACATTCAGAAACGTTATCACTAGCGAATTAAAATTAAAAATAAAATTTCTCTTCATTTTATTCTAGGTATTCGCGCTGACGGGCATAATGAGCTACATCATTCCGGAGGAGCCGCGCTCCGTAGCGACGCAACGTCAACGTGAGCGTCTACTCGCCCAGGAGGCGAAATACGAGAAGGGCGTGAAGGGCCGCGAAGATGAGGAGGACCTACTTTGCGTACTCCGGGAGGCAGGCCTCGGTGGTAGTCGAGGTACGGGTGCCCGAGGCAGCTGGGCTCGACGATTTAGCAAACTCAGCGACGGTATCGACGGCCACGCGGACTTGTCGATACCCCGGCACCATCATCATCATAATAACAAGCCAGCGGATGGGGCTGCTGTCTGGGAGGTAACCTGAGTCGTCCTTTGGAGTGTCATCAAGTACCGGGAGGAGGAGAAAGATATGGTGGAAGGTGGCTGTGCACGGGAGGATGATAGGATTGTTGAGATTTTGGAGGGGTGAACTTGGTGTTCATTGCTTGTAAAAAGAAAAAGAATCGAATGTGGATTAATTGTTATAGGAAAACTGTTGAATTGAGTAAAATATTGGGGAAAAAGTAATGTTGGTGAATGCAACGAATTGATTATCCTGTTTTAACATTATAAAAGTTTAGTATACGGAACACTTTACACGTGAGTAATAACCAGAAAATTTTCTTTGGCGATTTTATGAATGCATTTTTATTATAAAAAAATTTTGTACATATTACGTAAAACTTATAGAATCCCTTCAAAAACTTTCTGAGTATTATTCATGAGTAAAAGAAGACTATATATACGGTGAGTGTTTTTTTGCAAATTAATTCACAGAGAAGGAAAGAATCGACAAGTTTCACCGCCTCAAAAGTTTAATGATATGCGTAAACTAATTATAAGACTGTTCCTGTGCATAGCCAAACCTTCTCGAATGTTATTAATGGTGTGTATATATATATATATATATATATACACACACTTAGTTAGGAAAAATTGTTACTTGTTAAGTTTCGAATTTTTTTATTTTTTCCATCAGTATTATATAAGTGAAATATTATGTAAAATATCTGAGAATTTATTTTGTAGTTATTTGAGTAAACTATTATATTTGTTAATGAGATGCGTAATTGTTATGTCCAATGTTAGAAAAAGTATATATTTTAAATTAAACTATTTTGTTTGTTTTGTTGACTGTTGCTATATAAATATTATACAATTTATTTCATCCAAGTATCCTATAAAATATAAAAACGATAATTTTATTACAGTTTTTATCGAATGAAAATAGAATTTACGAATGTCAATTCATGATGTATGGAATAATCTGTATAATGTTTAAATTTAATTGTAACAATTAAAATATGACAATATAAAAATTTATAATATTAGGTGTTAAAAATTGCTTTGATTGTAAATGCAAATAATTACTTTAATTAAGATTTGAAAAATGAATTTTTATAAATTTATTTAAAACCTTGGATTCGAATGAAATTTTCAAATGCCGAGAAAACCTCATTAGAATCTTGAATTTTATACGCAATTATAATAATTGTTATTCTACAACCTATAACGACCACGTATGTAGTTTTTTAACATAATGGTCAAGTTGCGAGAAGATTTCTAAATAGATGTGTGTTGATTCTGCTGCTTAATCGAATGAAATCGTTCAATTTTCCGATACAACTATAGACGTTAAGATTTCTAGGCAATGGAGTGTTTATCAAACGAATTTACTGTAAATATTATATATCACATGTTGTATTTTGATAAAGGTGAAATTTTCAAATTCTCGAAACTTTTTAATCCTTACCCATCGAGCTAGGTATGACTGTTTATAAATAATTACAAAAATATAATTTTTTTTAAATGAAACATAAAACTCGTAGATAAGAAAATGTACTTATCTTAAGACTTATTTGCTGTAGGTGTTAGTTATTTTTTATATTAGAGTTCGTTTCAGAATGTGTATTCTGCTTTTTAGACTAAACAATGTACCATTGAGTAAAAATATGCTAATTTTATTTCGGGTAAACTTATAAGATTTAGTTTGCTACTTTTACTCTATTATTTGTGACTTATGTATATAATTTTAAGCTGTAAGACGCGAAGTTTTAAGTATTCTATTATGATATCCTAATATTAAAAATGCATTTATAATTTCTCTCTAAGTTTGTATAGTGTAACTATAGTTATTAATTTTGAAAAATACAAATTATAAATTAATCGTGGATGTACATAGTTAGACGATGCTAACAATGTTTTAGTAAATTACAATCAGCATTGCATGTAATTGCTGTCTTCAAATTAAGGTCACAGAGAATTGTTAATTTATTATTTAATTTATTATTATTTTTACCAAGTATAATTTAAGTAGACGTTTCTAATTAAGTGTACTTTAAGGACGCGCAAATTACGTAGGAGATGAAAGATGGGTACACTGTCGAGTACTACACAATATACTCTTTATTATTTCACATATTTCAATATTTCATTTCTTTGCTATCGACAGAACATATTTATAACAATATACATGTACATAATTCCTTCGTCGCTGCACTATCGATTCCACTTACAAAGTGTGCGTTACACGGCGATGACGAAAATTAAAAAAAAAGAGAACCACATCGATGCTCCTTAAAAATCTTAGCGTATAAATTTTCATCACAATATACAAAACAACGTGAAGCGAAAAAACATTAACTAACATTATATCGATTATTTAAAATTTCGTCGCTCAAACTCATAACAACAATACATTGATAACATTATTATTAAGCTTTGTCAATGAATAACATCGAGATACTATTTCTTTTATTCAACAAAATGCATTAGCGCTTTCTATATAAATTTTGCAAACGATTAGTATAAATATATTTGTCGAATTCTCTTATATCCTGTAAAAATTTTTACGCTGACATTTTCGAGGATCATCGATATAAGGAAGGAGTTCGGTATTGTTAAAATATTCGAGAAGCGCAACGAGATGTACTTTATGCTTTCGAACGGATAATTAAAAAAAGACGCGTTAAATTTAATAGTAACCGTGACGATGGTGATAATAATGGTGATGATGATAATGATTGAGTTGTAACGACACAGTCTAGACCGCCGCATGCGACGTTAATAGAAGATATAGTTACCATTAACTGTAAAATATTAATTGTAAAAATAAATGAACAATGATGAATGACGTTTACGACAACGATGATAGACTTTCATATCATTTCAATCTCTAAAATCTGCTTTTTCCTTCCTCCTATAACCGCGACTCCTTTTTTCTCTTCACCTTCTTATAATTCTAAAACGTCTAATTACATACACATACCATTATTAGTTTACAGTGGAACGATTTTTCATCTTTATCTCTTTTATTCTCTGCTTCATCATCTTATATAAGGCGCAGCTAAACAATCGATTTATATATATATTTTTATATTTATAATCTGTAAAATATAAAACCGTTCCGCTGTATTGACCATTAATAGCGATATTAGTCAATAGTGTATCACAGTTCGGTTTGGAAAATAGAAATAATATCGAAAAATTAGGTTAGAGAACAACGGTGGCGGTGAAGGTGATTAATTAGTGGACCAGCCAAGGAGAGACGGAGTCAAGACCTACTATATACGAACTGCCGTGTTACAACGGACTCGACAATATTATTATGTAACGCACAGTGACGCGGCACCGATGCTTTCGCTTATGCATTTATATTTATATATATATATATAGATTTTTTTGTTTCCATCCTTAAAACGTAACTTCTAACTTAATAGCGCTGTGCGTCGATTAACCGTTACACAACTTTTTCCCTTTGCGCGGATTTGATCGCATTGTTACCTTTTTTCTTTTTTTTCATGTTATTATTATTATATGTGTACGCGTATATATAAAGAAGAAGAGGAAACCCTTATAAATTACAAAGATACCGTGTGTGTATGTGTATATGATCCCTGCGCTCGGGGGTACTTTTGTAATTTCGCGAATCGTTTCATCGAGTCGTGAAACACGCGTGACGCAAAATATGATGGTGATGATGACCTCGATGATGACGACGATAAGGATGACAGTATACCGACAACACAATGTCTATATATATGTATATTTTACGTTGCTGAGATGTATGTACGTATATGCGTGTCGTGTATCGAATGATAGATTGGAAAAGATGCATGCATCGACGTTACAGAACTTGTCTCGTTCTCTTTCATTCCATTATTCACTTGCCAGAGTTTATTTATACTCTCTGTTTCTCTCCCTCTCTCTCCCTCTTTGCCTCTCTCTCTCTCTCTCTCTCTCTCTCTCTCTCTCTCTCTCTCTCTCTCTCTCTCTCTCTCTCTCTCT
>JAYJLV010000001.1:7506445-7522044 GCA_036873485.1 Torymus texanus | reverse complement strand
ATAAAAAATATTTGCACAAAGAAGATTAAGTCTCTTCTTATTGCTTCCTCAAGATCGAATATTTCTATATATATCATGACCATGGGAAGCGAAAACCGCCGATACCGGTTAAGAAAATACTTAGGTGTAAATATTATTAAAATTTAAAAAAGATGAAATACCTTCTGTATCCTCTCGGTCAATAATATCCACTTTTCTAATAAAGAAACGTTCTTTCAGTCTTAGTTCACACTGATGGTGGGCAGAATGATTGCTACCGACTGCAACTGCTGCCACACTAACGCTAACTCTCTTGCCACCGCTAGGTTTGCATAAAACTAGTAAACCATCGAATAATAAAGCTCTCCTTTCCGTTAACCTACGTCCATTACTGCCAACTTTTCCCAACATATCCTCTGTTTAAAAAAATAAATTTTTTTACTGACACTTGCTTTATAAAATAACGTTATAAAACTGGTATATCCGTGAACAAACCTCTGATAAACTCATTGCAACACTGTCCAATGTCTCTCTGGTCCCAACCATCAACAGTTTTCTGCAATTCGCTCGTTTTCTCTAGCGCCGCTTGTCTGCGCGCTCGACTCTGCATTCGTAAACCACTGTCTCGTTTACACTTATTAGTATCCAAAATGTCTTGCAACTTGATTTGCAATGGTCTAAGAAGACCTTGTACTTGCTCCAATGTTTCTCTATCTTCTGTATTTGGCGTACGCTTGTGCAATACCTAGAAATTTATTTTTCATTCATCGTAGCTCTTTTAAAATACTGCTGGCTTATAGATAGAAACTTGTGTACTGTACCTTTATGTAGTCAAAATACAAAAAACAATGCCAGACTGGTTGCATTAAAAGCTTTGGCAGGTAATATTTTACAGCCTCTTTAAAGCCATGACCCGCAGCGCGTAGTGCCGCGTTAGCTTCGGGTCTCGATAGTAGTCTTGTCAGAACCTCCCGGCAAGCTGGACTATTTATGTCTCGTGCGTACCTAAAGAATATTAAAAATATACGATTAATACAACTTTTTCAAAACTCTAAATTAAAATTTTTTATTTTAAACATTGTAGATACTTTGTGTAAGCATCAAATTCTTCGGCCTCTGCTAACTCTTCAAAGCAAGATCCAACAGTAGGTGTTTGCTTCTCTTCAGTAATTTCCATTACATCTTCTAAACTACCTAATAAATTTACTGTCGTTTCATAAATGTCCATAATATTACTGAAGAGAAACTCAAGCTCTGGCCGGTCTTTTGTCAGTTTTGTTATTTCTTCTCGAAACACCTATCAAGTAAATAACATGTATGTTTTTAGAAAAAATTATATTCAAGTTCATTTCAATCTTAAATTTTACTAGAAATGTTTTTACCTTAATTATCATATGCAAGTCTCTTAAGTAATGTCGCTCATCATGAATAAGATCACGAACTGATTCTTCGTAGGTCTGTGACACTACTGTTCCTAATCCACTCTGTAGACCCTCAGTACCCTCATCTTGATGAAACATGTCCATTAGAACCTAATATTTTTAATAATATTTATTAGATTAGTGTCACTCTGCAATAAATGTATGTATACTTATTAATTAATGCAAAATCTCACCATGTCAGCGTACATTGCAACCCGAATATCTTCATAAGAAATTTCTACATGGCGTATGTTTTTAACGTAATTTCCAGCAAGCTAAGACAAAAATTTCATTATTAGAAAAGTTGTATAAATTAATGTTCTAACTGAAACTTAAAATACTTACTTTTAAAATATCAGCTGAAATATACTCTAAGACTCCCACAACAAAGAGAGTAACTTGCCAATCTATTTTATGCTGCAAAACCTCCTAGTAAAAAAGGAAAAATCATGTAATTTATTTTAATTTAAAAAATTCTTTAAATAATTAAAAGTTCCTGTTGCTAGTACAAAATTCAATTAAAGTCACAATACTTCTCTTATAAATTTAAATACAAACAGTATAATTTTTAGATTAATGTTTTATCAATTTCTATTTCATGCTTACTTTTTGCAAAAGCTGATGAACTTTCTCTACTGGCAAAACTAGTGGAGATTTCTTTTTGCCTTTTTCCAAAGCATCTCTTGCGTCTCTCAGAGCCCATCTGTCGATAGGAGTAGGAAAAGTACGTCTTACTCTCTCTTCCACATCTTGTGGTGTATGAGGAGGTGGATGCCCACAGAGCATACCCAGCATTCGCAGGATTAAACTCTCTACGTAGTCTAGAGCATCTTGTCGTGCCTCTAGACTGGGGTGAACTTGTTCAAGGACCTGCAATACACAGATGTCATGTGATGCTCTGTTATGACACTCAAGTCTGAATCATCTTGAATTGTATTAGATTAAAGTATGACTGTTTCTCAAAAACATTATCCTTCATATAATTATATGAATTTTTGAGATAATTGTAAAGTTAATGTATACGTATGTAACATGTTCTTAAATTTGCTTAAATTTCAAGTTGAAGAATTAAACTGTAAAAATGTACATGTTGCAAATGCTAATATTTAAATAAGGAAAACAGTTCTCTTAAGAATGTTAAACTATTAAAACTATAATCACTGTTTTATTATACAATCTACAACATTATCTAGTCCTTGATGTTATGTTAAACCTATATGTATTCTATAAGACCATGAACCAACCTTTTTGAGAGAATTGACGAATACTCCCTTCCATTTGGCAGCATTCTCTTCTTTCTCAAAGTCATAGCCAGACGGCTCACCTACCGTCGACGTTGGCGAAGAGAACATTTCGCTGTACTAAGTGGTGAAGTATCAGGGGGAGAAGAAGAAGAGGGCAAGGGAGGTGGAGATAGAGAACCATAGAACAGCACTGGGTAGCAATGGTGGCGGCTGTGATAGTGGCTACGGCGCTGGGGACAAGTAGAAGAAGAAGAACAAACAACAACAACAGCAATGCTTGACACTTGGCTAGCACTGCACTCGCTACTAGGAAATCCAGGTGATGTCGCTGTCAGCGCACCAGCCACTGTCCAACAGTTCTTCTTCGTGCACCTGTTCCAGCATACCACTGACCACGCACATCTCTGCACACCTTTGTAGTTCTTGGTCACTTCACAAACAACACTGTATCTCCTGGTTACTTTGCACTGGGGATAAGAAGAGAGGGGAGAACTGATGAGGGAAAGTAGAAACTGAAGAAGATAACAAGGCGTTCGCCCGGTGGGAGTTATCCTGACGGCGGGCTTGGTCGCTCGGGGTGCCAGCAGCCGTGCTGTAACTCGTCCTCGTAGCGGGCCGACGACGGCGTCGTCCACTCGGCGCCGCCGCCTCCTCCTCCCATCGTCTCCTCACCCGCACTCTCTTTTCGGAGCAGCTTCTAGTCTCCCAGGAACACAGAGTGAGAGGCACACACACTTACACAAACTCACGAAGAGAGACACACACGCGCGGGCGCACAAAGGAAGACCACCGTACAGTATCAGCACACGCGAGAGCACTACACGCGTATACGTGTCTATATCTACATGATGATGAGTATCATCAGCATCACCATCATCATCGTCGAGGACAGCAGCAACAGCAACGGAGCAATGTAGCTATAGTATATGCGAGTATATATCTCTCTCGCGCGCGCGACAAGTATACTCGTCGCAGAACCGAGTAGAGTGGGCGCGAGAGGGAGGGATATATAGAGAGTGAGAGAGGGAGAGAGAGAGAGAAAGATACTGCTCTCCTTCTCTCTTATCTGCCACTGACGCACCACTGACGTCTCTCCTCCGCGACGGTGGCGGCGGCTCCTCGGCGGCCCCGAGCTGCTGCTGCTGCTGCAGCGCCGCCGGCCTCCTCACCCATCCTCTTCCTCGTTTTATTTCTTCTCTTCTTTATCCTTATATACGTATCCTTTTTTCCTATCTCTGCACCAGGGTGTACTACGCGAAATAGAGACGCGAAGTCGCAGTATGTGTAGGTAGTTGAAAGAGAGAGAGAGAGATGCTTACATTCTCTCCCTCCTCCTCCTCCTCCTTCGCCGTACCAGGCGATGGCTATACCCGCGACGTGCAGAGAGAAAAAACTAGGTACTCTCTTTCTCTCTTTGCTCTTTCTCCTTCGGCAAACGCGCAGATAACGCGACTGTTGCGCATCATCCCCCGCCCGCGCCGTTGCTCTCGCATGACGTCAGTGTTTAGTGGATATGTACGGATAGATGGATGTATGTATGTAAGTACCTACAATGTTGTACAATGTACATTTACCTCCGAAGCAAAGCGAGGTAAGTGGTATTACGGGTGGTTCCGCGGTATGGATGTAGATGACGCTGAATGCCAGATTTTAGAGGTAAACTGCTGCACGTGCGACTGGTAATAAAGTAGCATTATATAGAATCTATTTATCGAATGAACGGGGTGTGTTTTACCTGTTTGAATTTTGCGAACAATGCTTTTAGGAAACGTGCGGGTGGTCTGATAACGGTCCGAATAGGTAAGTATATAATGGGGGTATAATGGTATGAATTGTTATGTCAATGGTGGGTGATAACACGCGGCCACTTCGATGTAATGCTCCAGATATTAATGTCTGTGGGGAAATTTTAATAATGCGGTAGTAAAGTATATTTTGGGTATATATTGTATCGGTTTCTGATTAAGTGTTATTTCTATACATATGCATAGTGTGGGGTTATAGAAAATTTTAACAATGTAGCTCACTGATATAATTTTCAGCATTATTTTATTCATTGTAAGTAAATTAAGAGTAATTTCTACCAGTGTTCGGTTATAGGGAGCGCGCGGCTATTTATTGATGTTTTTACAAAATTTTACGGTTTAGAATGAAAATTTAACATTTGAAAAATTTCTTAGAGAAAAATGAAATTATGACTTTCGTCTGACTTAGCGTTTGCTCCTCCATTATAGTGACCAGTCTTGGCAGTATATTAAATATGAGCAATGTTGATGCTAACAAAAATAAATCTTATTTTTTTTTAAATAATGTCAAGTTTAATTAATCTTTAACTTGAATTACATTGTACATTACGCACAGACACACACACAATAACTTTATTTAATCACGTTTGAATTTTTATACTGTGTAACCAGAACAGGGGAGCAATTTTCGAGGATCGTGGAAAATTAACTTTTTTAATTTTTAAGTAACTTTTATTATTATAACAATTGACAAAAACTAATTTATCTTTGTGCAGGTACCCTTCTAAGGATCATTTTCTTTTTGACTATTTTATTTTAACCCATAATATCAAAAGCTATACGAAATCTTATGAGTGCCACAATTTCAAATGGAAAATAATGTATTTCCGAAAATATACTATAAGTGCAAACGTTGGTACTTTTACCATAATATTAATTCTTAAATATTATTTGAAAAACAAAGAATTCTACAAGTTAATGAAATACTTAACATATTTGTGATAACATAATGAAATCATATAGAACAAGTGGTAGCAAGTCAATCTTGTGCAATAGCCACACTTGATGTAAATCCCATCAGAGGCGGGACACTTCATTTATTCGATTACGCACTCATCATTTAACTTTGGATTTGATAATCTATACAGATAGTTATTTATATTTAAAGTCTCTAACTTCGGGGATTTTTCGCGGATTCGAACGGAAATTGAATGGATGATTACGATCGTTATTTAGCAAGTTTTAACAGTGATGGCTTATGACATACTGTAAAGTCATCGTTTGGTTGGATCTATACTAAAAACAAATAATAATAATATTTCTACATAATCTATTACGTTCATGATCAACATAACAACAGCTAACAACAATTACAAGAAAGTATTCGATTTCAGAAAAAATCAATGTTATTCGTGATTGTTTATAAAAGTATTTTTAGAATGACATAAAACATTGTCTATATTTTATTCATTAAACGACTTGACTTTTTTTACATGCTAAAAAAAAATTAAACTATGGAGACTGTCGTAATACATTTGTTCAACATATACTTATTTCGTATTTATAGATAAAAATCATAATTATTCTTTCATTAACAATATCAAAATGTAATTGTAACATATTTTTTTCTCTTTCCGTCAATAAGAAATATTACTTTCAGTCCAGACATATTTACTGTATAAAATACTCAAACAGTTGATATATTAACTTACGTAATATACATAGATACATAAAAATAACTGCATTCTGATTGCAAAATTAATTTACATAAAAAGCAACTAACGGTCGTGAATTTCGAATCGTCTAATCAAATATGTTTTTGACATTTAAAATTTATGTATTTTTCTTGATATTTTGAGAACGCTAAAAAGCAATTGTCTATTATTATCATCATACAACTATAAATAAAAAACACTGCAGTTTCCCTCGGCGCTGTGCCGCCTGATAAACGGTGCATAAATCGTATGTATATTAATTATTTAGTCAGTTGGGGAGATGACGACTTCTAAAATTGTCCAGTGTATTTTTAGAAAGCGCGCTGTTAATCACTTACTAGTTTATTTTTACCTCCGCGCTCAATCTATTTGATACTCCGCTATCTATCAAAAGCCAGCGATAATTCATACAATTTCTGTTATCTTTGCGCGACATTTAGAGACTTTTTCAAACAAGCTAATTATAAATCTACGCATCTCGTTCTCATCGATGGCATTTTTTTTTTTTTCATCTTGCACAGATGTGGGTAAAAAATAAATTGCGACTTTAAGTATATGAATTTTTTTGTCGCGATGCTTTTTGCGAAATCTATATCGTGATAACATCGTGAAATGACAATTTAATTGCAAAACTTCCGTATCTTTAAATATGCGATTAATTAAGACAAATTTAACGCTGCATTTATTTCAGAGGCTTGCAAAGGAATGGGCAGTATATAAGGAAATGATGAAATGAAGAACAATATAACATCGATTAATATTCATGACAATTTATTAACATTCTGAATAGTACGTATATTATGTCACTGAGACATGAAATGGTGGTGGTGGTGGTGGTGGTAGTGGTGATAGTATACACATCTTCCTCACACCGTACTTCGTTTTAATTACAAATTATCATCAGTTATATAGATTCATCGTGTGCTCTATCTCTCTTCCTCTCTCTTCCTCTCTCTCTCTCTCTCTCTCTCTCCCTCTTTCTCTCTCTTTCAAGACTTTACAATGAATCTTACAAAATTCAATACTTTTTATACGTCGGCTCTCTGCGATCGTAAAAACCAGATGAACGTACTTCTACTTACATTGCTATACCGAATACCCAACCAAAAGAAAAAAAGAAAAAGAAAAACATATACATTATTCATCGTCATCATCATCTACTAATTATATTATACTCGACGCTTAAAACGTATCGATTCGATCGCAAAGAGCCCACGTTTCACATAATTTAAACTAATAATTGCAATGTATATAATGACACACTCGTCAAGAGACTCCCCTCCTCCCCTTCACATCGTCGTCACATCGTTCTCTATACAACCATCGAAAATTGACGTTCGATACTTGTGTACAATGTATTTTATTATTTTTCATTTTTTTTTCTATTACATATATATATATAAAAAAAGCACGTGATGTCTGTTTTATGTCGATATATATACACATATATATCCATTGCGCAAATGAAAAAATAAATAATTGACAGTAGTGGATATACGGTCGCCTCTCTGATGTGTGTCTCTATGTATTTGTGTGTGTGCACATGTACATTTATAATATAAGTAAACAAGCCCAAGAAAAATGCGAGAGACTTGACTTGACATCATAATATAGCGTATAATACTCGCAGCGTATAGTATCGAGCTTTCGCCTTATAACTTTTGAGATTTCGATACAAGATATACACACAAATATATATATAGTATATCACGAGACGAGAGATGTATAGAGGCGAAAATTCGTCTACCCATACCGAGCCATCACACGCATCATGCATACATATACACGCATATATATGTATATGCGTAATATACATTATTGATAATCAACGCAAAGGAATAATTTATACTTGTAAGTACTGTGTATCCGCTTCTCTTTCTATCTTTCTCTTATTACACATTATCTCTCTCTCTCACACTCTTTCTCTCGACCTACTCGAGGCTATCGTCAATAATAATATTCACTAAAACAAAAAATAAAAATAAAGTTCCAGAGTTTCGTCATCGTTGTAAAAACATACCACACAATTATACACACAAATATATAGTGAAATGAAAAATTGCACTATCTAAAATACAAAAAAAAAAGAAAATGAAAGGAAAATTGATAAAAATGAACCTACATAAATATATAAATAAATTAGGCTAGCTAAATAGGAATAAATAAAATAATAGAAACTAATATTTCGCTAAGGCGCTGTGACGGCATTATAATCACGCGGACATCTTCCCCGGCATGTTATTGTATAAGCCGTTACTTGCGCCCGTGTCGAATACTGTCTTCAGGCATTACATTACTACATATTCGTTCACACGCGTTTCCATGTGTACATAGTTCACACTCGGATAAACGCGCGTGAAAAAAAAAAAAATTAAAATAAAATAAAAAAAAGAAAAAAAACCTCCCTCCTTCAATTCTCTTACATATAGATATGTATATGCGCGAGTGTATAATGTTGTATATAGTAATAATACCATAGAAACCATACATACTCCTCGGTAAATACTTGCAGATTCATGGTTAATACGTTCATTTCTCTTTTACGGTCAAGTTTAAATATATACGCAGAATGTATAAAAAAAATATAATGGCAAATTATAGCAATAATAATAATAATAATAATAATAATAATAATAATAATAAACGTTGGAGGGAACGAAATAAATAATGCTAAACTCGTGCTACTATAACTGTAACCACGACAAGCGACACACGCGCGGAAAATTAACTACCTAAAACTATATAATCGCGTGCGATCGGTGCCTCGCTTCAATATATACAGAGAGGAAGAACGACGACGAGAAAAGCGTTATACACTTCCTCCTCCCTTTGAAGCATCGCGTTAACTAAAGAGTATAGAAATATACAGAAGCGGGCACCATGATGCGCAATATTAACCACACGCGGTTTCTCTGGAATACTCTGGAGACTCGAATCTCGAACAAAAGTGTGCTCTCTTTCTTTCTCTCTTTTTTTTATTTCTCTCGACCGGAAAATTATGATTCTTCCTTATAGGTCGTGTCACATCCTCCTCCTCCTTCTCTTCTTCTTCTCATCTCATATACGTTTAATACTGTTCGGTCGACTTGCGAGGACTGAGCGATAGACGCTGGCGTATTATAGGGGATGTTTTGTGATCATCGTATATACGTAACAGGATATTGTTACTAGTATACCCTATATTACCGGCGTCTTGGGGATACGTGGTGTGATTGTTTAGGCTGCCTAGTAGTAGGCATCCTCACCCCGGTCACCAGTCAGACCACCATCGTCGTCCGGCTCCTGCGCTACGAACTGTAACATATAATAAGGGGGTAATTCGGTTAGAGGATTTTGAGAAGGGTTTGATTTCTCGTTATTATTATACTTGTTGCTTTTGCTTTCTTTTTTATCTTAGGGGGGAAGAAGATTGAAGTGCGTGTTTATATTATAAAGAGAGAGAGAGAGAGAGAGACAATTGAATTTGCCTTTTCTTTTTCTTCGTCTCTTGGGAAGAGAAGAACCGAATTTTCTCGCGTGTGTATATATATATATTGTTGAAAAAGATTCGCCGTAAACAAGAACACCGTCGGATACTGCACAACCAATATATCACGCGGTCTTCATCCCAGTATAGTAAACGAATTATACTATCCGATCCGAAAAATCTACGAGGAATCAATATGAAAATCCTTTATATACATATCGTCCTCTCCCTTCAGGACAGATTAATGTAACGCGCCATGTACGTTCCCTCTCCTTTATCATTCATAAATTCGATTCACGTTTTTCCATAAATAAGTGACGTCCATTCCAAAGTACGTAGCGATGCCTTTATTATTTACGAATCCCTCTCTACTCCCCGTACATTTACCCAGCACGTGGGAGCTTATTTTATACGTGCGAATCCCGCGTTTTTATCGTCGACCGCGTGTTTTTGTAAAATTACAACTGTACGGTTATTCTACAATATTGTTCATATACATATTGGCTTCATTCTATCTTCCACCCAATTAACAACGAAAATTTAATAAATGTATATAAAGTACTCACCCTAATACCGAAGAGCCGGCTGTATCTGTCGAGTTCCTCAGGGCTGAGGTTCTCGAGAAGTCGACGTAGTCTCATCTCTTCGAGCTCTCCTTCTGAGCTAGACCTACGCCTGCGGCCTCTGTAACATTATAAAAGAAAACAAACGTATAACGATATTTGTCTATAATATTATTCACTTATAAATCTAATGTATCGTGTACCAATTACACTCTACGATCCACATTTCTGTACACCGAACAACGATCAAGTATAGCTATGAGACATGTAAATTTCCGCGTCGTCGTCGGGGCAATTCGTTATCCCGTGTATGGACACTCCCCTACTTCCGAAATTAATCGCCACGCGTCGTCGCAACGCTGAGATTTCAAGTCAGTAAATCACGCCTATGTGATATAGTATAGCTATATACACCTGCCACGCGCCAACGCTAATAAAGTTCCTATTTTCCGTGTAATTTTTACAAATTAACATGTGTAATATTACTGATATTTTTTGTCTTTCTCTCTCTCTCTCTCTCTCTCTCTCTCTCTCTCTCTCGATTGTCTATAAAATAGATGGATCGGATTACGTATACGATGGAATGCGAATATAGCGCGCGAGCGAAGCGATTGGTATTTTTATATATAATGGAGTGTGTCTCGAGTGGTACGGTAATTTAAGAGAGTTCTAATAAGATGAACAGTATATAATAGCGGAGCAGTGACCAAATCGTTTATATGTATTTTTAAATTTTCGCATTTCTTACACTGCCGAACGACGTCGTGGATTCCTAACATATTTTCGTGTGCATTTTGCTATATATATCCCAAAATTTCTGTTAATATCTAGAATCGTATACCTGTATATTCATCAACCCTTTACAAATAATCATTCATTTTTACATTAATATATATGTTTCAAATACATATATAAAAAAAAAGGTCAATTGCAAACGAAAGAAAAAAAGAAATTCATATATCAGTAATAATTCAACGCCTTCACCATCCCATCGTACCATCGCTACTACTTCATTCACCTTGCGCCGTTATATTTTTAATCGAGACATTCCACCTGTCGCATCATTGTCCATCGACAAAAAAGAGCAGAGAAGAAGAAGAAGAAGAAGAATCCACGTTTTTCCAATCCCGAAAAGAAGTCACGTATATAAAGAGTCTATAACACACGACGCGCGAATGAATCATCATGATCATCATCATCATCGATGATCGTGACCGCGTTTCGGTGCCGTCGCATGCATGTATATATTGTATAGTTCCTTGACTCGCGAGGTCGCCTGCGATTGTGTGTGTCTATAGTAGTTCCGCGCATATAATAAACGTATACGTGCAGTATACAATGTTACAATGTATTATAGGCGCCAGTGTCGCGGTTGAATATTATTACGTGATTTTCACGGCGCCGAGCCTGTTATGCGTATACAGTTATGATTGTCGCGTGCCGATTTTTCGGACACGTGTTATAAAGAATGTACTTTTATCATCATGCATATAATATATACACAGAACTGCAAGCTCTTCTCTCTTCAACCACGGATCATCAAACAATCGAGTATTTACAATATTCATCGCGCTCCTCGACTATGTATAACTTTCTCTTTCCGCGCATCCGCAGAAAGTCACTCAATCATCCCGCACACACACACATATATATATATATATATACACACGTATAGCCTTTGCGATAAGAATTTCGCGCGCGTATTCACGTATAGTGCGGATAACCTGCTTATAGACATTCGCGACAATGGCTGCATGTTTTTTCCTTTTTTTACCTTCGCCCGTCCTCCTCGATATATATACACATTAAGTAGGTGTATATACTTATTCCGGCCGCGTTGTATAGAACCGCGCGTGAGAATGCGAATTTCCTCGTTTCTTTTTCCTTCCTTATTCTCTTGTTCCTTCCGTCTTTCATGTATATACATTCGACCGCGTCTTCGTGGCCTATAATAGGGCGTACGAAGTCTCCGGAATACCGAGTGCGCTCCATTTGTCTTCCGTGCAACGACGAAGGCTATCTATGTACGTACATCACACGATGATCTTCATCCGTCTCTCTCCTCTTTTTTTTCTTATTCCTTCGAATTGAAAATTAGTGTCGCGTTCGATCGAAAAGGTTGCAACTTGACACGACGTGACATTATTTTGTCTTATATATATATGCGCATATAATATTAATCTATACAGTGTGTATATAGTTATACTGACCCAGTTTACAACGACGGTGTTTCGACATCGAACGCCGGACGACGGTACAAGATGCCATTAATTATTATAGAGATTATTATTATACGTAAAAGCAACCTTACGTTATAACACTGCGCGCGGCGAATTTGAATCTCGATAGCCGCATGTGAAAGTATATCTTCCCCTCTGCAATGATCTTCGTTATGTTATACCAGTATAGAATGATAATATGTATACATACATATCAGCAGGTATAGCTGAGATTCTATATTAATACGGTGCGCGTGTGCAGTTCAGGGTTTTATCAGTACGTTATAGTTGTATATATAGGTATATATGTATTAAACAGAGACGTCGGTTTACGATCGGAGGTGGTGTGCAACAGGGTCGAAATTGCGGATTTCGTGGGGGCTGATATATAGCTGTCCAGTTTATATACGTATATACGACATCCCACGTGAATATTCATCATTTATATGTATAAGAAAGTTGATGCAAAGAAAGTGAGTCTTTTGGTAAGCTTAAGGTACGATGCAATTATAGAAGGAGATTGAAATTAAGGAAGAACGCGCGGTTCACTTGATTTTACGCTAAGGGAAAGAAATCAAACTTTTCTTTTTCGAGCGTTAAATTTTCAACTATACTATAAATATAAATATAAACAATACCGACCGCAACAAACTGCCATCGTTCTTCTTCGATCATAATAATTGTTATTACTATACGAGCTCGCTCGTCTATTACTACACCTCGCACAGGGTGAATCTTAGGTGATTAGCATGGACCGTAATCACTCTCCTTAGCAAATTGCACGATCGTATATAGTCGTAGTCTTATCCCGACACAAGCTATATACACATCGACACGTTTGCGTATATATATACATACTCTCGCGCGCTTTGCTCGTTAAAAATCGGATTAACACGATTCTGTTGTGCGCGTGACGCAGTTGTTTTCAGGCGCCCTTTCGCCTCGCGCTTAAGTAATCGAGTTTGCCGTTTGTACCGACGCGCACGTCGAGTCTTACGTCTGATGCTTTTCTAATTTAAAAAAGGAGAGTATTTAATGTAAACGTGTTAATTGTCGTAGTAGTGTAAGTATGGTAATGGGCTGTGACCTAAGCAGCGTGGGTGCAGGTGATGTTACAGTATTTGTTTTCATTGACCGAGACATGAGAGAATTAAAAAGAGAACGGATGTATATATTATATATACATGTAGCCGTTAAAAATGCCTGCAGAGGAAAGAATGTGTATGTTATATACTGTTATATTTATACAAGCGTTGAGGGGGCCGAACATTTTTCCGAGCTTCCTCAGCGCGCCAATTCCGGTGTTCTCGGAAAAACGTTGATCGTGGTATGCGGATTTTTGTGTAGAATGGTCAGAGGTAGACCACGGTAGTGATACATTTTCGGATAACAAAATGTGTTTATATGTAGTCGAACGAGATATGTATATACTTACATTCTGAGAGGATCGACTTTGCCGAAACCAACGGGCACTGTAACGATTTTGCCCTTCATCTTAGATAGCGTGATCAGGGTCTCGATTTCCGCGAGTCTCTGGTCTGAAATCCTCTTTGGCCGACTGCAACAGATAATAAAACAGAGATTTTTCCCATGAATAAAAACTCTCTTAAAATTTTCGTCAACATACATCATATACATATACAATCATTCAAACAGTCATTATGAGACGCATTAAACCGTAACTATATACGCGCGTACTTCGCACTCTTTCGGATAAAATTTTGATGACTCTAGTAAAATTCTCTCTCCTCGTGACCGCATAGACAACTCACGTGCCTGCCTGCCGTTCTTATCGCACCCGCGCGCGTGTTTCGTCATCATCATCATCGCCATCACTATACTTTTCTCTCTCTCTCTCTCACTCTCTTTTATTCGAATCCTGTACCGATAAGCAAAACCCGTGTTAGCGCCATGCGCATGTGTGTGTGTGTGTGTGTGTGTGTGTGTGTGTGTGTGTGTGTATATATATATATATATACGACAAGGATAATAAGCGCATCGTTTTATATGTTAACGCATCGCGCGAATCAGCGTTCAATCACGTGATCGCGAAACATCATAACGTATACATATCTATACACAATATTCGCTCGCGATATCGGTTGAAGATCGCTTATATATGTATGTATATCTATTTCACGAGACCTCGATGATTTAGCAGTTTGAACAAACGAACGCGTTTGCTCGCATTCTCGTATAATATGACTTTGGATCCGGCTGTCGTTGCATCACTCTGACTTCGCGCGTCCGCGGGTGTATGTTCGATATATACTTTGTATACATATACACACGCACTCATGTAAAGCACACGCGAGAGGTAGACGAACGCTTATATGCAGTATAGTAGTGTCCCATTCAATCGCTGTAGCAGTTTGCGTCACCTTTTTTTCTTTTTTTTTCATTCAGCGGCGTCACCTGTACGGTGCTTTCATTAAGGGCGTATACTATATAAGCGCCAGCGCAGCTGCAGTTACGGTTTACGGGTTTTTTTCTTTTTTTATAGACGCTCGTTATATGCTGCGTCGGTGATCTTCTAATCAAGCGGTTATTGTTTATATATAGTTCAGGAACGATCCACGGTTATATACGCGTATATATAAGTATCCATATTGATCTAATTCACGGATATGCTTATTATAGGGAAAAAAAAACCGGTAACGATTGAACAACCACGCACAGGTTAATTTAACCACCACTGCTCGTAACAATTATAACAATCAACATGATTTATTCGCGACCAGAAAACCACGCGAGCGTATATATATACAAATCGCGGAGCCTCTTTTTTTTTTGTTCACAACCACCGCGACGATCTAATCTCTACCGTGGCTATAATAATTGTCTGTTTTTACGATCATTTTATAATACATATATAGAGTTTTCGTTAAACAGCCGCGCTGTGCGTACAGAGCCGATAATGTCTCGCGATGTAGAAGGGGGATATAGAACACGCAACGGACCACACCCTCATAGGGTGTACGCGGGATTTTCGAACCCTTTCTTCACTATATACGTTATTGCTCATTGTTTATTATGTATATACTTATATATGTATTTTTCTTTGATACGGTTATACGTGTACACTTTATTTTTGAAGCATGTGGATAAAGTTCGCGTGATTTTATATCATACGTGTGAGTATGTATGTATGTACATATATAGCTATATACATACACTCAGAAAAACGATCCTCCGGTTTGAAAGTGAAATTCCTCCCGAGAAAATCTTCCTGTTATAAAGAAGGATT
>JAYJLV010000001.1:7450920-7498104 GCA_036873485.1 Torymus texanus | reverse complement strand
CTAGTAAAAATTGCTATATTTCTAGTAATTTTTACTGCATTTATAACAATTTTTACTAGGAAGTATAGTAAATTTTTGGATAATGCGAGTCTGTCCCCCGGTTTCAATACAGTATAGTAATTTTTACTCAAACATTTCTCTCCGTGTATAAATAGAGCCAGATTCTAGCTTGTATATAGACGAACTGCCGTGATGTTTCTGATTCTAATGAATCGAAAACATTGCAATTTGTCTATTTTTGCTCATATGTTATTTTTAGAGTCTTTAAAAATCATAAGCAATAAAAAATTCTCTATTCTTCAAGTTAAGACACCTTTGTAAAATTATATCATTTTTTGTACTTGAGCAGTTAGCTTTCATCTCTTTCTTTTCTATTTGACTTTATATTTATCTAAGAATTTTTAAAATAAAATAAAACATCTTTTTATTTCAAAATTTTTTAAGAATTAATTTTAAGTCAGATAAACAATATTTTCAACAACAACAACAACAACTAATATTTTGTTATCTCGTTTACCATACTCCGCCACTAAAACTCTTCAGTATTATTATGGTAATTTGCATAGTCATACAAAAACTTAGAAGTTACAACATACCTAAAATAACATCACTTATCATACCACAATTCGTATCACGAGATTACATAAATATAAAAAAAAAGAAGTCAAAGTCCACTCAAAACTCACCAATTCGAGGTATCGCGCATTGACGGTGGTGTTCATGTAATACTCCATCATACGATGACCAAATATTACCAGGACTATGGAAAAGAACTTGGTCATGTGGATGGTATCGAGACCACGATGTTTATAGCTTACTTCGAAAATTGAACGCCAATTACGCTTTGCTGAGAAGCAGAGGAGCATCTGACGTACGGTCGACGTGTTACGATCCTCCTCCTCCTTTGTCAAGGTACCATCGTACCAGCTGCTTATCACTACTAGGATGAAAATACCAAACAGGATCGAGCTGTAATAAAGGTTTGGTTGGTTTAGCGAAATTATACAATTTTTTATATACCTTGTAGATTTTTATATAGTTTTAGTTTTTAAACAACATTCATCGTTAAGATCCCGTTGCGACATTCGATATAGTTTATTTGTTGCTACGTTGTAATGGAAAAGTATAGATTTTATTACAGACACTGTAAGCAATTCTCTGTTGTGAAATTAGGAAGCTTCTGAAGATAATAACGAGCAGTGTTTGTCGTCAGATTTCGCAAGACTGGGAAAACGCGTGAACCATTATGAAACTTCACATAAAAAATTGCAATCAAATTCCGAATATCGACTTTTTTCTCCAAAACAATGTCGACTTTTACATGAGATACCGAAACAATGAAAGGAAAAATATAAGTTTTCAAAACTGACCTGTAAACAATGGCACCAGTGGAGAACTCAGGTTCCTCAAGATACGTCTGGCAATTATTCTTGTCAACGTTTACCTTTATAATGAGATTATTCTTCATACCGTAATCTGCGTACGGACCCCGCAGGGCCATTTGCACGTCTTCGGCACTGCAAACTGCCGGTACGCACAAAGCCATTTGCAAGAGGTAACGACGTACCCGCCTGAAGTCTCCTTTTTCCTGAAACGTCGATTATTGTAATTCTTAAAAGCAAACGAATAGTTTTGTTTTATGATATATTTCATTCTTGAACACCCAATTTTCTATAGTGTATTTTACAGTAAATTGTTGATATCGGTAAAAAGAAATCGGTATTGATTCTGGCATTCATGCAGCAAAAATAATCTCCTTTATTAAAATTAATGGCTATTTTATTTCGCGTTTTATTCGCAATCTGATTGGTCGGAAGCGTTGTCATGCTATAATATTTATTATACAGTTATTTCTTTCCTTGTTTTTGGAATTTATATACAAAGCCCAGAATATCTCCGCGCCCGTTTGATCTAGCACAAATTATTAAAAAGAATTAATCTGCTTGAAATAAATACTCCACGTGTGTGTCAAAATTATGCATATCATGCATAATCAATAATAATTTCTTCGTACAATGAATTTATTTTTTTCATCATCGACAAATCATCCGAAAAAAACGCATTATCCGCATAATTAACGACATTCGCATAACCGCTCAGTTCAAACCTCCTTCAAATCAATCCGAATTCTTCTATATAATCACATCGTATCCCCTTCTTCATTAGAAAAAAAATCCACATTCTCTTCTCATCAAACATCATCGGTTCTCTTCCTACTTACTATTCATGAAATTCATCATAATTTTAAATACTCACCCTAATCGCTTCCCAAGCCGATTGTGCAGGGTCAAAGTCAATGTTAAGCTTTCCCTGAAAATATGGTGCCGCATCTCTTTGTTCATACTTGAAATCTACAAGGCAATACCTGCCACGAACGTCACCAACTCCATTGTTGTCACCTGCGCCTGGTACTTTGGTGTCAATTCGGTAGCATTGGTCGAAACTGCCAAGCTGCCAGTTATTACCATCGAATATACCTTGTGGATATTTGGCTGAGGCGTCGAACACTGCGATTGAAGAAGAGAGGACAATTTTAAGTGATTTTTCGGTCGTGTTCTTTTTATTTTTGCTTGCGTGTGGGGATATATAGAAACGAAAAAAATAAACGCGACAGGAATTGTTGGTTCGCTGAATGATTTAAGAGGATGATTGATGATGACTACGAAGCAGCGGTTTTTCGTTGTAAATGTGCAGCTTAGCGTGCACAAACAAAAAATTGACTATACCGATCACGTCGCTGCTTAGGTAATAATCGTGCCTAAATTATTTGTGCGTGCGTTACACACACACATACACACACACACACACACGCGCGCGCGCACACACACACACACAGTGGGCATGCGACTTTTGAATATTGAGATATAGATATTTTTCGGAATTGCAAATTCCCAGGTAATATGATATTTGCGGTGATGTGTGATCAGGTTGTTTGGGATCGGGACGATTAGTTGGCAAATGAGGATATACTACTAATATGTGTTGAGAAAAATTATCAAAATGTATATACAAGAAATATTAGTGTTATGAGAATATTTGAAAAAAAAATGGAGATATTAATTTCGGCATACCATCATAGTGTTGTATTTAAAATTCTGTCGTTTGAAGTCAGAATCACTAACGTCATAGAATTTTAGATATTGATTTGTGAAATTGACTGATTGTATATGAATAAATTTTATGAAGACGTCATTGTAAAAATTGGAACACGATATTTCCTTATTTCAGATATAATGATTGAAAAATTTGTTTTGCTATTACTCGAAGGAAAAAAAATCGTATTTAGGTGATTTGAAATGGATAACATATGACTAGTACCCTATATAATACTCACTGACAAAATGATTTAAAAAAAAATGTTGACTTTGTAATGAACATATTGCAAAATTATTATAGTGATCAATATTTAAAAATCTTGAAGTGGAATCATATTCGGTTACGATGAGCTAAAATGAATGGAAATATCATTGTCTAGACCATCGGTAGATTACGGTTTTTAAGTTTTTTTATGATAAAATCCAATATTTTACGTATTGATTACTGAAAAACAAGTTCACGAAATGTAACAATATTCTTACTCTGACAGAAGTAAAAATATTGCTGTCATGCTTAGTTTTACGGATACGATATAACTAATGTGACAACTGCATACTGATATTACTGTATTATGGGAAAAGATTGAGCTAACTTAATCGCACCATAATACGTGACCGTGAAGCTAATTTTGTAAACAAGATATATTTTATTTCAATTTTTAACTTAAGGTAATGTGAAAAACCAACATAATTTTTTAAAGTGTATACATTTTCTGCAAATAGTAAAAAAAATTTCTGAGCACAGCATTTACGCACACGCGGAGTGCTTGATTAAATTTAGTTTGTCAAATAAACGTTCGAATGTTAATTTATTAAATAATGAAATTGAGTTCACATCACGTTTGGGCTTCACAATACCTTAATTTTAAATGATAATTACTCCTGTTGAGACTTTTAATTTAATACAAGTGCAATCCAGAATAAATCAAGCAAAAAAATAATGGTTATTCCCCTTGCCTCGCACTCCTATCCATAGTTATACGGATATGTCCATAACGATCAAAAGTATTTATGTAGAAACCTATATTTTTATATTAGAAATATTCCTTTATCGTTATTGTTATCCTATATTGTATGTTTGGTATTGCTGTACATACAATTGCTATATTCTTTTTTCAATTAATTATTATAAATCTGCAGTAATTCTAATTGAATGAGAAAAATAAAAAAATGAACTTTTGTAATACAGAGTCCACAATAACGTCCATAATTAAATCGCACTCATTATTTATTTAACATTTTTCCTACCAAAAAATTTACATATTAACAAACTAATTAACAATAGCATTAAAAAATTTAATAAAAAATATTCTACCTTTTTCATAATAATAACTTCTGCATCTCATCGATAAATATCTACGCATTTCTTTTGCATTTCCTTACGGTTGATTAAATACGCATTCGTAAACATTGCATCACATTGTTTCGGCGGAGTTATACACACGCATAATATATGTATAATCATCAAGGCTATAAAAATTGGCCCATTTTCGTCATCATCATCTCGCGCAGTCCTACGTGATTTCTTTCTCCATTACCATAGAACACTGGAAAAACCTTCGCATCCATTTCGTTTAAACATGATGGAAAAATTCGTTCAGGAATTTAGACACACATACACACGGGGCCACGGATCGTTTCGTGTAAAAAAAAAAAAAAAAAAATAGATAAATGAAGTCGATCGTCAAATGCAAGGATTGAGAGCCTCGCGGAGGTCAAGAGCATCGGTTTTCTCTATATGCGTGTATATATACCTTTCTCCATATACAGCGCCGGCAGTAGCTTATATAGAACGTAAACACAGCAATTGATAATCAACTTTTTTTTATCTGTCTACTATCATCGTGTTATTATTCTGCTATTACAAAGTGTTTATCTCATAGGATGAACAAAAAAAAAGATATTTTCGTACGCATATATTATAGCAGTAATTATAAATCATTTTTTTTTCTCAAATTCGCAAAGAAAGTTCAAGCAAACCGTGATTTAATTCTATGTAATTTAAATATCAACGTGCTAATAAATTGCCTAATCATTATTCATTTCATTCCTCAAAGGACCATAAAAAAAGAAGAAGAGAACCATCAAATCTCGTCTTTGATCAAAGAATGGAAAATTTCTATTCGAATGAAATCATCGTTTATCCACTTGTTGTAGTAATTTATCCCATGACCATGTAGAAAAAATTTACAAAAAATATAATTCATCCGAAAAATCTTCCATCAAAATAAACCTCTCCCAATCTGACCCACATAAATATACATTTATATATACAAACAGGCGCATAATATACATAAACCTATACTCTTATAACGTCATCCACCCTCTGAATTTTATATCCTTCATTACCATATAGTCTCGCTGTCGGCGCTAAAATCAACAACCAAACCGATCATCTACAAGAGGTCAATGACAACTACACACACACACTGTCATCGCAAGAATTCGCGAACACCGTGCACGCGTTATAAACAAATCTTATGAATTATTCAATGGGGCCTAGATCACAAAACACTTATCGAACCTATCAAAAATCTCTCTTACTCTGTGTGTCTTTCTGGTCAAGGATTATCACGATATCTGACGGAAACTTTTTCTGGATCTCTCAAGTTTGTTACGTAACATGAATGTGGACCTTCGTTTTGAATGTATGTGTATATCAAGTGTGTTTGCTTATCAAGGCGATTGAACCTGTGAGAGATGTGAGAGAAGCGCGAGTATAGATTATTCACGTGACCGACGGATGGGTTCTATGGATTTTCGATCTAAAGCGAAGGCGTGACTATCGCATGATGATGATATGTGGCTCATTTATTAGGTGGGATTGATTATATGAAATGGCTGAGAAAAGCTATTTGGTAAAGAAATGCATGAGATGAATGAATGAACCAGTGTCGATGTTGGGTTGTGTGATTTATGCGCTCGCGACATTTATACATATATATACCTATGTAATTTGTACATATATGCTGACTAGTTTTTTTTTCGTAGATTGTCTCACGTTTGTTGCAGAATCCAATTTTAACGTTAAATCGTATATGATTGTGATGCAATAACTTTTTTAAATGATAAAATGTATAAATATGCACACGGGGAGAAATTTATTTGTAAACATTATTTGTTTTTTATAAGAAAATTTACTATTTTTATAATAA
Source organism: Torymus texanus (assembly GCA_036873485.1). Classification (NCBI taxonomy): domain Eukaryota; kingdom Metazoa; phylum Arthropoda; class Insecta; order Hymenoptera; family Torymidae; genus Torymus; species Torymus texanus. The sequence goes on along the minus strand of JAYJLV010000001.1, from coordinate 7,491,854 downwards.
CACTGGGACAAACTTGACATGTTACATTTTTACTGTTTCAAATAGTAATTTTAAGATTTTTTATAGCAAATTTCACTTTTTAAATATTAACCTTTATTATTTTTGTAGTAAATTTTACTTTTAAAATATAGTACTTTTTATGACTCCTGCAAAAATAATAAAAATTACTATTTTAAATATAGTAAAGTTTACTAATTAATTGTTCTCCGTGTATAGATATAGTTGGCAAATCTATCTATACAATAAATAATTCATTGGAGGGTTGGTTGCGCAAAGTTTTATTTCAAAAAGGCATATTCTTTACATTAAAACTGAAGAAGTATTGTCTGCTAAGAATGTTGTTGGAATATAGAATGACTCGATGACATTTTAAAAATCTTAAAAGAGCATTGGAATATCAGATTTTTCAATTAATTTTTATCGGTCTTTTTCAGATTCCACCACTAGTTTGTTAAACAATTTTTTCGTTATTATGTAATTGTACTAAAATTGATACATCGCTATTATTACCAATCAGTTAACTATCAGTTTTCTTAAGATCCAATCGTAAGGAAGTGCGGCCTATCATCTGATTATCATAGTTTACTAGTTTACACACGTACAAAAACGGGATCTATACATTTAAAAGGAATTTGCTTGGCTGTCGAAGAATTTCTTTTTATTATAGTGACAAGCAAAAATGGTTTATAGTTAAGCAGAAAATAATCTAAAATATATTCCTTTTAGTGAAAGAATTTTTTCTCTACCTTTAAGAGGAAAATAACATTTCCTGCAAAATACTAATAATTTTCTAAGAAAAATTAAAATTTCATCAAAATAGCTGAATTTATTCATTCCTTTTGAGATTAGAAGAAAGTGTTTTTTTCAGAAGAATAGGAGATTCTTTAAATAAAATTTGTATTCTAAATATCAATTGTTTTCTTCTACAACGAAGTAGAATTTAATTAAGAGGATTCATCCGTTTGACTAGAAATCCGATTTTTATAAGTGCACGGATACATATAGAGAAAATGTAAACATTCTGTTCTTTTTTTAATTTTTACTTGTAAACAATAAATATTTAACAACTGTAGCTACTATTGTGGTTTTTAAATTATGACGATAATTATTATCATAATTTAAACTAACTTTTATTAGCTGCATGTGGAAAAATGTTGAACAACATCAGGTTCGTCGCACTTTTATACTGCTCGTATGATCTCCTAATAGCTAAGAGCTACATATTACTTTTCAAATCGAATGATTGTTGTTAATTAATTTAATCACGTTATAGGTGTTGAGAGTCACCTCGAAAAAGTACTCAATTATACTTTTTTATCGTTTTCATCTGATTTGAATTAAACGAAAAAATGGTTATGCAATATATATCTTATTAGCAAACAGAAACGAATAATAAACTCTCAATTAAATATCTAGTTCAACACATTCGTTTATAGTCGTAGTGTAATAAGAAGAGAGTATCTGTTATTTCTCTAAAAATGTTTAAAACGAAATTTATATTAGTATAATATTTTGTTATGAATTTTACTATGATGGTAGTTTTAAATGTAGCTAATCAGATAAGAAGCATCATAAAATGTGAAAGCTACAGCTAAAACATTCAAAACTGCACGAAACGTTTCGAATAATGGCGCAGTCAACCTCAATGCAAATGACAAAATTAATCGATCAGCAGATTGAGCGAAATGCGACCTTCACAACCCATCAAACACATCCTTTCCCACCTGTCGGTTTCCGGCCACGACCTCGACGTTAAAATGCGAATTTTACGACCCCAAAATGGGGATCGGATATTAATTCTCAAATTTGCGCACAATCCTTGGCGAAATATTTATGCCATTTTCCTCGATATATTGCACACGAGCGTCGATTAACATAGATATACATATACGTAAGTATATAGTTTTTATACGTCGCGAGTTTCTAACTATATTAAAGAGAGATGAGGATCGGTAGTGCGGAACACGTGTTTTGGTTTCTTATCAATAAAAATACATAAGTAGTGACGGGATGAAATAAGGGAGAAAAAGTTGATGTAATAAGCAGCTAATTCGTTGATTTTCTGATGTTGTATATTTGCAACATTTTACGATTTTTTTAACGAAAATACGCGTGATTTAATAATATTGGTTTCATTGTCATGGATAATTGATTGAGCTGATGTTTTAATATTTTGGCAAAAATTTTTGGGCAAATCAATCATCTGGTATAATATTAATCAGTATGCTTAACTGTAGTTAGTATATAAGTAGATGCGAGAATCCTTGAACCGTACGCTACAATCATAAAAAATGATTAAAAAAAATCTCTATTAAATTTGACGAAATGTAAAATCGCAGGTATTTTTTTAATCATTAGAGTAACCGTTAATCATCATTTGTTAAAAACCAATCGAAAAAAATAAATCCGTATACTTGGACGGAGAAGAATTTAATTTATTTGTAAACGTTACTCTGTTTATAAGAAAATTTACTATTTTTATATAGTGGCGCTAAATAGTAATTTTAAGATTTTGAAATATTAATTTTTATTATTTGTGTAGCAAATTTTAATATTTGAAATAGTACTTTTTTTATTTTTGCACCAGTCATAAGAAGTACTATTTCAAATATTAAAATTTTATATAAAAATAATAAAAATTAATATTTAAAAAAAATAAAATTATGCTATGAAAATCTTAAAATTACTATTTAAAACTATAAAAATCTCACACGTCGAGTGTGTCCCAGCTTTACGATAAAAATAGTAAATTGTCTTATAAAATGAGTAAAGTTTACAAAATAATTTCTGTCTGTGTAATATTTATACATCATTATGCTACCACAATATTTTATTATTATAACAAATGCATTATATCTCACTAATAACAATGACATTGAAAAACTACACAGATGTCAACTGGTTTTGGTCCAACAACTATCAAAAGAGAATTCTTTAATTTTATCAGTATATATATATACTATAATCCACTTAATTAAATCTAAAAAAAACCGTCGGGTCCATCCCCGAATGGACCCGGCGACTAAAACTCATCTTTCGATTTCTCCACATGCGCTCTTGAAATTTCCTGTTACTATTACGTCTGTCTTACAAAAAAATACACACACACATACACGCGCATACACGGGTATATATAATGAGGTGGACCGAGACCAAGAAAACTAGCTCGATTATGCAAAACATGTTGTTCGTGAATTTACGTCAGAAATCGCCGGTACGACGAACAATGTATACGTACAGGCGATGAAAAACGTTAATGTGACGTTACCGCATCTATCACTTTTGATGCGCACGCACTAAACGTGCGCGACTTATTATTTGTCTTCAGGGTGTACTATACTATACGGATGCTGAATAACATCTTCTCGTACTATACCTACACATATACACACACTCCTACGTGTATACATCGTTTCTAGATCTAACGAAGATAATTGACACGTGTGAACATCGTGTATATATACATTTCTATATCTCGGGTCTTTTCTTTTTTTGGTTGCTTTTATCGAGACACTACATCTCTACTTGCCACCCATTGAAATCGAGCGTATTTTTCCTCACTTGACCGTTGCCCGTACACGCGAGAGATCTTTTTTTTTCGCCGGTATGTGTATAATGAAAATATATAGATATAGATATTAAGCTATGCGAGAATGATGGGAAATCGGCGTAAAGTTCAAAGTCTATAGCAGTTGAGGTCGCTGATCTTTTCGGCAGTTGTAAAGTATATACGTATGGTTGCTAATATGTGTATATATGTATGTATGTATATGGATGGTTTGCACGGTGCCGGCAGACTATAGACGTGTTAGATCACTTTACGTATATATTATAAACGCGTATAAAGAGCAGGTGGGAAAAGTGCTGTCTGCAAGCTCGAATTGATGACTCATAGTTGAGGATTGAATTTTTCGGTGCTTATAGATTGAGTTTAGTATATATATATAAGTGTTTGTTATATCGATGCGATCAATAAAAATTTGTCTTATTGAAACATATGAATAAAAATTTGTCTTACTGAAAAATATGAAAAAATAATTGGCTCACGAAAAATATTAATGTATATCTGTCGGACGAAAAAGGTTAAAAAAAAATTTGGCCATCGAAAAACATAAATAAAAATTTTTGGCTAAAGAAAAGCAATCTTATAATGATGATAATTGACCACATCTTACAATGATCAAGAATCATATCAGACGAAAAAATATATTCCGAGTCTTGCTTTTTTATTGCTCGTATAAATTTCAGCGTTTAATACACTGAAATATGACATAATTAATCAATACCTTTTATTAATGTTCTTCGACGACCAATAATTTTTGTTAATGTTTTTCAAATTTTTATTGATATTTTTCCATAAGACAAATTTTTATTCATGTTTTTCAAGAAGACAAATTTTTATTAATGTTCTTCTTCTGGCGCGTCGATATAGTAAGAGAGAATTATGGTTTTGGAATAATTAATAAGACATGAGTTTTTTGTGTAAATAATATTTTAGAGTCGCTTTGTTGGTTTGTGAAAAAAAAAATAAGAATACGATACAATAATATTCGTATAGTTTTCAAATGAAACTTGAATAAATAAATTAGATGGTATGTAATTTTAAGAATAGTACAATGTTATTGAAATCGTTGAAATTCAATCTAATTAAGTGAACGCATTTTGATCATTTAAAAAAATGCGATATATGTAAATTCTACAATTTTGTTTCAATTTCTGATTTTTAAACTTTATATAATGTTTCAATTGCATCTAATTAATTAATTGCTTAGCATAGTTTTTTATGGCTATGTATTAAAGTAAAAAATAAATTTTTAGCAGAAACCTAACGGATCAAAACAGCTCTACGTACAACTACACGGTTATGTATTATGCTTTAAAAAGTTAAAATCAAGAAAAAAATGAATAAAAACCCGCAAATGATCAACTAAATAACATTTCACAACCACCATTCGAATACACGACCAATAAAATACACACTATCCTATAATTTTTCAACAACAAAAATTTTCATTTCGACTTCACCATCACACACACCTCGAACTTCAAACTCCTCTCCACCAAAGAAAATAAAAATCACACCATACACCCACTCTCTTACTCAACGCCTTCGTCCACCCACGCATATGATCGTTATAGTATAACGGCACATGTATGTATACATCGTCACTAAGTAAAAATCAACCGGCGCACATATTTACATAATTTCCATAACCCTTGCGTAATTTCGATCATAATTCACATATACCCAATTTCCGTAACCATAACACACACACATATACACACTTATATATACATATATACATAGAGACATATATACTCACTCTGCGTAGCCCAAAGCGTTCCGTTACCAAGATCCTTAAGGTACCGTGTCAATTGTCGCTTGCAAGCTCCCTCAGGTAACGTCTTACTGGTAGCAACAACAACTGCCGGCATTGGTATACTCTCATACCAACCGATTTTCCTTGTCGTTGTCATCGTTGTTGTTGTTTCTTCATGATCTAAACCAACTTCCTCGTCGTCTTCATCGGTATCTTCAACAAAGGTAATCCGTTGATGTTCTTCTTTACAATACGTCCCGTTATTAGAACACAGCTCGCCGGTATTATTGTTCCTGTTGGTACTACTTGCCGATGTGTTGTTAAACTTTAATAACCAACGATGTTTCGTCGTTGACAATTGATCCATTCGCGAAAACGATTGCCCATTGATGACAACAACGGCTGTTACTACCAGTAGTAACATTAACAATATTACACCCTTACCCGACATTATATATAAACCACTTTTATTTATATTCTATATATATATATAGATCCGAAATGTATAACCGAAAAATAGTTTAATAACCGGGCATATATATATATATAGAATTAACGCGACGCGCACGCGAGTATATATATATATATGTGTGCTCTCGGCGCAGCGCCCGTTCGTCTATTCAGCCGCGCGGCTGTGATTCTGGTGGCTTTAAGGCGCCGCGATATACACACACATACCGCTTCTATCCTGCTACCACTACCACCACCACCACCACCGCCACCACTGAGTTGTCGTCGCCCTCTCGGTGCGCAGTGAACACGCTCTAATCTGAGATACACATATATATATGTATGCATATGTATATATGATCGGTTCTCTCTCGTCCTTTATATATATGCGTGCGAGTCGTAGTCGTGTAGAGAAAGAGAGAGAGAGAGAGAGAAAGAGAAGAGAGAAAGAACGGCGTCCTTCGATTGATGCGTTCTCGTATGTGTGTGTATATAATGATGTGTAGCCTTCGATGGTTAAAGATTTGTGGCTAGTATTGTACCTATACATTTAGGTATAACAAGTGGTGGTTGGTTATATATTGCTACCCTTAGATATAGGGTTTATATATACGTGACTACATGCGCGTTCTCTAATTGGTGATAACGATTTCGACAGTGATTGTCGGTGAGTATATATACATGCGCTTGAGATGACGGGAAAGTGGACCAAAGTTGCCCTTGACCCTCGATTCGGTAACTTTTCAGTGAGAGAAGTGTTAGTTGTGGGCTTTTTGGAATGGAGAACATTTAACGATCGTTTTATGTTGTTGCAGTGGATTGGCGAGGTTTCGTACTATTTAGATTTCTGATGTGTGATGGGTTATTGCGAATACTGAGTTATTGATTGTAATATTGAGGAATGCATAATTTTACATTTTTATCATATTATATAGTTACAAAAAAGAAAATAACTTTTATTTGAAAGTTATAGTATACCGTAGTCGAAAGTGTCTATAAAATTTTTTAATATTCTCGTTATTAACGTTTTTTTCAAACTTTAGTCAAATATTTGGCTATAAAATAGTAAAAAATAGCAATACAGTGAAAAATGTTATCTAAAACTTTGTCATTGCAATAGTTTAAGTATCTATATTTATATTATTCTGTACCAACGATAATCGTTGACCATATAGTTAAAATTATTTATCTTAATAGTTATAATCCTATATTAATCATAAAGAAATCCTTTTCTCCGAAACACTATATTATTTTCGTTCTGCTACTAACTACATTTCGTTTAAAATACAGCAGGATTCCATTTTTACGATCGACTAATTAGCAGAGGATGATTCGCTACGCAGATAGAAACACGCTGGAAAAATATTATATTTCTTATTCTAATAAAAACTGGCTCATACTAAGCAGTGACGCTGGTTATAAAATTTATGATGTACTTGAGGAAAAAGGAAGTGTTTTTACTTTTTACTTGATTTTCTTTACATCTGTTTAATACCACTTGCATGCTTTATACAATCCTAATGGATAATAATTCCTTCCCTGATAAAAATTTTAACCGTAACGTAGCTATTTTTAAGTTAACTTTGTGACAAAAAGGTACATTGGTCGATTTTTCCTTATTATGCTCCAATTAGAAAGAAATCATGGTATGGCATATACCTAAAATGGATATTTGAAGTAACAGTAAAACTTTTAGATGAATAATTATGTTACTTTTGTATCATGATTTTTCTTATAAATGCTTTCATTACCAGGGTTAGAATGCTATGCTTTATTATTAAATGTGATACAAACTTGTCAAACTCATTTGGAGATGTAAGAAGAGATTTCAATTTTAAAAATTAAATAGTCCAAATGAAAGAATAATGTAAAAGTCTAGATAATAAACGAACAAGAAATGCTTTTTATTTAAACTAATTTTAATTTTTACAATGCAGATTATAGTTCTTTAACAAGTATCAGAAATAATATCACTTGTTCATACGAGGAAATAATTTGAAAGATTCTTGTGCACTTTTTTTATTCTAATCTCATTACACGAACGATTGAAGGTCTTATAAACACGGTTTGACAGTCTCAAATTCGTGTTGCTTATTTTCCTATAAATTGTCGTAATCTTAAAACTTTTTAAATAGTTAAAAATATTTCATTTAAAAACATTTATATACTTTGTATAATTAAAGTCCTTTATTGAGTCATAATCAATCGAAAAATCACTCTAATAAGACTATGTAATAATAGTAATTTGACTCTGTGATTGCATGTTATTTTATTATTCTGTTTATGTCTTCATACCTTAAAATTGATAGCTAAACTTCGATACAACGTAATATAATGCTAAATTACAACAACCAAATCATTAGGTAAAAAACAGTTTATAATTATCTTAAAAAGTCTATGCAATATAGCAATCAAAAACTTCACTGCAATAGATTCGGTAATTGGAGCACGCGACATGTATTAACTTCGTATATATTGCATTTGATTGTTGAAAACTATAATAATATCTTTAGATTACGTGGTTAAACAATAATATTTGGTATAAATCGGTATATTTGAATCAGTTTAATTTTCATATTCAAAATATAGAAATTTACTTGACTTAAGAAATTTCCACCTGTAATCTTTATCGATACATTTAGTGGTCATAGCTGGTTTACGCCAATGTGTATTATGAATCACGAAAACTATTACACTCCAAAGACAAACAGCTAGTCATAACTTTTTTTGTTAGCAATGAAAAAAGAGTAGTATTATGTCACTGAATAATTCATTTCGTCGCATTATTGAATATGTAAAGTATAGCAACAACGCGCGCGCGATCGTCAAACTATTTCTTTACTCTTGGGAGGTATATGCTCTTTATGAAACTACTGATGTAGCAGCGGTATACTTATATGAAAAAACGACTAAAAAATAAAAGAAGTAAAATGAAAATTACCAACATGTTTTTATGATTAATTGACAATATATACGTTTGTCGTATTTACGTATCTTCATAGAATTTCTGACGCAAAGACATATTATTTTTTTTACCCTCCTCTCGTATTTCATTACATCTGAACGTGTTCAGGTTTTCCGCTATTTTTCACTGTTTTGATCCTGATTCTTCTCGAAAGTCTGCTACTCATACATCGGCTCTAATATTTATGATCGAATATAAAACCACGAGTGACGCGCGTGCACACTGTGAACGATGATGATTCCTATGCGAAAAGGTAAACACTTGTCTCTATGGAAGATTTTTTTAACGTACAAAATAGTTATTGATCACAATAGTGTTATTTTATTACTAAGGAAACTTATTATTTTTCTTGTAAAATATACATTGAGACTCGTTAAGTACAACGTGTAAGATATTTAGATAGCAATCTTACTTGTGATAAATGAAACTACTAAAGGATAAGCTTTTCTTGGGTTACACCAGAATTAATAAATCACTTGTCAACGTACTGGTTTTGCTTTTTAAACATTGTTCACGCTCTTTTTTGTGAAAATATGTGTTAAAGTATTACTCTCAAAATAATCATAAATGAATATTAATTAAAATTATTCACATACTACATAGAATATTCAACAATAATATTGTAAAATAAAAAGTATATGTAATTCCTGGAAATGATATCAATTTCGTCTGGACAAAAGTTTTACTAATTTACTTAAAGGGGTCTTAAGAGGTATAAACCTTTGAGACCAAAATCAGCTAAAAAATTTTTTTAAATAAAATTGGTTTGGCTTATATTGTTAAAAATAATGTCTTTCTATAATTTATATTACTTCAAAATATAGATAACCCAAATTTTCTTTTCTTGCCGGAAATATTAGATATAAAATTCAAAATTATAAGGGCCCCTTAAATGAGTTGTTTAAATTTTAAGTTATTATGAGTACTTTTATAATAATACAATTTTTTGCTCGTTTTCATATTATAAATAATTGCCAAAAGCATAGAAGAGAATATATGTGTATATTCGAGATTAGATTGCCAACATATTAAGAAAAAGAGCCTATGAGCTGGAAATATGAATAGGGGGCTTCATTTTTTTTGTTCATACCTAACTTGTACATACCTACTCACATCCATACATTACGAAGAATACCCGTAATGAACTGATTTTGTTTGAAAATATATTTCTTTATAATAATATAATAGTGTTCGAGGTGTAACTATTTGTGCTGGTTCGATTATCTCAGAGAAATTTCGACGGGTCCAAACGAATTTTGGGCCAGATAATCGTCTATTTATAAGTATCGAACCGTTCTATATTGAGCCGTTGGACAGATTTATATAAAATTGTTTTCTTTTTGGAAGGATTCATTTTCAGGATTGACATATTATTCATATTTTAATGCAGTTTTAAGTGAAAATATTTTTGGTTTAATAGTATTAACGAGTGCCACACTTAAAGTGTTACTGGCCGAATGAATTACACAATTTCAAGACAATTAAAAAAATATATTTCGAACGATATAAAATGAAGAGAGAGTAAGTACTTCGTTAGATTTAACAGTATTCTATAACTCTCTATAAATATACTTAAAATCAAAGTATCAATTTAGTACCAAAAATGTTTATCAATATTTCATTAATTGTTATTCAATAAGTTTCTAGAGTGATAAAATATTATTAAACCTTGCGAAGTGTACTTTTTATTTTATATAATTATAATTATGTTATAATTATGTTGGCTCTTACAGTTTTTATGTCCAGTGTGTGAGTGTTTAAGATGGAAATAACTCTACATTAAATTTGGTTTCGTCGACGTTTCGGACTCTTTTATTAAGCCCCTTTTCAAGTACTTTATTTTATATAATGTGACATATTTCTTTTTATATAGCCTTCAATCTGTGTAATTGGCTGAGTCAGTAATAGTATGGCACCCTCTTAAAATTAAGTATATATTTTGATATTTAAAATTTTTCAACTCTTAAAAGTTCGTTTGTTGTAGTTGATAAATTTAGTTTAAAATTTATATTCAATATACTAGTTTGAGAAAAGGCCGCTGATAATAATTATGGAAATAGTTTTTGAAAATCGAACGATGAATAAATATAAAATTTGTCAGATATTTTGAAATTTCAAATATTTCATAAATAATTTTTTAATAATACAAAAATGAAATGTTAATTATTAGTAATATAAACCAGTGCTTTTGCAGTGGTTTTTTTATTCTCATAAAATGGACTATGAATCTGATTGATTGATGTGGATTGTAAAAATACTGGACGTAATCTTTTTTTTTGTAATAACTACTACTTTGCAAAGAAATTTAACTGATTTAAATCTCGTATAATCTTATTTACTTTTCTTTATAATTTCATGATATTTTTATCCTTATACTGTTTTGTGCTTAATATTAAAGAGTGACATTGCAAAACTAGGAAACTTTTGGTTTGTTAGTATTATTACAAATAAAAACTTTCATCTTCTCATCATTCTGTATGAAATTTTGCATGATATCGTCTTTTAAAGAAAAACGTCATTCACTTTATAGGGTCGCGATAAAGCTTTAAAACTTTGATTTACATATATGTATTCAATAATTCAAACGAAAGATACTATCTACGCTTAACGAGTAGTTGAAAATGTGATATGCATGATAATGATAAGAAAAATAGTTTTAGATATCAAGTCATAAACTTTTTTTTATAAGAATATCTTTTATTGGGCATTTTTTGTTTCCCGTTAAAGCTCTGTAATAGTAGAAATTTGAATTTTGGTAAAAATCGTGGTAGAATTATGTTTGTAAGATATATAGAATCAATACTCTATTTTTTTTTTTAATGCATCTGTATAGATGTATGTGTATGTATACGCAGCAATTTAATCTTTTACTGCTTGGTGGTAAATGATATCACAACAAAATACTTTTTGTAACAAAATGTTAATAAATCAATATAAAATACTTATTATTAATTTATGTACACCGTAATTAAAAATAAAATAACGGCCTCCTCGTTTTTGGTCTGAATTTATTAGGAACACTTTCAAAAAGATGTCTCTCGACATAAAAAAATCCAAAACTATCATTTTATCGCGTTGTATTTGAGGTACTCATATAGGACCTTGAATAGGCTGAGTAAATTTTAGATTTATATCAATTGTCCGATTTTTGAAGAAAAAAAAATAGAGAGATCAACACGTTTATATATCATTAATTCACATTCTTTACGTGTTCGATACCGTATAAAAATATATAAAAACATGTAGAAAAATAAATTTTTATTGAATGTACAAGGATGCATTACTCATTATACACAATATTACGTCTATGAACAATTCTATATTTAATCTCTCCCGCTCATTTTCATTCAAAAACTGCTAACAATTTTTTTTGAAGCACATCTTTTCTGAATTTCGCATGTACTTAAAAATGGAATTTAAAAATAATAAAAAAGAAAAATATAATGCTGAAAAGGAGAGTGCATATCCTATGGGGGAAATATAGTTTAAGGAAGCCTGGGATTAAATTTCTGGTATCATAAATGAAGCCCATAACAATTTTATCTCATAGGCTTTTTTTCTTGAGATAAATTTAGTAGTTCATTAAATCTTAAATATACTTTTTCTCGTTAAAGAATAATGTCTCATACTATCACTTTGACATAGTATTTAGATTACGAATTGGAGCAAAATAAAAATTATATTAGGAGACAGGAAAATATGGTTTGTGGAAAAACATCGATCCCTTAGAAAGATATAGGGAATCTATGATTGTAGAATATAACGGTTAAAAATTTAACTCGTTAAGATCTTGTTTGCCCATTTTTGTGATGTAGATACTTGCAAAACGACAATTAATAAAAGAGACATAATTGTTTAATGAAATAAAGTATATTTAATTTAAAACAAAATTTAGGAGGATGATATATCGCTATGATTTTGTCTACTTCGGTCATTTACAATTCAAATTTCTGTTGCTCTGACTACGCAAAGTTTACGCCTGTACAATGATGTTCATCCTTGCTCGAAAGTATGATGATTCAGTCGGTTATCGGATATTCAGGGTTAATCATCGTCTTTTATTAAATTAGCTGATTAAATATACACTATTAATCTTGAATTCTACTTTTATTATTCCGTTATCCCCTCCAGTTATTCCTGCTTTAACAATTTATTTTAATATTCCTTTTTGTATTCTTTTCAAATGCAATTTTGACACCCAAATAACTTTATATCAACGGAATTGTGTTTTTAATATGATTTTCATCGCGAAACCACTTCGAAAGTAAAAGTCGCGTGTATATATAGTCATAATAATTTCATGCATAGTCTTCTGGTTATGCTTCTATATATCTCAAAACTTTTTAGTAAAATCAATCTCACAATCCCATTAAACAATAGCTACGAAAAAACTACTTTATAACAAGACCAACTACCTTCCATCTATATTCCAAATTCCAATAGAAATATTTCTTAATAGACTTTCCTGTGCGAAAGCAGTTTATTTAAAGCAATTCGCATAAACTTTTGGCAGTATATTAATAATCACAGCTACGTGCTCACGCACATAACATCAACTTTTTATCTCAATTAACCTTACTCAGTTGCGTTTGTCGTTACAAATAAAACCAAAACAACGAATTATAAATGTTACTTAACAAGCCAAAATATTCGGCTATTCTTTGCATCTACATACACCTTTATAACATTACGCGAAACTTTAAAAAAAAAAAACTTCCTCCAATACAATACCACCCATAACTTAAAAAAAAATAAAAAAAAGAGAGTCCATCGTTGGCGAGATTATCGTTCTGCAACGAAAACACAATCGCGTTTACGTACATATAATGCGTATATATACGTACGTGTGCGGCAACTTTCATCGGTCGCACGTACACGTACGAACGCATGTGAATATATATACGTACACAAGTGTGTATATATGTATCGCTGCATATATAGGAGACGACGATGTGAAAGGGGCGCGAGCCTCGAGGGGGGCGCGTATATAATGTAAGGAGCTAAGCGGCCGCGACGACAGTATACGCGGTTCCTTGCTTTTGGTGAAATGCTCGGGGAAATCGGGTAATTCAAATTATTTATATATATATTTATAGATACACATTTTTTTTCTTTTTACGTTTTTGTGGTGCTGTTCGGTGCTCCTATATGTGCTGTGTGTGTGATTGTGACGTACCCGTTGTGGTATTTTTTTTTTTTCATTTGGTGATTTTGTAAAAACAGAATGTTTGGTACATGGAGTTTATCTGGGTATGTAGGGATTAGTTAATTTATTTCGCGAAGGTACATTTTTGGAGTTGTGAGAAATTTTGAAAGTTTTGTTCTTATTTTAAATTCATATATACTCTTAGTGTAAAATTATAATTTATATTTATAGTGGGTTTTAATATAAAATAACGACATAAACGTTGAGTATAGTAAAATTTTCTCCACGCTCTATTGGTACAATCTTTTTACTTTGAAAATATGCAGTACTGATACATAATTTGTGTAACAAAAATCTGTCCAAATGTAACAGCTATATTGTTTTTCAGTAATTCGCAATTTTACCAGATACCTGAAATATCGTGACTAATCTGTTGTTCTCCAAAAACTAAAATGATACCTAAATACTTAATCATCGTATACTGGAATTGTTAACATTCGCGTACCGATAAAAGTCCTTATGACGCAAACCAAAATCAGTCTGATAATAATTAATAGGTAAAATTATTCTCAATAACGATTTTTAAACACAACGTCTCATTTACGCAAACTACCACATTAATTTTATTTTTAATTTAATAAAAAAATAAATCAATTTAAGAACCTATAATACGCACCAAATTAAATAAAACCCATAGACATAACGATCATCATCTCAAAGCAAATCCAAACAAAACAGATTTCCCGAACGCACAGTACACCTCACAAGTGCCCCTCTAAAAAACACTTTTTCATAATATGCTAAAACGTTAGTGAGAACCCGGTAACGTTGTCTATATGCACACTCGAAGTGTATATATCCATTGCGTAACGCCAACCGTAACTCACGCGTCGAGATGCATTTATATATATATATATATATGTATATATATATATATACATATACACATGCACCTCGGCTGCACCTTCCGTGGACGTGTGCAACTTTCTCCAACGCGAGGAAAGTGAAACGATCTCCGTACGCGCGCGCACGAGCAAATGTATATATTGCGAACCTGAAAATAGCGGATATATGTGCGTCTGCGACGGTTTAAAAAAAACCCATTACATTCACTATATGTACACACAAACACGTTATATATATATACGTATATGAGTGGATATGATAAATAAATTAATATATAAATGTATATATGGTTTGGACCCTTTTTTTTTACAGTGCTTTGTCTACGGTGATTCTCATATTTCTGGTGTTGTTCCTACTGTACTACTGGAGCACGCGGAAACCCAAAGGGTATCCACCAGGTAACCCCATTCTTTTTCTCTTTTATACTTCAATATAATAATAATAATTATAACGATGACGATATATTTATATTTCAGGACCAAAATGGTTACCGGTACTAGGATCAGCGCTAGAAGTAGCACGGTTACGACAGGAGACAGGATATTTCTCAGAGGCATGCAATATCCTCAGCAAGAAATACGGTTCGGTTATTGGGCTGAAAATTGGTACCGATCGTATCGTTATACTGAACGATTACGAGAGCATGAAGGCAATGATCGTGAACGAGAACTGCGATGGTAGACCGATTGGACCGGTATACGATTCGCGGACGTTTGGCAAGAGACAGGGTGAGGATTATATAGTTATTTTTTCATTTTTTTGATTATGAAAGTTTTTTTAGAGGGGAGATGAAATTTTTAAATATTATATATGTTGAGTGTCAGTTACACTGGGTGAAAAAAAAAATGAAAAATTACTATGTTTTTTTCTCATGTTACATAGCATTTTTTACTAGTTTACTAGTAAAAATTTTCTGCCACTATATAATTTTGTTATTTATAGTAAAAAAAGGTCTGAATTCGCAGGTGAAGAAAACCGCAAACTGCGTGTAACAATTCCGTCACCTAAACCATCATTTACCTATAACTACATATATAACTTTATTTAACCAAATCTGACCCTAAAACTAATAAACCGATATATGCATATATTTTATATATAGGACTACTGGTGGTGGACGGTCACTTGTGGGTCGAGCAACGTCGTTTCATACTACGCCACTTACGTGACTTCGGATTTGGTCGCACGGATATGGCTGTGCAGATTGAATTCGAGGCAGCGCAGCTTGTTAAATACTATGAACGTCTTATCGACGAGAAAGCAAACGAGAAGAGCAACGCTGTAACAGTTGATTACAAGGACAACGATAAGAAGAAGTCTGGGAAGATTTACCAATTGGAGAACGACGATGTGGAGAAGAAAGAACCGGAGGTAAAGGAGGAGAAGAAGAAGAAGAACCTTACCATTGAAGATTGTTACGTGAAGGTTGGGGAAGATCTAGAGCTGAGAGTCCCGGAGGAAATGACACCAGGTGTTGTTGTAGAAATGGAGGATTTCTTCGGTGTACCAGTGCTTAACACGTTGTGGTGCATGATGGCAGGGAAGAGGTATGTTGTGATTTCTAGAATTACGTGGTTTTGTTCATGTTTTATTTTTCTTTGTAATTCTAGGTATAATATTGACGATAAGGAGCTGATTTATCTACAAAAGATACTGACAACGCTGCTACGAGATGTCGACATGGTGGGATGTCTGTTTCAACACTTTCCCTTTATGAAGTACTTGGCTCCTGAAATGTCCGGGTACAAGAAGTTCATGGAGACTCATCAACAGCTTTGGAAATTCTTAAAGGTATCTTGCAGCTTTTGAGATTAGGATATTATATATAGAGAATTGAATAAATTATATGACGAATAAATTGTTTGATTTGGTTTTGTTACAGGATGAATTGGAAAATCATAAGAAGACTTTTAATTCAGCTGCACCGCGCGATCTGATGGACGTGTACTTGCAAGTGTTGCAGTCGGACAGTCCCGACGATACTTTCTCGGGTAAGAACCGGTATTTTTTTATGTAGCGATATAACGCGATGCTGTATATTAACAGTTTCGATTCGCCATTGATTTTTATACTTATATCAAGTGGATCAGTTTAGCACTGTATACTTATATATAACGTTAAGCAAATAAGTCTCGAAATTTTTCTAATAATAATAATATTATGGGAAGATATAAATAAATTAAAATTTGCTTTGAAAAAAACGAGATTTTTATCAACTTATAATGATTTTTAAATACACGTAACTTGCATTTTTAACGATTCTTAGCTTAAATTAAAGCTCTTTTCTTCTACTTTTCTCTACTTTCTCTTTTCTTTTGAAAATTTTGTTGACACCTTTGGGGGGATTTATAAGAAAAATTAATGTGTCGTTAAAACAGTACCACAAAATCGTGTTTTCCTATGTTCCAAAATTTTTCCCATCTATTGTACAACCTTCCAGTATAAAAAAAACTTAAACACAAAAATCTGATCACCCCAGAGTTAATAGAGAAAACTTTTCGTTGAATTTCCCATCATATAACCATATACATACACCGTACAGTCATAAATAATCCACGCACGATTTCCAGAGGGACAGCTGTTGGCAATTTGTGTGGACCTCTTTATGGCAGGTTCAGAAACGTCGGCGAAAGCCCTATGCTTCGGCTTTCTTTTCCTCGTGCTCAATCCGGAAGTGCAGAAACGCGCGCAGCGTGAGATTGACGCTGTTATTGGACGCGAAAGGTTACCGTCCTTGAACGACCGACCGAGGTATGTAGTACAGTGACTGCACGAGTGTTTATTTTTTTTTTTTTTTTTTTAAATATTGTTTACGATGGTCAAGTGCAAGTACAAAACACTTTTTTTCGTGTCAAGGTGTTATGTGTATGTTATTGGTGGAAAAAATATAGGTTCGAAATATGTTGGTCAATTAATAAATGGATGTGTGGTTTGAGAATAATTTTTTTCTTTTTATTTTTTGATAAGTGTTATAAATGAAGGGTTTAGAAAATTTTTTGTTATGGTTCGGTTTTGTCAAGAAGGATTGATACAATTATTAGAAATAATCGAAACTGAAGATATTTTTGATTTTGCTTCGTGCTTTGAAAATATAATGCAATTATTTTAGGTGATATAATTATTTCTCATTATGTCACGGTTTGACGTACTTTGGTAATTTATATGTCGTATGACTAAAGCTTTTGATAGTTTCTTAAATACTATTGTTTATGTTTAAAATATTAATAATAATAATAATAATTTATATATATATATATATATATATGAACTGTTTCTCAGATTATTTTCCTCTAACGTTTCGAAGTCATAAAATACTGTAAATATGTACGAATTAAATATTTTACTCATTGCCATCATTTTTCGGGAATTTTATAAACTCAATGATTCACACTCACGTATCTTTTCAAGGAATTGACATTTTTAAATCTGGACAATATTCTGAAAAGCTCTCGCTCTCTAGTTTCGTTTTCTTTTTTTCAAAGTTCATATTAAGTTGTTTTTGATGGAATGATTAAAGATCAAAGTAGAGCTATTGTTAATTATTTTTTAAAAATCGAATTATTGTCAGGAAAAAATGATAAGTACCCTCAAGTCAGGCGTGTACTTATTTTTTTTCTACTTTCAGAAAGTCCCACAGAATAAGAAGAAATTTATTCCATGAGTATGTGTTCTCAAAAAATCTTTTTATTTTTTTTAGCGACGTAAGAGATAAATAATCTTGGGTATAGCTCGCATATAAATTAGATTTCTTATAGAATTATCTTCTTACAGAATTCGCTTTGAAAAATTTACGAAAATTCTAATAGAAAATTTCTCTACTTTTAGGATGCCTTACATGAACGCCGTAGTTCTCGAGTCTCTAAGAATGTTCATGGGACGAACAATGAATATACCACATCGGGCGCTCAAAGATACGAAAATTAAAGGACACTATATACCGAAGGTATATATAGCTATAATTCGTAATAATAAAATTCTGAATATCCGTTTATACATTCGATAACAATTCATAAGTATCAGTTACATGATTATGCCTTTAATCCTACAGGATAGCATGCTGGTAGTAAATTTCAACAGAATATTAATGGGCGAATCCTGGGGCGATCCCGAGAATTTCCGACCCGATCGATTTATCGACGAGTCTGGAAAAATCGTCATGCCTGAGGATTATCTACCCTTCAGTTTTGGTAATTCACTATAACGAAAAAAGAAAAAAATCATTAACATCATTTTTTTTTGTAAGATTCAAAGAAACTTATTTTTTTTATTTCACACCATTCATTTAGTCGTGCATTGTACAATTCAATAAATTCATCATCAATCAATATCTTTTATCCCACGCAGGCAAGCATCGCTGTATGGGCGAAGTGCTAGCCAAGAGCAACATCTTCATGATTACCGCCGCGTTGCTGCAAAACTTCACGTTTTCACCAGTGCCAGGCGAGGAGCCGCCACGTAACGAGTACACCGACGGAGTCACCGCCAGTCCCAAGCCCTATCGCGTCCTTATGACCAGGCGAACGTAGATAACGCGTGCGTGTGTATCTGTGTGTATATGTTTTATGTATAGATTTGTTGTAGGTCGTAAGAGTTGTTTTGTTTCTTTTCTGTTTTTTTTTGTCTTCTTTTTTAAGGAATTCCAAATAGAATGAAAATATGAGTGTGTGCATGCGTGCGTTTGTATATATAAATAAGAACCTGGTAAAAATTGTACCTTCTGTATTGTTAATGAGTTAATTATGTAATATAGATTGAAAAGATTGCAAACTGCGTTTGTGTAAATTTGTAACAGTTTATTGGTACAAACGTTCTTGTGTTACATTGCTGGTGTATTCCCTCAAGTGTTCATAGATTTCTTTTTTATTTTTATAGGTGTAAGCAATAGTAAACTGTAACTCTCTCTTTAAAAAGAAAAAAAATATATATTTTTTTACGTCAACAGAAATGAATAAATCAGGTGAAATATCTATTACACCATTGACATCAGATAACCGTTATATGAAGTCTAGGACTTGATTAGATTGACTTCAAATAAAATCATTACGGATTTTTTTTCTAATTCTTTAGAGCAGTAATTAAATATCATATTACTTTGTGAAATTCATTACACATAATATAGAATTAAATACAAATTGATGTTAAAAAAAAAAAAAAAAAATTTATCACATCTTTCAAAATAGGCATTAAATTAGGGTTTTTTATCATAAAATAGTATAGCCGGGCCTTAATTGAAAGATAGAAACTTAAAGCGACTCCAGCGATATTTACAATTATAAAGGTAATTAAAACGAAAAATAATTTAAAAAAAAAAATTTCTACCAGGTCTTATCATTCATAAAGTATGAATTTCTTTTGTAACCAACTACAAACGAATCGTATCTCATTTTACAAGTACAGGCGAAGATCATCAGAATTGTAAAAAACTAACACAGTTCATTTCATGCTAAATATTTTCGAGATCCTCTCTTTTTTCTCTTCCCTTCTTCAAGGCTTTTGTGACTCGACAAAAACAAAGATCCAGTCACCTCTCAATTCTCAGAATCTTGCTTGTCCTTGCCTCTATCACTGTACTCGGAACCTGCTCGACTTTTTTCGTCAGAGCGTTTGTCTTCCTTTTCCGAGCGCTTCTCCTTGTCGCGTGATTTCTTTTCGCTACGCTCACTGCTACGCGCATCATCGCTTTTATCCCGGTCTTCCTTGCTACTGCTCTTCTTGCCATTCGACTCAGATTTATCCTTGCTGCGTTCCTTATCTCTGTCCTTATCCTTGTCCTTATCTTTATCCTTGTCTTTATCCTTGTCACGAGACTTTTCCGAGTATTTGGATTTGGATGCCCTGGACTTTGATTTGGAGCGCGAGCGACGTGTGCGTGATTTCGAACGTTTGCTACGAGAACGAGAGCGACTTCGTTTCCTATAAATCAAAGAAAACAGACATTATCACTATTCATAAATTTCCTTTTTTTTGGTTCATTATATATCCCTATTTCTATTATTTAACGCACCTGGCAGGTGATGTCTTTTTCTTCCGATCTCTAGATCTGGTACGCGAACGCCGCGATCTTGATCGTCGTTCTCTGGACCGTGATCGATGTCTTGTTCTGGAAGAGCTTCGTCGACGTGATCTTGATTTCCTACGACGATCCCTGGAGCGCGATCGCTTCCTTGATCTTGAGCGTGAGCGACGACGGTGACGTGATCGTGAGCGCCTATGGCGAGAGCGCGAACGCTTTCTGGACCGTGAACGACGCGAACGTCCTCGCGATCTCGATCTATGAAAAGAAAAAAAAAACAGAAATTATTATATACATATTGTGATTATCATGCAATTTTTTGGTAGTATCTTAAAGAATTTATTGTACAAACCTGGATTTCCGACTACGAGAACCGCTGCGACTGCGCTTATCTTTGGAAAGCATGCCAATCATGGGATCTATTGCTGCAGAAATAAGATTATGCGCTTCTTTGACTCGAGACATTGCCTCTTCAATTTCTTTTTGTGCTGCTTCATTACTCTTGGCTTCTGGTTTGATTATAGCTTGGACAGAGTGATTCATTTTGACTGGTCTATCATTCAGCATTTGACCATTAAGTTGTAGAGCAGGCACAATAGATGCTTGCTCTGAAAATTCAACCAGTGCATAGTGACTGGTGTCAGAATCCCTTGTGCAGAGACGAGTGTATTTCACTTCAATATTGTGATTTGCAAAGAACTCAATGATCTGCTGATCGGAAGTGGAAGAATCCAAATTGCCAATTACTAAAGTTCTACGTATCTCTTCAATTTTTCTACTATCTAAATGACCAGGTAAATGTGGATATGTAGGCAATCCATTAGCTTCCAGTTTAGGATCCATTGTTGTGATAACATGATTTGGTGGTATGCCTTCGATAGAATTGACCACATTGGGTGGTAATTTAGGCTCAGATGGGTACAAACCTGAAAATTAATAACAACTTATTATTAGCCAAGATTTTGCAATATATGGCTCACAGCTTGTAAACAGAACATACCTGGAACAACCGTACCATTGTTCGTGAGTTCTAAAGCGCGCTGCTCGTCGGGTATGTCGCCGTTCTGATACGGGATGACGATGAGCGCCCGGTCGATGAAGACGGTGTTGGTCATGTGCTGGGCCACCTGGACATGGGTCTGATCATGAAACTTGATGTAGCAGATACGTGATTGTACCGGCACCGCCACATCTCGAATCGTCGGATAAAGCCTGATGTCCTCGATTTTTCCCAGGTAACCAAACAGCGTTTGCATCTGATCCTTGGTCGCCTGGGGTGCGATGTTCGTCACTTGGACGACCTTCGTCGAGCCCACCGCCATTGCGGCGACGGCGCGGCTCTTTCCTCTCTCTCCCTCTCTCTAGATCTTCGCGCGCGTCTCTCCCGCCTACTTTTAGAGGTTAGTTTTGAAACGCCCGCAAGTATGTACAGCGAAAAACGGTAAATTATACTCACGCTTAAAGCTTTTTTTTTCGTGCGCCTCGTGTCCTCAATTATTGACGAGCGAACCGTTATCACGGTAGATTTTCACATGTTTGCGGTGGGGAACTGGCGTGTCGAGAAAAAACGAACGCGCGGCGCGCACCGGTGTATAGGCCGGTAGCTCCGTACTGGCGCGACGTACTTATCGGCGGTATATATACGGATAACGACGTCGGTCGCGACGACGCGTTGTCCCGCCGCGAATTGATTGCAAAGCGGCTGGCGGAACATGGACTATGAAACACAAATGAAACTTCTGGAACGGAATTTCATAGTTCCAACTTACTGCCTCTTCGATAGTTCATAAAGAAGCCGTCTGAAATTTCCAGATGGTGCTTTTTTATATTCTAGATTTCATTGTGCCTATATAGGCGTGATAATCGGGATTTGCGGAAAAAGCTAATGTACAAAGTAGCGGAAGAAGAACAAATTTTTATTCTTAACCGAAATCGATGCAATTATTTAAAATTATTACTATTATTATTATTATTATTTATTTTTAATTTGTTTAAATAACTTTCTAACATCTTTTTAATATAGCAGAAAAGTTATTTAAAAGTTCTCATTTCCGATGGCACCCAGATGGCGGGGGTATGGAGAGAGTGCGTCTGATACTGTCCCTCTCCAGTCCCGCTCAAGTAATATAATGCTTCGTGTGCAGACGCCAGACGAAGTCGGGAGTAGGTATAGTTAGTCGTTGATCAGCTATGGATGTGGATGTACGCTACTATTGCGAGGCGACGAAACAGCGGTAGGAAAACCAGCTGAAGAGTAGAAAATTGTTGCACTGTATATGTGATTGTGCTCAGTGCTGTGTCGCTGTGTGTACTTTGCGCGCGGGCGCGAGTTTGTAGTGGAGTGGCATACTTAAATTGTGGGCGTGTGTATGTGTGTGTTACAGCGTGTGATCCACCTGCTGTACGTTAAAAGTGGAACAAAGTGGCCTCAGCGATGCGACCACCGTTGCCGCCGCTGTCAATGAAGACGGCGAAGCCTTCCGTTATCAGCGAATGAGCGCGGTTGGCTACCTAACCTTAATGACAAAACATACAGTGCCAGGTCAGTGGAAGAAGTAAGTAGAAGAAGAAGAAGAAGAAGAAGCAGCAGTTTATCTGTCAGCAATTTAAAAAAAAAGTCAGTGACTAGAGATGGCGGACTCAGACGAAGATAACGACCGGGAGCTCGAGGCGGAGATGAACCTTGCCGGCTTTATGTTCGGCAACATAGACGAAAATGGTCAACTCGAAGATGACATTCTGGATTCCAATGCTAAGCAACATTTAGCATCTCTATGTCAACTTGGTCTTGGTGGTATCCTTCACGAGATGATGTCGCAAGACCTGGAGGATAGGAAGAATGAGAATGCTGAGATGAAGAAAGAGGAGAATGGAGACGGGCCAACTCTAGAGAATGGAGAAACTACTCCTGAAGAACAGGATGGAGATTATCAACAGAAAGATCCAGAGGCTCTGGATTTCTCTGATATTAATGAATTGGCTGAGGATTGTGTTGAAGAAATTGTTGGTACGTAGATAAATTTGTAGAGAAATGAATATTATAATATGTCAGATAGTTGATTGTAACGTTTGTCATTGCAATTTCAGAAGCGAAACCTGAAATAAAAAATGAGAAGGAGACCGATTATGATGCTGATGATGAGGATGTGGAACATAAAATTGATAAAGAATTGATGCCACCACCCCCTGTTCCAGAAGAAAAGGAAACACTTACACCCGAAGAAGCAGAGGCAGCTGCAAAAAGGAAGCTCGAAACTCCACTTGCATCTATGTTACCTTCTAAATATGCGAATGTTGATGTGTGTGAATTGTTTCCGGATTTTCGGCCAAACAAAGTTCTTAGGTTTTCAAAATTGTTTGGTCCTGGTAAACCGAGTAGTTTACCACAAATTTGGAGAGGTGTTAGAAGAAGAAGAAAAAGAAAACGGCATCAAGACCTGAAAGATTCAAATTCTGATTCAGATCAAGAAAATAAAAAATCAAAATTCAAGGTTCAATATTGTTTTTATTCAGTATTTTTTTTTTTTTTTTGTTACCTAAGTAAAGTTTATTTATAAATTATTTTGAATCATAGGGTTGGTTAATGAACTATGGATCAGATCCTACTCCGGAACAGCTAGCCGAAGATGATGAAGAGAAATTGTTAATGCCAGTTAAAGATAAAGAACAAGTAGGAAAACAAGACAGTGGAGAAAATGATATGGGGCCAAAAGTGGCAGATTGGCGTTTTGGGCCAGCACAAATTTGGTATGATATCCTTGAGGTACCTGAGACTGGTGATGGTTTCAATTATGGTTTCAAGCTTGCTGAAAAAACTGAAGAAGAAAAATCAAAGCTAGACGAAAGTGCTGAAGATGCTTTCTTAATGGTTTCTCAATTACATTGGGAGGATGATGTTATATGGAATGGTGATGATATAAAGCACAAGGTAAGTGAAACATTTTATCCCATGCATATTGCTGAGATACACCAACAAGCCCATTTATATTTGCTCTTGTTGTTTCGCATCCCATATTTTCTCATATTTAGAATGCATTTTAATTATTCATGTATTTAGGCAAGGCACAAATTAAACACTAAAAATAATGCTGCTGGATGGGTACCATCAAGTGATAATAGAACTGCTCAAGCCTTCAGTCAACCTGGTAAGGGAGTTCCTGTTCCTGTTGCTCCAAATGTCAGGCTAGCTACATCACAAATATCAACACCTATGCATATGCAAAGTCAGAAGAATAAAATGTAATATAATAATTATTTTCAACTCAATTTTAAAAAAGAATCTTTAATAACACTTTTTTCTTAATAACTTACGATTTTTAATATTTTTTCAGGTCTGGAAAAGGACAGCAACATCATTCGGAGTACCACGACGATACGTGGTATTCAATTTTTCCAGTCGAAAACGAAGAACTGGTATATGGTTTATGGGAGGAGGAAATAATCTGGGATGCAGAACACATGAAAAAAATACCTAAGCCTAAGATTCTCACGCTCGATCCGAACGACGAGAACATTATTCTTGGTATTCCAGATGACATAGACCCAGCATTGGTACACAAAGAGAATGGGCCTCAGCCCAAAGTCAAAATACCCCATCCTCACGTTAAAAAGAGCAAGTTGTTGCTTGGCAAAGCTGGTGTTATCAACGTACTCGAAGAAGATACGCCGCCTCCGCCACCAAAGTCACCTGATAGAGATCCGTTCAATATTTCCAACGATACGTATTACCTCCCAAGGTCTTCTGAGACAACTTTGAGAATGAAAGTTGGTGGTGGAAACCTTATTCAGCATAGTACACCAGTGGTCGAGCTGCGTGCTCCGTTCGTACAAACACACATGGGACTAATGCGATTGAGAAACTTCCATAGACCACCTCTGAAGCGGTATAGTCATGGAACGTTAGCACATCCCGGTCCTCATGGAGTGTTACCGTTGATAAAGCACATCAAGAAGAAGTCAAAGGTAAAAAGTTTAGCTACTTATTTACATTAAAAATTCAAATTTTAATACAAAAAGTTTAATTGACTCTTGAAATATTTTAGTTGCGAGAACAAGAAAGAATAGCCTCGGGTGGTGGCGACGTTTTCTTCATGCGTACGGCAGAGGATCTAACGGGTCGGGACGGCGAATTAGTTCTTATTGAGTTCTCAGAAGAACATCCGCCTTTAATGAATCAAGTTGGTATGTGCTCGAAGATAAAGAACTACTACAAACGAAAAGCGGGCAAAGATACAGGTCCATCCCATTATAAATATGGTGAAACTGCATATGCGCATACAAGTCCGTTCCTCGGTATACTGACACCTGGCCAGACCATCCAAGCAGTCGAGAACAATATGTATAGAGCGCCAATTTATGAGCACCAAGTGCCAGATACTGACTTTTTGGTCATTAGATCAAGGTATGCACAATATTCGTCAATTCGTTTATTTTCTTGATATTTACGTCTGACTTAATTTAAGATAAAATTTTCAATTTATTATTACAGGCATCAGTACTATATCCGAGAGGTGGACGCTCTTTTTGCAGCTGGACAAGAGTGCCCGCTTTACGAAGTGCCTGGCCCAAATTCGAAAAGAGCCAACAACTTTGTCAGAGATTTCCTTCAAGTGTTCATATACAGACTATTCTGGAAATCATCTGATACCCCGCGTAGGATAAGAATGGATGACATCAAAAAAGCTTTCCCTTCGCACAGCGAAAGTAGCATTAGAAAACGTCTGAAGCTTTGCGCAGACTTCAAAAGAACGGGTAAGAATCTATCAATGAATAAATTTAATATATTTAAAATTAAATTTAATTTAGATGGTAACTAAATTTCTTACGCGTTGATTTTAGGTATGGATTCAAATTGGTGGGTGATAAAACCTGACTTCCGTTTACCTACGGAAGAAGAAATTCGCGCAATGGTCTCGCCCGAACAGTGCTGCGCTTATTTCAGTATGATCGCAGCAGAACAAAGGCTAAAGGATGCCGGTTACGGTGAGAAATTCTTATTTACACCGCAAGACGACGACGACGAAGAGATGCAGCTGAAGATGGACGATGAAGTCAAAGTCGCGCCCTGGAACACGACCAGAGCCTATATTCAGGCGATGAAGGGCAAGTGTCTCTTACAATTGGCTGGACCTGCTGATCCTACGGGCTGCGGAGAAGGCTTCTCATACGTGAGGGTGCCGAATAAGCCGACTATCAGCAAAGTAAGAATATTTTCATTTTGTTTTGGATTTAGATTTAAAGTATAATTAGGTATGCAAATAAAATATTTATGAAATAATAATTACGCAGGAGGAGCAAGAAGCGCAACCAAAGCGAACGGTCACTGGCACAGATGCCGATCTGCGTCGTCTCTCGTTGAACAACGCGAAAGCTTTACTCCGGAAGTTCGGTGTACCCGAAGAAGACATCAAAAAGCTATCGCGTTGGGAGGTCATCGACGTTGTGCGTACCCTTTCGACGGAAAAAGCAAAAGCAGGCGAAGAGGGTATGACGAAATTCTCCCGTGGTAACCGATTCTCAATAGCCGAGCATCAGGAGAGATACAAAGAAGAGTGTCAGCGCATCTTCGACTTGCAGAACCGAGTACTCTCGTCCAACGAAGTTCTGAGTACGGACGAGGGTGAGAGCTCTGATGAAGATAGCTCGGATATCGAAGAAATGGGAAAGAATATTGAGAATATGTTGAGTAATAAGAAGACCAGCACGCAGCTAAGCCTCGAGAGGGAAGAGCAGCAACGACATGAACTTAGAAAAATGTTGATGAATGATACGCCGAGTAAGTACATTATTGCTTAAAATTGTGAAATTTATTTTTTTTTTAAATAACTGTTACAGTAGAATATTGTAAATGTTGTTAGACTAGGCTTATTGTTTTTTCTTGTCTAAAATATTGTATAATCTATTATAAATTTTTGAAAAAATAGGCAATCAAGACGACAAAAAGATGAAGGATAAAAAGAAAGATGACGAGGACGATAACTCGGCGTCGAACTTTAACTCCCAACCTGGTCGTCTGCTCAAGATTCATCGTACCTTCCGCAACCCTGAAGGCAAAGAATTCACGCGCGTGGAAACAGTGCGAAAGCCAGCCGTGATTGACACCTATCTCAAGATCAGGAACTCCAAGGATGATACGTTCATCAAGCAGTTCGCCACCCTGGACGAGGCACAGAAGGAGGAGATGAAGCGGGAGAAGCGTCGTATCCAGGAACAGTTGAGGCGTATCAAGCGGAACCAGGAGCGAGAACGCATGCTGACCGGTGGTCATCACAGCGGTATGAGCAGTCTCGGATTCAACAGCCAAAACATCGACGGACCCAATCACAACCATCATCGTAGCAGCATGAGCCATCACCTGAGCAACCTGAACAACAGCAAGGATTCATCGAGTAGTCATCACTTCCAGTCACAGAGTCTGGGCGATAGGAGTGGCGCATCGACACCCGTCAATCTCACTCCTAACTCCAGTCTCCCCACGATAAGTAATTTCCCATCCACTAGTTTACAGCCGCAGTTGCCGCTACAACAACAGCAGCAGCAGCTCGGCACCTCATTTAATACTCCCAGTCATAAACCTCATCATTCTCACAAATCCGGTGATCTATCTTCCTCGCCCTCTAAACGTAAGAAATCCAAATTGAAACCAGATCTCAAGCTGAAATGCGGAGCCTGCGGCAACGTCGGACACATGAGGACCAACAAAGCCTGCCCACTCTACCAGAACAGCATGGCCAATGCGGCGCCTATGAACGTCGCTATGACCGAGGAGCAGGAGGAGGAGATCGAGAAGCAGCTCTACACAGAGGACCAGGATCTTGTTAACGTCGACGGCACCAAAGTCAAATTATCTTCGAAACTTATCAAAGTACGTTTTTATATTTATTTTTATATTGAAAATATGAAGTTTTTCTGTGGTCTAAGGTTGATGTGTAATGTATTAAACAGTTTTTACATTCTGCAATGTTAAAAAAGTTCCCGATCTCTTTAGACTAAATAATAAAAAAACACGGTGTTTATCAAATTTTGTCAAAAAGAAGAAAGGAACAGTGTTTAAAAAAAGGATAAAAAATAAGATGATATTTACTAATGTATTGTTAAACAAACAAGGTATTATTTTTCGAATTTTGTAGAAAGATTTGGGATTTTAAACTTTTGTAACTAAATTACACGTGAATTAGTTACTATCGAGGAAACATCTATAGAGAGAGAAAAACATAATCGTTAGGTAACTAGGCGTTGCCGATTTCTTATTTACGATTATAACTGTTTGTTTACATGAGACGCCGGTTTAAGGATAGGTTAATTCGTTATGGACAATCTTGGTTAAAAAATTCGATTTTCTACTTTTACATTATTTTCTGACATTCAAAAACTCGTTTGACGTGGGAAAACTTAATAATTTTCAGCACGCTGAGGAGATGAAGCGACGAACACTGCTTCTGAAAGTACCAAAGGATGCGGTGTCAGCTAGGAAACGTAAGCGAGGTGGCGACGATCAATGCGACTACCTTAAGCGTTACCAGAGGCCAGCTGGTGTAAACCGTCGGCGCACCGATCCTGTGGTTGTCTTATCCACGATACTCGAAACCATCCTTATGGATATGAGGGATCTGCCCGATGTGCAGCCGTTCCTCTTCCCCGTTAATGCCAAAGTACTTACTCGAAGTTAACATACATATTGTTTTCAAACATTTTGGATTTTCATTAATTAATATTTTCGCGTATTTTACTAGATCGTACCCGACTATCCAAGAATTATCAGTCGACCGATGGATCTGCAAACGATTCGGGAAAACCTACGTCAGAAGAAGTACCAGAGCCGTGAGGAATTCCTTGCTGACGTAAATCAGATTAAGGAGAACAGTTCGCTGTATAACGGATTGAAGAATCAACTCACCGAGGCGGCACAGCGTATGCTCGATTTCTGCGTTAGTCAACTAGCTGAAAAGGAGGACGTGCTGATGAGGCTGGAGAAGGCGATCAATCCTCTCCTTGATGACGACGATCAGGTCGCCCTCTCGTATATCCTTAACACTGTCGTAAACGAAAGATTAAAGACCATGCAGGAGGCGACGCAGTTCCTCAAACCCGTCAATAAGAAACTCATCAAGGATTATTATAATATTGTAAAGAGGCCCATGGATCTTGAAACTGTGTCCAAGAAGGTTGCTGGTAAGTACTGGTCTTTATTTGTAGGGTATATTTTGATGGAAGTTGAAATTTATATTGTTTTCTTTGCTTTTACAGCTCACAAGTATCACAGTCGAGCAGAATTCATCAGAGATATCCAATTAATTATGGAAAATTGTGTACTTTATAACGGTGAGAAGTCGCCTTTAACTCCCAAAGCTGAAGTACTTCTTAAAGTCTCTAAGGATACTCTAAACGAGGTAAGAACTCTAACTAATATTATGTATTTTCATTAAGAATACTATAAAGTTTGTGTCAACATTCTGTGGTTATTATCATTCACAGTACGATGAACATCTCTCACAATTGGAGCGAAACATTGCATTGGTGCAACAGCGTGCTATGGAACAAGCTGACATGGATACGTCTTGGATCGGCGAAGGTGGCGAAGAAGAAAATTATACAATCACCGAGCCAGAATTCAGAGGTAGCCAGCCAAGTTCTCCTGAACATCTGTTCGGAAAATCTAGCATGGATGAGTACGATTTCGTGGACGTGGAGGGAGATGTGGAAGTTGAAATGGATAGACCTACCGCTTTGAAGAAGAAGGATGTTCTCGAAGAAGGTAAGGATTTATTACTTTATGACATTTATTTTGAAAAATTAATTTAACATTAACATTTTTTTTATCTTATTGCAGATCTACAATTCTCAAGCGAAGATGAATTTGACGAAGTGCCATTCAATGTTGATGATGAATTTGAGGCAACCGAATTGAAACCTCTTGTACCGGTCGAAGTGAGACCTGAAGAGTTGCCAGCAGATGACGACAGTCAGCAGGTAGCGGAAGCTATGATACAACTCGGTAACGCTGGGTCTTATCTGACGGAAGAGCAACCACTACAGCACCACGGTAAGAAACGTCAATACATAAGAACCAAATTGTTTAAAAAATCTTTCATATTTATTAGTTGTTTCATTAATTTTAAATATTTTTTACATTTATAGAGGAAAGCGTTGACTCAAATTACGATCCGTCGGATGCATTCTTTACGGGGCTACCGGCTCGTAAAGACGAAGGCGAGTGTAAGATTCAAGATGATTTGGCTGTATCCGAAAGTGACGAAGAGGAGCAGAAGCCCGAAGTTAAAACTGAAACTGAATTACAACCACCTCCACAGACGACAGACGATGAGTGGGGTAAAGTGTGGTTCTAAACTAAAGTGATGTTCTTGGAGGAACTTGGCATTAAATCAAGATGTAATATAGATAAATATGTGTACCAGATATTCTTTGCATATATTTATAGTTACGTAAAGTGTATATTTCTCACGGATTAAGTAGTTTCTAAGACTAAAATTGTTTCACGACGTTTGTAAATAAAGTTTTATATATCACGATCATCGAAATGTACCAAAATCAAGGAAAACTTATGTATATTTTTTCGAAATTTACATAAAAATATTTTCACATAGATCAAAATATGTTTTTTTTTCAATAAAAACATGACAATATTTCAAGAAATGCAAAACTTTCAAGATACATGATGGAAGCATACTTTCTATTGTATTTCTTCCTTATAATCTTTATCTTTGTCATTTTGATAATTAACTGTAAGCTTACGAGTTTTCTTCTCAGTTGAAATTTTATGAAGTCTAAAACGCTTCCATAGTCCATAACGCACTTCCCAATCGACCAAAAATAGTTCTGGTTTATCCCAAAGCACATGATGCACTGCAAAATTATAGTGTGATTGTAATGGTGGATTTAGATGTGGTGCCCACTGCGCTCGGTCCATTACAATTTTATTCACATAATCATGAAAATCTTGGGCTTTATGGATCCAACACACGAAAGATAATACAGAGATGATGATGGCATGTACATGGTAGCACGCCTCTCTACCTGCATAGACATTTATAACTTAATTTGAATAAATCATAAGAGACAACAGCATCAAAGAAGCAATATAATACTTATAGAATATCAATACAATAATATGTGATTTTACCAAGCTTCTCTTGTTGTTTCCTAATAATATCTTGAAGGTTCATCATAAGGCAACATAATGCAGCTGCAGTAAAGCCACATGGTATTTCAATAGCTAATAAACATATTGTGCAGTAAGTAGTCTCTAAATTCAATCGAGAGTATCTGTGATTGACGATACTTTTAATTAAACTATCATGAATTATTTCCCTATGTCTCTTGAAAAACTTTCTATCTTCAGTATGATATTCACTAACTTTAAAATTTAATTGCATATCTTCAAAAAATATTTTTGGGTTATTAAATATCATTTTATTTGAACCTCTATCAATTAAATATTGTAAGGTTCGATTCCCAAGTAAAGATACAAAACGTACAGTTGATCCGATCATTTGCATTAAAAGTGAAAGAATGTCAGATGTTAAGGTATTAGTGAGAGAATTTGCTTTATGCGTGTAAGCAACATATTCCAATGTACTACCATAGTTTAGAATAACATTGTCATCAACCTTTTCATCGATGGACCAAGAACTCATGTGTTCAATTATCACAAGAATATGGTTATTAGATATATTTTGTACGATATTTCTTACACATAATTCAAAACTACCTCTTAACTGAACAAATAAAGCATCTTCAGAATATTCAGAAAAATCAATTAAACTTTTATAATAAAGTTTAAGTAGCCGATTAAGAAATGTTACTGTTTCCTCACTATTAGGCCACAGATATTTTCCAAGCAATTCATATAAGACTTTTACTGTAAACTTTATATCAGATGCGTAAGACTCATCAAGAAATTCAATTTGATCACACATTTCGTTAAAAACCAAAGATGCATTGTATCCAAACTCAAATAATCCTCTAATTATGGTAACACATACCTTTCTTACAAGCCAAAGTCTTTCTTGATGAATTTTGCTAACAACAATTTTTATAACATGTTCTGGATTTTCTGTAGCATAGATCTTAATTAATTTTAAATAATTATTTTTTGCAGTGTGATATCTAGATAAACGCTTCTTTTCTGATATTGTAAATTTAAGTTGAGGTGTATTTGAGTACTTTAATAATGTTTTTATAGAGCAGGCTAACAAAATCTGAGGATCTTGAGATCGTAATTGAGCAGTTGAACTTTTATACAGTACTTTTGTTATTAATTTCAGTTCTACATCCTTTTTCGGTTTATTTGATAGGGTTTTAAAAAAATTACTTGAACAATAATCACCAAGTTGATCTATCTTGTCAGAAAGTTGTCGATCACTGAAATGTAATAAATAGTGACGAGAACAAAGAGACATCATATTAGGCACTAAAGATATGAAAATTTTTAATTAATTTATCAGGTATTTATTTTCGATTAAATAACATTTTAAATTTTAAATAGTTAGGATATAGTAAGTCTTGCATCGTTTTTGCACTTTAAAATTTCGCGCTTTATTCTAAAACAACACGTTTGGGAGCCGTAGCGACAGAGATTTGTCAGCTGATAACTATCTATAATATAGTATAACAGCCAATCCACGCTATTCACAACGCGTGTTTGTTGCTACATGAAAAAGTGCCTTTAATTTTGGAACGGTATATATATGTATATATATAATATACTTATGATTATGAATCCAAATTCGAAGACCCAGAATATATACAAGCTTACACATCAACACTCGGTAAAGTGGTAATATAACCTTACCGAATCATTCTTGACCTTTAAATAATTTTTAAATGAATTAATTGTATAATATGATAGTTACACTAATACTAAATTAAACTGAAATGAGAGACGAGTAATATCACGGTAAATAACTTCAGCAAGTGATTTTAATTTTTTA
The DNA here is from genome assembly GCA_036873485.1 of Torymus texanus. NCBI lineage: Eukaryota > Metazoa > Arthropoda > Insecta > Hymenoptera > Torymidae > Torymus > Torymus texanus. The sequence continues at coordinate 7,458,103 of JAYJLV010000001.1, read as the reverse complement.
TAGTATTTTATTTTATTATTTAATCATTCATTTTGATGAATGATTTACTTAGTAAATCATATGATAACAGTAAAATGAAATATGAAAATGTAACTGCTTTAAAAGAAAATTTTTATAAACTATTTTAAATTTTTCTACAGAAAGATGGATCCAGAATTTCTTTCACGACTAATTCCTCAAAATAAGGATGTACGACCTGCTTGTAAGAAATGTGGATATGCTGGTCATTTGACCTATCAGTGTAGAAACTTTATTAAAGTTGATCCCAATAAAGAAATTGTTTTAGATGTCAGTAGCACAAGTTCAGATAGTGATGAAAACTATATAACTCCATTAACTGAATTAAGAGAAAAAGAATTGAAGAAAAAATTAAAAGAAGCTAAGAAGAAGAAAAAAGAGAAAAAGAAGAAAAGAAAAAAGAAAAAACATCACAAAAAAGAAGAGTCTAGTGATTCAGATTCTAGTGATTCTGAGTTAGATGATTCATCATCTTCTTCAGATTCTGAGGAAGATAGTAAGAAGAAACACAAAAAGAAAAGGAAAAAATCACAACATAAAAAACACAAAAAGCAGAAGAAGCGCAGTTCATCTGACAGTGATAGTGACAGTGAAAATGACAATAGCAATCATCGTTCTCGTAAAAAAAGAAAATAATCTATATTTGTTTAACATTTTCAGTGTGGTTAATGTGTAAGAAGATTTTGATGATTTTTAATAATATACCAAATTATCATGATGGTTTACCTTTCTAAGATTTCAAAAAATATCTTAATTCATTGTAAACATGTTTTCATTATTTAATATTTTTACAATACCATCAAAATAACAATGTTTAAAAATTTATGACTCATACAAGTGGGACCACACTGTATTTAATTTCAAATATATGACAAAACTTAATGTAATTATATTTTAATAACAATACATTTTATAAATATATAAATACTTTGTTTTATATTTCATTGTTTCTATTATTATTATTTTTTATAAAATAATCTATTTTATTCAAATAATGAACAATTTTCAATATTACCTAACGCGAATTTTTCGACATTTGTGAACAAACTTTTTCTAAACAGTTTAGTGCAGCTCTGTGAATAACTGAATCCAACTTGTATATTTTATGTTTTCCTTGGATTGGGTACTTCATAGGTAATTCAAAATAGTTTTCACAGATAAATATATAAGGACTATCAACTCTGTTATCTGGATAAAGTTTATCATAGTCCTCTTGAGATAAAACATCTGTTACTGTAACACAGCCTATTAAGCATCCTGTAGGGTACACCTTTGGAAATTGAATATGCTCATTGCTTGGATCTCTATGCATTGTTTCAATTGTTAATATTTCATCCTGACTAGGTTCTTTTACTGTTGAAGCTATCCAGAGTCTACCTCTATGTGATGTATACCAAGTACGTCCTTCAGTAGTTTTAATTCCTCTTACTAATAATGAAGCATAAGGTTGGTGCATACTTAGGCAAACTCCTGGATCTGAAATTTCTAGATATCCCTTATCTTGAATACGATTGCTAATGTTATTATTTATTATATTTTTTTCAGCTATGTTTGAAGATGAAGAACCTTCATTAATATATATAGGTCTTTTAATAGATTCAATACGTTCATCAGAAGAATTAAATGTACCAAAACTTCTGTTATCTTGAACAGTATTCATTTTATAAAACATTTCTAAAGGATCTTGTTTTTCTTCTTGAACTCTTCCAGTAAAATCAACTGTCAATTTTTGTAATAAACGAGATTTGTGTTTTTCACCCTGGATATTTGCTTCTAATTTCTGCCATTCTTCACGTTGACTTTTAGTTAACCACGTATTACTAGCCTGATAATAATCACACTCGTCATCAATAACACTTGTACGACTTGCACAGTTTTTGTCAAATTCAAGTAATCTATCTCTTAATTTTAATGTTTCGCTTGAATCTACAATTGAACTCTTTTTACTTCCAGAAAACTGTTTTTGTTTATGATCTGAATCTTTCGTTAACTTAAGAGGAGGCAGAGGTTCATTGTTATAAGTAACCATATATCCACAAAAGAAACATGGTCCTGGTCCTTCACTTAAACATACAATTCGGCCGCAATTCACACAATTATTAACAAGTGGATGTTTTGTAGCCTCGCAATCGCAGACGCGTCTTACAATTTCGTCTGATAGAGTTGATTTGTTTTTGGAACTTCTCTTTCCACGTTTTCGTTTTTCCATTTTAAATACCTATTATATTATATATATATGTCAGATATTTTATAATATGCATAATATAAATATAGGTTATTAGAAACATACCTTTTTGAAGTTACTAAATAATTTTTACACTTGAAGTCAAATTTTCTAAGTAAGAATTACTTAACTCAGTACTACTTCATGTATTCAATACAGGTATTTTTGTAAAACTAAAATTTTTGTAGGTTTTTTTTCATGTCAAAATATACCAACTTCATCTATTCCACTTCAAGTGATTTTCGAACCTCGATTTATTTTACTAGGAATCTAGGATGCGGCCTACTATAGTTCTCTACTTTACCCACGGGTTATTACAGATCCACCATCCACATTATATATATTGATTATTTTACAAGCTTTCGTGATAAGCTTCAGAGGGAGTCAGAGAGATACTCACACTTTGGAAGATCGCAAAGGCAGGTCGTAACATAACCTTTTCTCAGCTTGAAAGTAAGCCGAAAAATAATAAAAAATCAGAATGTCAGGTTGGAGGCAAGCAGGTTTGAAGTAAGTTTCAAAATTATATGTTTTTCAATTAAACGTATCAATTAACACTGTATAAAATTTCAATGAAAAACTAAAAAATTTTATGTTAAATTTCTAATTCACCTACTGGTTATGTAACTGAAAAAGTTTTTTAATTTTCTATTAAAATTATATTTTAATCAACTCGTAGTAAACTAATAGTTTATACATAATCTTTTAGCTACATCAACTACTCTCAAATTGCTGCTAAGCTTGTACGACAAGCTCTGAAGTCAGACTTGAGGGTTGAGGCTGCAAAGCGTGATGAGGCTAATGTCAAATTCACTCAGTGGAAAGACGGAAGGCCTGCCAGTAAGTTTTTTTTATACAAAACTACTTGTGTTCACATATAATTGAGCTATATTATATAGATTCCAATATTTTCAATTTTTATTATTTTTAAAATTTTTTATTCTATAACTTTACAGTAAATTTATTGGTGATAATTTTTAAGAAGGTACCATTTATTACCAACAAATTGAATTTAATTTATTCTGCAAATTTTAAAAAAGCAAAGATAAATACATTTCTTTGTAATTATTTGCAATTTCATTATACTTTTTTTCCAATGTAGAATTTTGTGGAGATTTATTTATTATAAAACTTGTGCAAATACTATGTCTTACACCTAACTATTAGGCATCTTAGAACTATTTTAGACCTTTCTTAGGATATGTACTTTGTAAGTCAACTTCAATTGTAGTTATTATTGTATAATAATAATTCTCTCTTGCAGGTGAAAAATCGTAATTTGTAATAAATAAGAATGGTTAAGTAAGTTATAAAAATAGGTAGTGTGATTTGAAAAGTGTGATAGAATCTACTAATACCTTAAAAAAGTTAAAATACATATTTGAACATTGAAATTCATTTTTTATATGATTTTTTAAACTTTAAATTTAATTTATTTTTTTTCTGCATTAAGTAACAAATTACCTCATATAATAAATAGAACACATTAACATACATTTATGAATTTTTATGATTATTTAGATTGAATGCTGATCCCCTCTAATACTTTTAATTAATAATCTCTATCCAAGAGTTACTAACAATGAGTTTTTTGAGTTGGAATGTTTTGTTATAAATATTGGATTTCCCTAAGTATTGTTTTTCAATATTAAGCTTACATTAAAATATAAAAAGATTTATTAATTTGAAGAATTTTTTTATTTTTAAAATAATCTTAGACATTTTTTTCAGTCTTATATAAAAAATGTTTATATATATATCAATTAATAAACAATTGTTTCCATTTTTCTCTTGTTACAGAAAATGTCTAGATGGATCAACATCAATGAGTAGAGTTCACCAGAATATTCTGAAAAAATTAAATTAATTGCTGTTATGATTATGATTCCATTTACTTTGCTTTGAAATAAAAAGAAAAAAATATTCACCGTTTGTACACTTCTTAAGTAATTCCAAAGGAATCCTTGTATTATCTCACAATCGGACTCTGAGCTTTACAATATACTGTAAGAAAAGAAGAAAGTAAATGAATATAATGAAAATTAAAAACATGTTAATTTAAAATTACTGAAGTTTTTTTTGTCATTCCTACCAATAAATTCTGACACAAGATCATTATCACCATCTCCTCTCATTGTACCAGTTATTTCTTCATTTTCAACCATAGGTAAAAATAATTGTACAAATTCTGAGGAATAGGGTGGAGCAATTGCTTCTAATACCTGGAAATAAATTATGTTCAAGAATTATTTGATTGTTTGATTTTCCTAGAGTAACTGTAACAAATTTATTTGGAGACTTACTTCTGTGACAAAATATCTAATTAACGATATATCTGTATCTCCGCGTTGCCAACATTGCTTTATATAAGATACCACAGGCACGACATATCCTTTACTAAGTAAATTTACCATTCTGTCAATTAACATTTTTTTCATTTCCAATTGTACTAAGATTTCCAATTCATCTTGTTTACTTTCAAATAATTGTATTAGAAGCTGAAGGACCTTAGGATGCAGTAAATTGTGACATGCCACCACTTCATCAAGTAAGGCTAAATGAATTGGGCAATGTTCAGTACATAATTTAAAATAAGATGGTTCGGTTACTGTACATTCAACCCATCTTATGACTCCTACACTAACTACTGGAAATCTAATAAAAATATATAATTAATGTTAAATTCTATATTGAATTAGTCTATCAAAGGGCGTGGTAGTGCCCTGAAGGTAAGTGTAAATTACAAATGTAACATTACACCAAAGGAGAACAAAGTACCACTCCCTTTCTATTTTATATTACAATTGTTTTTTTTATATGATTTTACCTTATACATTGGTACAGAGTATTGATTTCTGCTATAAGTTCAGTTGAACCTTTATTGATGTTACAAGTATTATGAACTTTCTCAATAGCTGGAATAGTCGTTTTAAGGTCATCTTTATTAACTTTTCTTTGTACTCCCTTTTTCATAGTCGTTTCATAAACGCTTGCTGCATAAGCTAAGAGATAAATATATTTTGACTTATGTTCAGGATTTATTTTAACTCCTGGTTTAAATAAAGCATCAATTAACAGCTCTGAAAAATTAAGAAATAACTAAATATTATAATTTAAACTGAGTAAAATCTTTTCTGAAAATTAATAATATACCTAAAAATTGTGGATTTCTCAGTAATTCTATTGGAGGAGGTTCTGGCAATGAATAATTTCTAAAAAGAACTGTTATATCTGCTGGATTTAACGTATTTCTAGATAACATAGATGCAAGAGCCAGACAAGCTGCTGGACTGGCAGCAGCACCATTTAGGGCCATTGTTATTGGAGTGACATCATGTCGACTATAGAAAAAAAAGTTAATGATGAATATATAATTTTGGATAACTGCATAATTTATATTTATGTAAATCTACCTTTGTTGAGCACATTTGGTAATTTCTTGGGACAATCTTTTCATCATAAATCCACCTTTTGTTTCTTTTGCCAAAATATGAAGTAATACTTGACTATAAACATAAGTATGTTGGCCATGGCATACCATTTTCTAAAAATGAATCAATAAATAAAAGTATATACAAAACCATTGTAAAAATTCAAAATTTTATACTAACAGCACATTCTTGAATACTTGACTGCCAATTTTCAGTATTTTGGAGGAAACCAGCAATAGCTGTTTTTAATACCCTAGAAAATACTTCAATTTGTTGAGCAGCTGTTGAAATACTTGTAATTTCTCCTTGAAAACCAGCATCAGAAATAAGCTTGTAACAAAAAATAATAATCATAAAGTAAATTCAAGTCAAATAATTACAATTAAGTAAAAAAAATTATTTACTTTTATAGTAAAATTTAACATTAAACAGTCAGGATATTCTTCAGCAAGCCTATAGATTAGAGATCGCCACGTTGGGTGTTGAATCATTTCTGTCAACCATGCTGGTGTCTATAAGTAGAAAAAATATAAAGTAATTTCAAATAATTATTAATTATGTGAAATAATAATAACTATAATTTACTTAAATACCTCTCCCTCTTCAGTGAAAATTTTATCAGCCTTTTTGGGGTCAAAGGTTTTAAGGATCATATCTTTTAGATTATTTTCTACCATAGCTTGAACATCTGTTACTTTGACTCCAGCAAGAATGAGCCATTCGGCCAAAAGATTTGCCATTTGAGCACATGCTGTATAATTTTGGGACAGCAGTTCTATCACAGTTTCTGGATTACCTCCTGCTTGAAAGTACCTTTAGAACATAAATATTACATTAATTAAATGAATGCTGATAAAATATTTCATTATGGAAACTGATTTATATACAACAATTGGGCATCATACCTTTTTAACTGGGTGAATATACCAGGCTCCATAATATAATCTGGAGTTTTGAATCTGTCGAGACATTCTTTGAGGACTTGCTGAGGATTGTCTGATGGGTCATCGCTAATATCATCTCCCCTATTATTCACGTCCTCCCAATTAGAATGTTCTTCAGGAAAAGTGGATTCCATCTGTTTGGATTACAATAATTATAAAAATTATTTATATGCGCTATAATCACATCGCTAACAGAACCTCCAAAGTACATTTTTACAAACAAATAGGCTTACCTTGAATAAATTTTTAACAAACTACTTTTACCTAATTAATTGTAACTATATTAGAAAATATTACTTTCAACGTATTATTAAAAATATATAAATCTTTAAATTTTATCAAGAAACATAAATCACTGACACTCATTACGTTGTTTACGTCTTCGTTTAGGTTATATATGTCCGAAGGACAAATGGCACTACCTCCACCCCAGCCCAAAAAAACTCACAAATTGAAAAAAAAAAATATCATTTTTTAGATTTTAATTTGCTCATTCTAATAATGTTTGTTTAGTAATTGTCTCATTTTTAATTAATAATTAAAAAAATTATTTAAAAATGGATTTT
>JAYJLV010000001.1:7430544-7443679 GCA_036873485.1 Torymus texanus | reverse complement strand
GTGCAACTAGCGAGGAAAGTTGACTTTTTCTAGCGACGATGATCATTGAGCACAAGTGATAAAAATCATGATTCAAATCTCAAAAAGTCAATTGCTTCATTTGTTACACATATTATTTTTTTTTAATAAATGCAGAAATATAAGACTTTTTTGCATAAAAAGTGGATGGGAGTTATGTTCTCTTCTTCCAGCTGCAGCGGGAGGAAAAGTAATATGAAGGAGACCTCGCTAGACGCTTGAAATGCTCGATTTTCTATTCCCTTTTCTACGCAGAAAAAAGGGCTTTTTCATGCTCATGTTGAAAAAAATTTGTTCTCAATACGTGATAAAAAATCTTCTTAATGCTTGTGAAATTCGTTTCCGTCACATGAGATTTTGGCATGAGACTTTTCAGTAGGGCTAAACTTTTAATATTTCTTAGAAACTGTACAACTTGCCCGTCAACGTATATAATAAATAATAATTGCAGATAGTAAAATACATTGAATATTTGTACTTATCTGGATGATTTTTATTCTATTATATTTAACTAAATTAATACATGTAAGTACTCAAATTATCACTTCACTTGGAAGTACTTTTTGTAGGTAAATGGAAGACACAAGTTCGAATCTACATCAGGAAAAAATTATTTTAATTTCTTTATAGCACTGTGTGACCTAAGCCCGTACTTAAGTCACGCCTATCCGTGACCTAAGTAGTTCTTTTGTGCACTGTGTTTGCAAAAAAGGACTACTTAGGGCACGGATAGGCGTGACAGTAGGCTTAGGTAGGCAGTGCTATAAAATTTTATACGATACTTGTGACCTAAGGAGCACTCTTCACGGCGTAATTAGGACCCTCGCTACGCTCGGGCTCTATAACTTCACGCCGTGCAAAAAAGTGCTACTTATAGGTCACATGTATCGTAATGTACTATTAATTAATGTTTTAATCTTTATTATTTCAAGTATATTTATTGATATGCAAATTTAAAAAATTTATAAAAGATAAATAAACATAAAATTGAATAAATAATATGTGCAGTATAAGTACTTGAAAACCTATACAGTATAAATATTAATAATAAATCTTATTTGCATTAATAATTTTTTTTTTTCTAACAAAATTCGCAGCTTTATGTTTGTTTAATTTTTATATTCTTTATTTCTTGATGCAACAAAATTAAAATAAAAAAATTTTATAATCTTTTGAATTACCATATTAACACTGTAATTAATTTCTTTATTAATGTATAACATAAGAATTAGTTGATTTTACTATTTTTAAAGAAACAAAACCATTGTAGTAAGGCTCAGCTTGAAATACATATGGATGCCTAGTAAGATTCTACCTTGGATTCCCCATCTGAATCGTGAAGAAAACGGTATTCAAAAAAGAGTTCGAATCAAGTACGATTTTCCTGTCTGAATCGTACCCTAGCTACGGAAATCGCGTCAGAATAGGGTCTAAATTACTTATATTTTTCTACACGGGAACTTTAAGGTATTATCTTCATCCAGTAAAACGACTTGTTCACGCTCAGTGATATAGGAATAAAACATTCATTATTGCGAATCGCTGGAGAAGTTAAGAAATTTAAATACGAGAAGAAAAGATTCACGTATGATGGAGTCAAATGTTTTTCGGAAATCAAAAGGAACAATTAAGGATACTAAAATCGTACGCAATGGGATTATGAATGACATCTCTCAAGTGAAGCAAAGCTGTTTGCATACTAGAGGACCATTTAAGAGGATTTCTGTTCGTCCTCCTCCTTGGTAGTAATCTGCCACACGCAAGATTGCGCAGAACATAGTCGGTCTGCTAGAATTGTTTTGCATTTTTACTAACAGGCGAATCCTACGCTAATATAGCTGTTTTACGAAGCAGACTTGCGTAAGATACGTAGAGAGGAGCTTCCAGCAGTTACTTTACGGCAGAGCTGCATAAGTCTTGGGGAAGTTCAAGTGTAAACTTTGAATCTCGATAACGTACGTGTACATCGAGTAAAAATGAGCAAGTATTGTGATCAAGGTTCGAGTGCAATTATAGAGATTTATTTCGAGCTTCCACAGAACTTATATACATAAATTCTGCTGGACGTACACAAGTATTATCAAGACTCCAAGTTTGCACTTTTTCAGCAAGACTTACGCAGTTCAACCGTGAAGTAACTGCTGGAAGTTCTTTTGTAATTTCCTCAATAAACAGATAAATTGCAGCGGAATTGTGCCAGATTGTGCTACCAGACCTTTGTTTTATTAAAATTGTTACATTTCAATAGAAATGTTATTGTAGTTTTCTTATTGAATGCACCTCTGAGTTAGAACTTTATTGCATTAGATTTTTAAATTATTATAATGTTGTTGCATTGAGTTTATGTTAAAACTTTATTCTACTAAGATTTGAGATACTGAGAACTCTATTGAATAAGCGTTGAAATAATTTGTTACATTATGGCACAAGTTCTCTTTCGGATTTTGGAAATACTACCTATTTTCAATTAGTTACTATTTTATGAATAACTAAAAAACTAATATATACTAAAAGGAAGCAAAGAAGTGTAAGAATTAAAGGAAAAGGTAAACTTTATCGAAAATAGACTATCAGAATTTTACTATTCCGCAACAGTCTTAAAAATTTGTATTCACTGTAGAATCCAATAACTATGCAAAATTTTCTTGGTATCACAACCATACGAGAATTCTGTACAAAAATTATTTACACAAGATTAGTTGTAATCTTAGAAAGCAGTTGCTTTAAAATATTGCATCGATGTGTGCCAAAATCAGATTCTAGAATTGTATGAAAGAAATACCTTATTGCAAAATCAAATATATTTATTAATTATAATATATATATATATATATATTAATAACTACAGTGTGTTGAGTTTATCATCTATTTCAACAGTATAAGTCTTGATGACATTTTGTGTGAGTGAATTGAATAATGTTTGATTTTATGAGTAACAAGACAAACTTTTCTAATGTATTAAAATTTATGACTTTTTCGTATCAAGACATTATTACAATTTCACTGTACAAACGTATAAATTAACTTACAAGACCATAAAATATAAAAACATTTAAAAATGTAAAATAACGACAATCACAACATGTAATTGTCTTTAGCCAATCAGGCTTAGAAGAGTCAATATTGATATCTTGAAACTGGCTTATTTTATGTACTCAAAATATAACAAAAATGTTTCCAGTAATGAAAACGAGAAAGATAAACGAATTTTATCCTGTAGAGATCATTAGTAAGGAAAGAATAGCCAATTCCAAGATATCTCACTTTAATAAGTCTAATTGTTCATAATTTATCTAATGTTTTGCAGCAATACTTTCTGTGCTATTCAACATACGTCGAATATAAATTATCACGGAAAACATTATAGTCTCTTTAGGACGGCTCAAATCTTTGTTACAAAGATTTGATGTGGTTACTTCTTTTACTTCTTTTTTCGATCTTGAGTACATTTTGGACAGAACCATTTTCCTTTGGGTTTTGTTGTAAGTCCAACACATGCAAAATGGAACCATTCAATGCCACACTAAAAATAAAGATTGCGGTAATTTACAGTTATAATAAATATTATTGAAATGAATGAAAATTTGATAAAAGCTTACATCAGGATTATCACAACCAATCATTTCTCCATACGAAACTTGATTACACACACAATATGTGGGTTCATTTGGATCTACAGGCATATCTAAAACATCAGCTGGATGACTGAGTGTATTTGAATCTCCCTGAGTTCCACTGCCTGCCGCACCAGCAGCTGCAACAGATGCCACAACGCCACCTTTCTTTTGTTTCTTCCTAGCACCTTTTGCTTCATCTTCACTACTTGCAGTTCCTAAAATAGGATTTTGGGGTTAATTAAATTACAATTGAAAAATTAGATTTGCAAGACTTAATATTTTGTTCAGTATATGATACTTTACCTTTCTTTCTTTTTTCTTTTTCTTTGAGTTTTTTCCTGCCCTTTTTACTGGTTCCACTTTCTTCCTGAGCCCTATTACTACTTAGTGCTTTGTCTTGAATTTCTTGTTCAAATCTCATCAAGTCAGAATCTAACCTTCGTATGTGTTTGTCAACAAGCTCATAAGTTTGTATTGCCAATTGTACTTTATCGTCTCCATATTCCTTTGCTTTATTAAATAAATTTTGTATCCGTGTCAACTGTTCGTTCTTCTTTTCTTGTGATTCCTTTTTGGCATTTCTTAAATAGTCATCTGCCAATTTATCAATGTCTTTCATCAATACTTGTGCTCTTGCATCTAAATCTCTCATCAAGTTAAAGTTCCTTCGCAATTCAGTAGGAAGATGTTCCAAACCTACAAAATATTAATTACATTTAATACTATTAACATAAAATACAACCTGTATCTAGCCTACGTTTAGAAACAAATCCATCTGAATAACTTATCAACTTCAAATACAAAATCATCTATATTTGTGACATAGCAAACTATTTAAAACTTGTCATTCATATCAACAAATATTTCTAAATCATACAAAAATCTCCATTCAAAACTCTTCAAGCGTCAAAACGTAAACACCAGTGGCAGGGGGTTAGGACAACTGTTGCCCATCTATACAAACTCTTCAACCAAACATTTACGTGCCAATTACTTTTCAACCCTGAATCATCACCCAGACCGTGAACTGTTTACGTTTTCTCTTTTTCTTTCTCTCTCTCTCTCTCTCTCTCGCTCTCTCTCGAAACTTACTGTCGAGGTAGTGCTCCAGGTAGAACGCCGTCGTCATCTTCCCGGAGTCAGACGCGTCGTTCGCGCGCCTCTTACTGAAAACACCAGGACGACGACGACGGTAACGACGACGGCGATAGAAGAATACGAGAGGGAAAAAAATCAACAATTAACGGTTTTTTTTTCATAAACGTGTGTGAATTCACACTTTCACGGCGTTGCGTGGGTGGAGGGAAAAAGCGCGGCGACGACGACGACGACGACGACGCGAAACGTCAAATCGATCTTTTTTTGCCACTAATGGCGTTCACATGCGCGCGAACACGGGTGTCACACTGTAGATTATGTATAGACTCTGTACACACAAATGAGACAGCTGCGCAGCTACTGCTCTGGTGCACAAGCTACAATATATACTACAGTTTACTATACTATACAGTAAAATTCTCTATGATAACGTGATATAACAGTATAATTCGGTTTTAGTAAGGAGCAACACTAGCGCCAAAAGTAACCTTACGGTGCCGTATGGTGGCGAAAGTTGGAAACGTTATAGGTAGGATGGCAAGATGCATCGTGAAAATAGATAACGTTGTGTCTTATAAAATTGTAAATTGTTGTATTGGAATTTGTAAGGCATGCTTATAAAGATAATCCATATATATCTTCTCTTTGCTTTCATATTTAATTTATTACAATGCTATAATGTATCTACCTGCGTTTACGACCTTCCTTCATGCAGCTTACGACTTTCGCCACATTATGAGAATCGAACATAGTTTTTGGCGCTAAACTACCAATCCGGTATGATCGGCGTCATTTTGCCACTCAGCCGATGGTGCGCAGGTACGCGGGAGATTTGAAATATGAGATAAAATTTAAAAAACGGAAGTAATAAAGTGTAACGAAAAAAGTGTAAATATAAATGACAAAAGAAATTAATTTAAATAATTTCGGAGTAAAAGCAGTAAAATTTGTTAAAATTTTTCAATTTATCATTATTGGCAATGCGATGAAAAAATAAATAATTTCCGTAAAAACAAAAATAAATTATTTTAAAAATAAAGAAAAACATTTACATGATATACAAACATTAAACTTTGCTCTACTCTATGTCAAAGAAAAGTATATCAATAAAAATTATAATGATTGTAAGTTAAACATGTCATATTTAAAAACATTCTGAGCACCTTACACCACAAAGTAACATATCATTATTCTATTAATATAAAAATCAGCATACAGTATAAAATATCAGCCACAAATTTGGTAAATTTTATTATTTATTTATTCAAATATTTGAAATCAATACCCAGTAAAAAATAATCTATTAAAGTCATTATAAAATTTGTTCTCCGAAAAAAGGGTATGAAACAAAAACTTTTAGTTGATTCTTCATTTAACGAGCGGGTAACTGGCCTCGGAGGCGATGCCGCAGTTGTTGTGCCGATTACGTGACATGCGTATGTAGCCCTTCTCGCCCCAGTCTTTGCCCCAGCTGTTCTTCACCAGCCAGTAAGGCTGGTTGGTCTTCGAGTCAGCGCCGTAGCCAATTGCCAGGACTCCGTGGTCTAGGAATGTCGACGAGCAATACGGTTCGTAGAATATACCTGTTATGTGGGACAGAAGAAAAGTTCATATGCTTATTTGTAATTAGGTAATTACAGTGAAAGATCATTGTGGCGGAATTTTGTTGTTTTTATTTTTCAATCTAAATGTGAAAAATGTGCCTTCATTAGCAATTGAGGTATGTGCAAATCATCTGTACTACGAACCAAAGAACATTCCACGAATATTTTGTCTAAACTATATAATAATAATCATTTTCCTTTATTATATTTTATTCTGTATCAAAAATTAGCATACAAATATATTTATTTTCCCAAATCTTTTGTGCTTTTTGGCAATAACACTTTCCATACATAGATTTTCTCAATCTTTATACCTTATAGTATCTGAAAAAAATGTTGAACAATTCAAAATAGCCTTGTGACCTTGTTTTAATCGCAAATCAATTTTTCTTTTCGAAATTTAACATAAGAAAAATGAATGAGAAGTAGTCAATGACGAATACTGAAGATATAGTTTTTAAAAGTACTAATAAATTTTCCAAAAAAAAGACAGAATAAAAGTAGAAAAGTGTTATTTAATTTAAAATTGAACAAATAGCGAAAAATAGTTTCGGTAATCTACGAGAAATGAGCGCATTTCTATCGTTTTTCGCGATTTTCAAATGCACTTATAGCTTAACACAAAATTGTTCAATTTCTATATTTAAAAAATTTATGTACCGTTAAAAGCTACATACTTATTGCTCCTTTTCTCCATATTAAATTTCCATAAGAAAAATTTTCATGTATACAAAGATTGACAAAAAATAATGTATGCAAAAGTCGTGGTTCAAAAAAAAAGAAAAAAAAAAATTGATTAGTTTCAAGACGAAAAGTGCATACTAAATGTATATAATTGCTCATATACACAAAACCTCACGTACAACCCCTCATAAAAAAAAATCCCTTCCTCGTAACCAGAAAAAATAACGACAACGACAACTTACCGCTTTCATAAAACATGAAACTATCATGATCTGCATCAATAGCTACGGATATCGGTCCTACAGTCGCAACAGCAGCTTGCAGTTTATTCTCGCTACCACTCGGTAAATTAACGTAACCCGCGTCGGTAGCAGAATTATGTCGTGGATCGTAATGGCAACGGTCATTATGCGCCTCATACGGATAACTTCGTTCATCGTCAATACCGCGGTTAATGCGTACATACAGAAACGCTTGATCCATCAAGCCACCATTACAACCTTGGTTACCTTGACGCGACGAACAGTCGATGAGGTTTTGTTCACTAAGTGAGATCAGAGTACCATTGTGACGGAAGTGCTGACCCTCCAGGGCTCCAGTCTTTGATATGTGTAAGATAAAATTGAGAAAAAGAGCGGAATGAGTGTAAGTGGAAAAGGTAAGAATATTGGTGGGTGGGTGATGTGTTGTAAATATATTTTAAGGGAATAAAAAGTGCAGAACTATGCGTTTGAAAAGCCGTTACTGATTTCTAAAAATATTAAAGTTTCAGAAAATGTATAAAAACTTATAAAATAGAAGGTAGTGCGTAAAAGTTTTTAATAAAATGAGATGTTAATTTTTTGAGAATTTACAATCTACACTTTTTCTGATGAGATCATCATTAGATATGATTAATTTTTGCTAAACGTTCTCCTCAGTATATATACAAACATTTTCTACTTCAAATACATAAATTTATATATTACGTAAAAACACAAAAATGTTTTCATAGATATCACAGCACTATATTCTTCTAAAGAATATCTAATCTTCAATCATGACTATTAATTTTTGCTAAACTTCAACTACACTAATGCAAAAATTCCTCTTTATATACTTACGGCGGAGAAAGCCCAGCAAGATCCGCAGTCGCCCTGATCTTTTATCGGTGTAACAGCTCCCAACTTCCGCCAGTCGATCTCGGATGGCAGCTCGACGTTCGCCGGCTCCAGGAACAGTGCAGCCTCACTTTCTTCTCTGTACGGCTGCGGGGTACTTGTTTTGTTGAAGCCGTTCATTCGTTTTGTGAACTCGGAGAGCGTCTGGATAATTTTTTTGATGAATTTTTCGTTAATCATGTATAAAAGATAGATATCAGAAAGAAATTTTTTTATAATTATGTGAGAAAGGTTATTATTTTAATGTTAGTTTATAATTATTCATAATTAAAGTTTCCAGAAGTATAATATATTTTAGAAAATCAATAATAAAAATTTTTTATTTTCTACGTATAACGTAAAAAATTTTACTGCAAGATTGTTTTAGTCTTTGTATAAGCAACTTGTATTTGAAAATATATCTCGCGAATAACAAAAATAAAGTAAAAATATATATATCTTACCATATCTCCAAATCGATTCATCCCCATCCTGAACGTCACAAGTCCAAGCTCGTACTTATCATTGTGCTTAGCGATTTTCTGCCGGTTAAACCAGTAAATTGAGAACCGCATCTTCTCTTCGTATTCGGAATCGTAAATTTTGTTATACTTCCCCTGCGAACACAATATTAACCAAAATCGTCACATTCTCATTATTATGATAAATAAATGTATAAAACAAAAGTTAAAAATAATATATGAGATATAATACAGCGGCACTCACCTTAAAATCGCTCCACTCCTCGGCCAACATAGTATCAAGGAGCCGAATAGAAGCAGCATTTACCGTGTAAACGCAGGCGAATACCAGGAAAGCTAGTATTATTACCACTGATGCCATCGTTCCTCAATTTTCGTATCAATTATTATTACAAGTACAGTCGCAGCAGTTGCAACAATTGCAGCAAATAAAGCACGAGCAGACTAACGTCGTCAGATACTTCAACGATTATATATGAATATTTTAATATACATACGTGTGCTGTTCGTGCGAACGACTGAAGGCCCTAAAGCTGTTTAGTGGGAGTTTTTATACCCTGAATTCCCCGCCAAATGTATGTAGGGGTGGTATACGTGTAGAGGGGGATTTCACTATACGAACATGTATAAGGTTACCATAAACATTATTTATTTCATTCTGATAAAATTAAAATATATATAACGCGTGGCCGAGTAATAAATATATATAAATGTGTGTGTGTGTGTGTGTCAATTTCTGTAACTTTTTTAAATTACAGAAGTTTCTTGGGGTTGCTGATTATAATAGAAAATAACTTCGTCAATAATGAATTTACTCGAAAAAAATGTCTCTTTTTGATATTTCTTTATTTATAAAACTTGTGTAATAAATATTGATGTCATTTCAATTTGTTCTTTCGTCTTCTTTTTAGCGTCAACTAATAAGTAAATGATCAGAAATGAAGAGTTAAATAACTTATGGACAAGATTCTGAATTTTGTTATTTTTAATTTATTTATTTCAATTCAAGGGGAAAACCATTTTTTTCTACAGTATGTACCTACAAACTGTTGCACACATTTAATGAGAACAAAGTTATATTTAAATTAAACTAGTTTGTTCCCAAAAAATGGTCTTCTCCAAAAAGGTTTTTCGTATGAAAGCTCGTTTTAACATTATAAAAGAAAATATCTAGGTACAGTATTCAAAAGTAAAAAGTTTCATATAACAGAAATAATTATTCATGTAAACATAAATATCGTTTACTTATGAATTAATAAGATATCATATTATTCCTCGAAAATGTATTTTGGATCCGGTTTTTTATATCTAAGGTAATTTTTTGTTACTTAAGTTTTATTATAATTTTTATTTTACGTTGAACAAACTCTCATGTAAAAATTTTTTGTTAGGCCATTTTTCGGGAATAATTTATGTTAAACAAAAATACAATGTTAATATTAATGCAGCCGTGAAGGCGCGAAGTACGGTTTTAAAAGTATATCGTGAATGAAAAAATTTGGTTAATATAGTTTTATACTCTTTTGAATGTAATGTTTTCTGAAAAGTTTCAGATTTCAGATGCTTAATTGCTTATAGTGTCGAATAAAAATAATTTGTAGAAGAGTCCGTTACACTAGTTGCTAATGCATTAACTGATAATTTTTCCTATTTATTATTAAAATCAAGATGTTTTTACTACAAAATATATTTTTCACAATAAAAATAAATTAAATTTTTAATTTTTATATATCTTAAATAATTATAAATACTCTATACATCATATCTTAGATTACAAACCAATTTGAGATACGTACTTAAATTAGTTTTGAATAATAATTAGCAGATTAAAAAATATGTATACATCAAATTCGGAAACCAAAAAATTTATTTATTTTTATAATAAGAAATTATGTATACATAATATATACCTATAATAAATAATAATAAGAAATTAATTTACTAAAATTTTATAGACAAATATCCATAAAATTGTAGTTTAATTCCTGCTAAAATATTAATTTTATATCAGAAAGAAATAAAATCATGTGATTATTATATGAAAGTCTACACTGAGAACAAATTTAGTAAACATTATTAAATGTTTTGTAAAAAGTATGAGATCATACTGTCTCGTAAATCCACCACAGATTGTGAAAACCCAAAAAATTACTATATTTTATAGTAAATTTTACAATACAGTATGGTAAATTTTCTCATAATTCTAGAAAAATTTCTTATAAAGTATAGTAATTATTTTTTGGGTTTTTACAGTCTGCGGTGGCTTTACGAGACAGTATAGTAATTTTTACAAAGCATTTAATAATTTTTACTAAACTTTTTTCAGTGTATCAGTTTGAGAGGAAACCTAGTTGCTGGAAGACAGGTGAAGAACTATCGTCGACGTTACACATCGAAGAAGAGTCTTTATATCACGTTAAAACTCTCGACCTGAAAGCTGATTCGATCCCAAAAATCGGCTCTACTGGAAGAAGACGTAAAGAATGTAGTGAAAGACATATAATATTTCGTGTAATATTCTAAACGCTAAATAATTATTAATGACTGTATAGGTTTTATATACAAGGTGAGTCAAAAGTATATGGATCCACCTAAATATATTTCTTTAGCAAAGTATTTTCAGAAAAAAAGTTGCATACAAAAGTTTCAGGGTTTAATTAAGGACTTCAGTTATAACCTTGAAATAAGTTCTTAGAACTTAAGTGTACAGGTAGAACAGAAAAATAAATAATATTATTTTCGAAGATACGAGTATTCATTGTATACCACATTCATTAAACTGAAATGATCTGAAGTACCAGTTTATTATACTGCTATTTATTATTAAAGTTGAAAATTACAGAAATTCGATGGTATTACATGAGTTTGTGTATACGCGACCTTAATATTTAACCTTAGAATGACCTTGATATATAAATTTGATATTAGAAAAGTACATGTTTAAGTCTTCTTACATTCCACGTTTTCGATTCTTGGAGTCAAAAGTAAAGGTTGCATATTTGAGGTGATCGTTAAATTTAAAATGATTGAAATCTATGTAACCCATGAATTTTTTTTTTATTTGACATTGCCGAACAAAATATTTAGTTAGAGAATAGGATCTCTCATGTTTATTTTAACCCACAGGGTCACTTTGACCCCTAATATGGATGCACCTCCGAACGTAAAATTTCTTGTGCTTTAAGAATCTGAAGTAAAAAATAGGGGTTCCTATTTAAAAAACAGAAGTTAACCTTCAAATGTCCTTGAAATTTAATTTCAAGGTCAATTTCAAGGTTACGACTGACGTCCTTGATTAACACCCTGAAACTTTTGTATGTAACTTTTTTCTGATAATGCTTTGTTGAATAAATATTTTGGTGTATCTATTCTTTTGACTCACCCTGTATACTCCTTATACAGTAGATGCAATATTGGGTGACAAAGGTATGCGGAAGAGAGAATGTTTTTGTTACATAGTATGACTGAGTACTTTAGAAATAAATATTGGATTATTCGTCCAAAAAATTGTGATTATTTCAATTATCATTTAAACCCTACCACCATATTCGTTACGATGCTGTTCTCGAAAATGCATAATAATATACGTATATGCACTGAGCAGTAGGCTACCACGCTCGTTTTGTACGAGTAAATTTTTGTATGCTTTTATTATTATGAAAATATCACTTACTTAAATTCGAATTACTTATTCTAAAAAATGAATACTTATATAATTGTTATAATTATAATAATTAGTTCGCAATTATACATCACTTGAAACCGAGATGTATTATTTTATAGATTTAAATACATATAAACATAATGTAAAAATATCTTTTTTATATCACTAGCAGTGTCTATGCGCGCTGTGCGCGTTCTATCGTGGGCCAATCAAATTTTACATGTCCATTTCAAATCGACTAATCACAATCATTAGAGGTGACAAACTCAAGTCCATCTCTTTTTTACATAGGATTATAAATTATTTAGTATCAAATAATTTAAGTCTCAATTATTCATTAAAAAAAACTATATATTCATATTGCGACGTTGACAAAAGGATTCAGTTGGACTTTGCGACGAAATTCAGATAAGATATCTCGTGCATGTTCGCGAACTAATGTATATAGGATTACCGGACGACAGCTCGTTTGATAATAAGTTAGCGAGAATTCACCGAGGTAAATCAATACCTCTTTTTTTTGCACACAAGTTTATTGAGGTTCATTACTCGAGGAATACGTTAAAAAATTACTTCGAAAAATTACATTCAACCCAGCAACTCATGGCGTTCATATACTAATTTATACGTATATATACGTATATATTATAAATATATATTATATATATTTATCTCTATAGTGTAGGACACTCTTTTAATAATAAAATATATTATTAACCAAGTGATCTAAATTCGAATAGTTAACAAGGTTAGAATGACTTTTATTTATATATAATCAAACGATCTATAATCCAGTAATTAATTTATTACTATATAATTAAATAATCAA